>VYXB01002888.1:341401-571619 GCA_013397135.1 Pachyramphus minor | reverse complement strand
TTTTGAAGTTAGGAAAAGCAGGTTTGGTGTTTTTTTAATGGTGAAATTTGAGGGATTCAAACCCTCTTTTCTTCCCCTCCCGTATTACTTTTCTTTAAGTGGAGATGAATTTGAGTGGAGATGTGACTGGGGTGTGTAGAACTGTGGACTGTTTTTACTAGTTTCCTCTCAAAGGAGTTAAATGAGATTCTTGGAGTTCTGTTGTTTGTATGTATATTCTCAGTAGGTGCTCTCATAGCCAAGCAGAGATTAGAGAATACTTTGGTATTACACCAGTATAGGATGTGTGCTGCGATGAGCATTCCCAAATACCACCTCTCTTATGATGCTACAGACAAAAGGTGAACCTTCTACTGGGTTTTCTTGTTATTACCATTTATGGACATCAACTTATGCAAATAATGTTGTGCCAAACTTACGTAGAATTCTTCTTGTGGCCCTTGTCATGTCATTACACGTTTGTATCGTGCTCACTTCAAAGCTGGGTAAGAACACTTCACGAGTCTTACAAGTAGTGTTTTCATTGTTTTGAAAAGAACTGTGCAGCTCTACCTCTCTCATTCCAGTAATTAATCATAAGGAGCAAGTTGCATGTCTGACTACCTTGCAAAATGCCATCTCTTCACCATAAGTTCATAAATGGCTTTGGGGATTTGTCCTTTAGGGAAGCGGGTGGCTAAATTGTATATGGGCACATACACGATTTGTTGTTAACTGACGTCACAGTTTGTGGGCACCAAAGTATTTTTATGGCATACAAGATTAACATTCTAACAGTATTCACATTCTTACATTTAACATTAGCATGTGGTGTCAGGGCAATGCTATTTTAAGACAAATAAAGAAGAAGTTGAATAGTTACTATATTTTCTCTCCTGTGTTCACATTCGTTGTGTTGAAACCCCTACTTTATGTGGTAGAACAAGTTGTTTCAGCTTTCTATCATTTTATTCTTTAGCAAACAGTCTGAAATGTGCTATTCTTGTGAATTTACATCAACATAAATATCACATGGACTTTTGTGTCCTCTTGTCTGCATACTCTAAGCTTCTACAGCAATGTGCTACATACTCATGTACTTTCACTATTGCTTGAGGCCCAGGGGAGAAAGATTTTCATCCTGTATAGTTAAATAATGCTACTGTGGGGTAAAAGAGTTGGAAAAATAAAGTTATCAACAACAGCTGCACCCCACAGCTTGTTGAAATAGAAACCACAGTGTTACTCTTTTCAGTAAGCACCTAGCCAAATGAATTACATGTATGTCTTCCATGAGAAACTATCAAGAGTTTAGATTAGTTTATGGGGCAATGTTGTGCCAAACTTACGTAGAACAGCTGTCATTTCAAGTTTATTTTTGAGTCAATAGGTAGTCAGAGATGTAGTTTCTGTTTTGCCTTCTTAACTGAGGCTGTGACTCTGTTGAGTGAACTTTTGCCTATCCTTTCTTTGATATGAGAAGTGATAAAAGAAAATGTATGAACTGGTAACATCAGAATGCAGCATTGAGTTGTGCTATGTAGTAAAAGGAGAAGCTTCTAGTAGTTATGTTTTTGTTGGGACATAATGCCAGTAGTCTAACTCTTGCTTTCTTTTCTGCTGGTACAGGAGATCCATCGTCGATTTGAAAATGCGCCTGACACAGCCAAGACAAAGGCTCTTCAAACTGTTATTGAGATGAAGGTAAATGATTGTGTGTGGGGGCCACAGTAGAGTTTGTTCTCTGGAAAATGGCTTTTCATAGTTAAGGTAACTGACTTTACAAAATACTGTACAGTTCTGTCAGTCTTCTAATTTAAAATTAGTATATTTACTTTATAGTATATAATTATGTGTATTTTTTCATTTCTTATTGATCAGTGTCTGCAGACAGTCTACAGACACAGTAGAATCCTGCCTTCTGTCTGCATGCAGCAGCATATATGGATTTCTTTCAGTTAACCGAAAGTCCATTATATTACAAGAATGGGAATGCTAGATTAGTATGAAAGATTTTTAAGTTTTTATGATGATATGGGTTCTTTTTATATTATCAACATTTGAAATACTGCTTGCCATTTTGTGTGTCAACAAAGCTGGCAAACTCACCACCTACTTAAAGAATGGAGCATATAGCTAAAAAAGATGTGTGTCATCATAAACCTAACTTTTCTATATGGACTTGCAATTGAATTCGCAAACCATTAACTTAAGTATTTAATGGATTGATGGCAGTTTGCCAGGAGCTCAGGAGCCACAATCAAGTGTGTGGTTTACACAGCATTTTGCTATCATATTTCATATTGTATGACCCATAAAGTACATCAGACAGGGTTTGGACAAATACAGTTAAAAAATTGGAAACCATCTTTGCAAGCTAATTTTTTTTGTATCCCTCCTTTCCTTTTATTTTCATTCCTTTTTTCCCTTGCAAGTTTTTCCATTCTCTGTCAATGTTTTCCGTATTCATATCCCATCTTTCTACTCTGAAGCCTTTCATTTGCTGTCATTCTTTTATTAGTCATCTTTCTTGTCCATACTAATGAAAACTAATTGACCATCTGGTAACAATAAGTGTCTTCACTATCAAAAGAGAAACACACCAGCATTTCTGGGAAATGATGTGAGTGCTGAACCTAAATTCTGGACACAATTCAACACATCACCTCACTACCTCTCTAATTTTTTTGGTGCAAAAGTTTGCTTTACCGGTTTTAACTTAACCATGGAACATTAAGCAGGAGATCCAACAAGATCTTCATAATGGTACTTTAGAAAAAACCTTATCTCACAAGCGAACACCTGTATGTGAAAATCCTTCATGCCTTTTGTTCAGCACTTCTTTGATTATCAAATTAAAAAATATAAAGGTTTCGTTTGTGAAAGACTGTAGGATAGTTTCAAACCTTACTTGTCTTTCAGGAAAGATTAAATATTGTGGGGAAATTAAATTAAAAAATTAGACTGTTTTGAGAGATTACAATCCATAAATATATATCCCTGTTTATGAGTATTGATGAAACTCTGTGTGCTGTATGCATCTGTTCTTGCTGTTCCTAACACACAGGACTTCTAATGAAACATGAGCCAAGTAGACTGACCATCCTGCAAAACTGTGAGGATAATGATAATGACTTTTTTATTTTTCTGGATATTTTTAAAACATGGAAATGTTTTATATGTTGTATGTATGAGCCAGAATACTTGACAGATCCTTTACTGCTATATCCAATCAAAACTAGATTGTTGCATCTTTTCCTTGCTTATGGTGCCCTTCTGTTCTCCATTTGTGACCCCACCTAAATTTCTAGTGGCACAAACCCAATCTTTTGCCATTCTTGCAGTCACATTTGGCTGTCCATTCAATTAGAATTAAATTTCTCTGGTTTATTCTGGCTTCGCATTACAAGGCAATTTTTCTGCATGTTCCTTTATTTATTCATCATATACTATGTCCCTACCCTGAGCCATGTTTTCTTTCAGGAAGTACTAAATTTTGCTTTCCTTGAAAGGTAGAAAAAACATTGAAAAATGAGTATCTGAGCACTCAGATTTAAAGAGTTGTAGACTGATTTCTGTAGGAACTTCAGGAGTAATTTTCAAGGGCAGGTACACGTCTGGCAAATTGTTTCCTTTTTCTCACTCCGATGCTGTGTTAACAAATCATCTGACTCTGTATCTTTGTCTGTCTCTCTTCTAATCATTTTCAGGATTCTAAAATTTCTTCCATGGAGCGTGGCCTCCGGGATTTGGAAGAGGAGATTCAGATGCTGAAGTCAAATGGGGCTCTGAGCACAGAGGAACGTGAAGAGGAAATTAAGCAGATGGAGGTGTACCGGAGTCATTCCAAATTCATGAAAAATAAGGTATTGAGAGAACAAGCAACAGTATTAAGTTAAACTGAGCTTAGTGAAGAGATGAGAGAAATTTTCATGCAACAGCTTGGATTTATGGTCTGGGTTCCCATTCAAGTGCTGGGGAACAGAATTTCTTGTATTCTGCCATTAAGCTGCTGAAGTAATTTGTAAATATTTAAGAGAATTTTAAATTCAAATTTGAAAATATGATAATGCTGGCTCAGTAAGGTCAGTGACCCAAATTCCGCTTTTATTGTCACGCTTGATTTTCTTTTATTTTAGAAAGATTTTGTGTTTATCTTTAGACCATTGCTAATCCATTGTAGTTCTAGGTTTTATTTGATCTAAAGTCCTTTCAAATGCAGTCTGTTGAAAAAAAGGGTATTTCTTTCTGCAGCTGTTGTTCTGTAACTAGTAGGCTTTGTTATTATATAAAGGCTGAAAAGAGCATGGACTGTCACTATAATGGCTTTCCATTTCCCTCTCCTTCCAGTAGTGGAGTCAGAATGAGTAGATTCTACAACAGTGGCGGTGCCAGCATTAATTTATGTTGTTTGAAATACAGGACAAATACAGCAGTGAGACATGTTGATCCTCAGGTATAAAGATGGACACTGACTACTGAATTTTCTATAGGCAAAAGTGAATTTATTCTTTGTTTCTCAGTCTTTTACAAGGCCCTAACATTCTTTAATGAAGATTCAGGCCCCTTTGTGCAGTAAATTCAAGTATATTGTGGACAGTCCTGCTTTTCTTAATTAACTTTTGTGTACTCCCTGCAAGTGGTATACAAATCCATGGAACAAAGGTTGCAAATGACTCTACTAGATCCTGAACAATTGTAACCTGCTGCATTTGTCCTGCTTGAAATTATTTGTCTAAAAAAAGAATGCTGAATGAAATATCTTGGTGAAGTGTTACTTGCCCTGAAGTAGGAACATATACTAAGTATGTGTTTCTGTCACTTCCCTCACAGCAGCTCACTGATCTGCCTCAAGATAACCACATCTGTTCTTTCATACTTTTGTCCTTTATTCCATTGGGTTGCTTCTAGGAACTGAAGTAAACCCCCTTCAAATTAAGAATGGAGACATGATTAGAGCATCTCTTTCTTCCATTGTTTCTTCTTCCTTTCTTCTTTCCTTCTTGTCTTGTTAGCATCTCTTCAGTTTCCCCTTCTCCTCTCCCTCTGTGGACCTAGAGATCTGTTCAGCTACTTGATTTCTGGATCTCTTCTGTCTGTTGTGTCTGCTCATTTATTTTTCCTGCAGAAAATGTGCTCCTTTTTGATAACTGTTTACTCATGACTCTTAACCATCTCCAATCTGGTTGTCCTACCTTCTTTTGTTATTGCACAGCATTTATTTTTTCACTGTTGTATAGTAATTTGTGTCTGTATCTTGACAATTAACTTTACTCCTCTTAAGCTGAAATATATCCTTTTTCCTGTTGTATTTTCCTTATGAATTCCAGTTTCAAAACCGTTGGGATAAGTGCCCCATACCTGGCATATGTGAACATAACCGTAACTATACATCTTTTGTTTCATAATCAAATTCTTGTCTGGCAGCCTGTATGAAATTACACAGACATTAAGCTTTTGAGAAGACTTAATGAAGAATGGAAGAGAAAATGAGTGACCAGTGTTGATTCTTCAGTTCTTTGTCGCTTTTAGTTACTTGGACTGGGTAACTAGAAGCTGACAAATAATAAATATTTAAAAGCATAACAATGTCGTGACAGGTAGAGCAACTGAAGGAAGAGCTAAGTGCCAAAGAGGCTCAAGGGGAGGACCTGAAAAAAAGAGTGGCTGGTCTCCAGACCGAGGTCTCTGCAGTAAGATCTATCTTTTGTGTGCAGTGGCCATTCACTGGGGCTTGGTAGCTCTCTGGCTTCTGGGGTAGCTTTTCTTCTCTTACCCTATTAACAACTTGATATAACAAGTAGAACTAACAGCCTACTCAGCCTTGTAGCTGCCTTTTTGTTCACATGGTTTTGGTGTCCATAAATAACATCACTCTTTGGCTGAACATCTGTATTTGTTTTGTTGGTTCTTTTTAATGGTATGAGCTGTTTGAGCAATAACTTACTCTTCTCTATTGAAGCAGATTTTCAGAAGTATTCAGCACCCATTTTGGGGCCAGACTTTCAAAGAGGTTTGCTTTTCCTAGTGAAACAACGGTAATTTGAAAACTTGGGTTGAACCCTCTTAACATTGTTCCCCTCAAAATAACAAAAGCTGGATGCTGAATGCTTTTAAAACTAATTTTTCAATTTTAGCAGCATGAGTTTAGGTTATTCTTTTGCTGTGAAATTAGAGTCTTGCTCAAAAGAGTGAACACGGTGTCTCACCAAGAGGAGAGGTGTGAGCACTTGATGCTGTCTTAACTTCTCTTGCAGTGTGAAATGTTATGTGCTGCACTTTTGCTAAAGAGCTTTAGCACGTTTGCAGTGTGGGCTTGCAGCTCTGAAATGGGGATTTCTAGAGACAAGACTCTTAGGAGTCTTGCTACTGGGGAATTTTAATGTAATGACGTGGTAAACATCTCTTCTGAGATGACCCCAAAAAGACTCTAGCTTTTCAAAGAAAGTCCAAAGTCATTTTGAGAAAGTTTTACTGTAGTTCAGGCTGCCTACTAATTGGAAAAGTTTGTGTCATCTGAAATTTTTTAAGGAGGCTTTTTTTTGGGTTTAGATGCTTTAGAAAACATAAGCATCAGTAAATAATTCCTCTCTTCCCAGCTATTCTACTTACTGTGCCAGGCAGTATTGTGCAACTGGTGGTATTGGCCAGTGGCTGACAGCAGAGATAATGCTGCTAACATCAATACCTTTATATTGAATTTAAATAGGTGGTAAAATCATTCTGTGTGCATATCTGCTTTTAGTAAAAATACAAAAAAAACCAACCTAGTGTGTTTAAATTAAGTGAACAATAAAGTATTGAATAGTTCTATAAATTCATCTTATGCACCTTCCCATTATTCCATTTTAAAAAAAACTAGCATGTGTGAGGGTTTTTGAGATATGTTGTCCTCCTTCCTTGTCTCCACATGTACACTGTTTCACACTGGAACACAGGAGTTCTTGATGAATTATTTTGGATGCTGTTTTAATACTCTTTGGTAAAGAGTTTTCTTTCTTTAGTTGCCCACTATTGAAGCAGTGTTGTCAAGATAAAACAACATTTACCCAAACTTTTTCTCTCAGTTATTTCTACCAGTATGTGCATTTATTCTAATTAATTTTTTTTTAAAAAATTATGAATTATACCTTTATTTTGTTCTTAACGCATTCCCAAACATGGAGGATGACCTGGACAATTTTTTTAGTTTGTTATGTCCTTTAATTTCTGTTTGAAGCATTGGACTACATATTTTTGAGACCAAGGGATTTCTTTTTAATGTCACAAACAAAATTGTTCAAAAAAGGGGAAAACTGTTTAGTTTTTAGAGATATGTCCACCTCTGCTATATAATATATGCAGCAATAAAATATTGCTATTCTGTGAGATCTGTAGGAAGCAAACCAGAAAGTTGGTTACAAACTTGGACATAAGTCTACATTTAGACTTCCCTGTCCTCTTTAATGAATTTTTTTCTTTTTTCTTCTTTCCCCCCCAAATTTAATAAAAATTGTCCCTGGTGATGATTGCACTTAGAAGGACATTTCAGCTTATTTCAGTGCTTTATTTTAGCATTTCTTACTGTTTGTCTTTTTAAATATTCCAACCTACATTTGTTAAAATTTGCATTTCTGTACTGATTTAATTTACTAAATTGAATTTAGGAAATTTCTCCCAACAAAATGCAATTCCACGAAGAGGTTTCATGTTTTCCTGATATATATTTGCATCTGCTTTAAGAAGCCTCCATAAATTAAATCTTAGAAGATTGAAATGCTGGTCTTGTAAATAGTGGGGAAAATAAAGGTGTCTGTATGTCTTCTATAAGCAAGAGTCTGGATTGATAGGAGAGATGGAGGGAAACTTTCTGATTTAACATTTCAAAGCAAACATCATCTGAGAGAGGTTCTTCGCATTGTGGTTCTGCTTCATCTTCATTAAAACTTTATCCCTGCTAAGTGTCTGGTTTTGGTTGGTCCTTTGGAAGATGAATAAGAACAGACTGCCTCTGTTAAACAAAGAACCTCAAAAAATTGATGCTATTGCTCCCCCATCTTTTTCCTTCTATCCTTTGCTCCTGACACCAATTTTTGCTGGTCTTTCCTTCAAGAGAACGGAAGGCTTCATAGTTCTGTGGGCTAAGTGGAGAGTATCATACTGTTTGTTGGTAGTTACGTGTATTTACAGTCATTTTTGTAAGGAAGGTATAAATTATTTGTTCCTTTGCCCTTGTTTTCTTTCTTTTTCAGATTGGTCAGGTGAAACAGGAGCTGTCACGCAAAGACACCGAGTTGCTGGCCTTGCAGACAAAGCTGGAGACCCTCACAAATCAGTTCTCTGACAGCAAGCAGCATATTGAAGTTCTGAAAGAGTCTCTTACAGCTAAAGAGCAAAGGGCTGCCATCCTGCAAACAGAGGTGAAATGGGCAACTCTTTAGTTACTGACTTTTCATAGATAAAAAAGCATTATTTTGTTTCTTTTTACTTAGGTTATACGGTCCCATAGGCTTTCAGTACTGCTTGCTCTGAGCACTTTGTATCTTTGATTGTATGTTTGACTCTCTAGGCCAGGGGATTGTAAAGAGAAGCAGGTGTGTGTGGGTGCTCAGCTGAGCTGGAAGTTGCTGGGGGGATTTATTTTCAATGGCCTTGTAGCTGAAAGAGAGCAGGAAAAGGAAGAGTGTTCCAGTAGCATACACCTTGCAGAGGCTTCACTAGTACTGTCAGCATGTACAGGAACTCTTGCATGTAAGACTGTGCTCACACCTAAAATATGGGCTTTCGTGTTCTATGATGCATATTCCAAGAGAAAGGAAAAATCTTTTCGGAACTGTGTTTCAGTAACAAGTGCCTCATAAATTCCCATATTATGTAAGACCCAAGTGTGCATCTGAACATCAAACAGATGGGGCATAAATGTATTGCTTCTGGACATTGTTGAAGGGCAAGTGTGAAATGTTGAGTGCAGGCAGCATTACAGATCCCTGGCTTGGAAAATTGCAGTGTTAGTGGGAGTCCAAAAGATGGCGGTGATGCATCAAGAACTAGGTGTCCTTACAGCTAAAGCAGTAGAAAGCCACGGGAGCTGTGAAATAGGCATGCAGAAAATTTATGGGTAACACTGGCAGGAAAGTTCCATATCTTAAGAGTGTAAGAGAATTGATCTGAACTTTTTACGCTTGTGTAGCTTTCCTTTAGCCAAAATTAGTGAACCTATGGGTGGATGTGGCCTTTTTGACATGCGGAAATCAAGTTACATAGTAAATATCTTTTCATGTTCTAAGATGGCTTTTCTGGTTATTCTCAGATTTATGTAGAAGTTGAAATTGCATTAGTAACTATAAAGATGTGCTAGTTTACAATCATAAACCTCTTATTAAATTTGTTCTTTCCTTTTTGCTAGTTCAGGAACGTACCCTAGATTCATGCATGCCTA
Organism: Pachyramphus minor; assembly: GCA_013397135.1. Taxonomy (NCBI): domain Eukaryota; kingdom Metazoa; phylum Chordata; class Aves; order Passeriformes; family Tyrannidae; genus Pachyramphus; species Pachyramphus minor. The sequence goes on along the minus strand of VYXB01002888.1, from coordinate 562,222 downwards.
TTTAAAAAAAAAAAAATTAAAATTTACATTTCAAAGTATCATTGAAAATGGGTATAATGTAAATAAACATTTTCAGAGGTAAATTGCAGGTTTAAACCATTACGGTGATTGTAAAGAATATGGTTATGTTAAATCATTGTGCAGTATTGTGACAAACCTACAAAGCTAGAAACACATTTTTCACTTTCAAATAATAAATAGCAGTACTTTTCTGCCCATGAGAGATAAGTACTTGAACAAATATACTTTATTAACAAGGTAAAAGGCTTCAGTAGGGGTCATAATTTCAGCTGTTAACGTAGTTAAACATATTTACTCAAAATGTACAAAATTTAAACAGAATATTTAAAACCAAAAAGTTATATACCATTGATAGATACTCATGACAGTTATTCAGAACATTTTGCTTTTATTTTAGCTGAAGACCAAAATACTTTTTTAATATAGAAAATTACTGTCTAACTTGTGATATTACGAAAGAACCATTGAGAATATTCATTCTGCACTGGGTGCTTCCAAATGACGTTCTCATATAAGACCACAATTCTAAACCAAATTGGATTCTTCCTTCAAAACGTGCAAACTCTTCTTTTACTGAGGAAAAGTGACTGAAGGGAGGGGGATAGGAGGGAAAAGAGAGAGAGGTTTTCTGCTTACTGTTTTTAGGTTATTCACATAATGTGCTCCCAGATATTGTAAGTAAAATGTAACATCTGTGGTTACAGTGAAAGATGATTTGCTGTCTGTCTGTCTTTCAGTAAGGAGTGCTGTAGCTAAAACAACCATACTGGTTTAGAACGATGATTTTGTGATAGATTTAATGGATTGAATAGTCCAGCATGTTCTCCACAGTAAGATCCAGCAGACTGGTATGAATTTAACACATACAAAGTGTTGTTGATAAACTGGCTATTCCATTGTATCAGAGTAAATATTCAGAATGATTAGTTATGTTCCTGAGATTTTTTATGTAGTACCAAGAAGATATTTATGTTTTTTGCAAGATAAGTCTTATCTGTTTCATCCTTGTTGCTCTTCTTCTCAGAAAGCTCAGCCATTAAATCATCATCTGTCTTCACAAGTGATCCTCTCATGTATAAAGTTGAAACGTGTTGTAAATATACAGTGTTGAGATGTTTGTCATGGCATCCTTTTGTAAAGGAGAAGATTCCTTTCCATACAAGCACTGTCGCTGGGAATGGGATGGGAATGTGAGATCCTGCTTGGGCTCACTTGTTGACAGCTCTGGTCAATGTTAAAACATAAATAGCTTCTCAAGACACCTAGAGAGAGGTGTGAGGAGGAAGAGGGGTGCAGTTTCTGACATATACTGGCAGACATCTTCATAGGGGATTCGTATTTTCAAGTCATATTTAAATAAACCTTTTAAAAGAGAATACATTCATAAACCCCTGCCTTTTATTTAAACTTCTGTTAAAGAAACCTGCTTGTAGGTGGGGGGAAAATGTTGATATAATATCTCAAAAATGGATTTGCCACCTGCCACCCTAGAACTACAAATAACAGTGAGCTTTTTGTGGGGTATTTATCTTGAGGGCTATTGGGTGGAGAGGATATTGTGGTTAACTTTTTGATTTGTGAAGAAACCTTTAAAAATGGCTCTAAAATTGTACAGTCATTTTGTAAACAAAACAGAAAATAAGTCAGTATTTATTTTGGAATTAAGGCTTTATCCACATAAAGCTTGGTTTACCCTGTGAGCCCTTTAGCTTAGGTCAGTGCCAGAAGGTATGAAGGTATGTGGCTTCAGTGAGTGGTTACATTAACCAGTGAGAACATACCCCTTTATTTTTGTATACTGCCCAAACTGGCATGGTTCTGTAATTGGTCTGTTCCTATGGTAAATTCAGATGAATATTCAGTAGAAAAACGAATCTAGTCCTCTGTAAGTTTTTATTCGTTCTGAATATCTCATAGAACATAAATTTTTTTAAGGCTAGCTCTTTATTGGAGCTTATACTGGTGTTTTGAAACTATAGTGAAATCTCCCAAATCAGAGACAGTTAGGGAGTGGATTACATTTAAGTGAGGAATGTGCAAATGGGAGCTGAGTGTCTCTACCAAAACTTATTAGCACCAGCTACCTGAAGACCTATACTGACACCTGCAAACGTGAGGGTCAGCTCACAGAACTGAGTTTGTCATGTTTAGGTATTTAATATCTTGTGCCAAAGTTTGTGGAAGAACATTTGAACTGATTTCTGACCTGAGCAGGCCCTAGAATCAGTACATCTGTCCTGCATTGAGTTTATGACCCCAGCAAGAACCAGACAAGCTCTACACAAAGCCAGGCGTGTGCACCTCAGCTCCGTGGCATGGTCATGTAATCCTGCTAAGTTGAGAGAGTGTAACTGGAGCTGTGTGTTCATAAAGAATTCACTCTCTTCTAGAGACCATACTTGATATTGCTGCAATCTGTGTAAGGATGCAAAGAGACGACTCTAATGTAATTAATAAGGAAGACCAATGTCAAAAATAAAGAATTAAATTAAGCCCTGTGAACTACTGCTGCATTAAAAATCAGTCAATAAACATAGCTTTAAAGTCTTAATTACAGACTATGCTGTCAATAAAAAGGCTTAACCCCTTTTTGTGTTTATAGATGTTTGCAAGTTAGTAATGAAATGTCACAAAACTGATCCTTTTTAAAATATACTTGTAGACTTCACATAACAATAGCTACTGTAGGTGAAAAGCAACTCTGACACATATACCAAATATAATTTCACGTCTCTGTGCATTTCTCAATTATCTTTGAATTCTGAGTGCTGACATAGAATTAGTTAACCTCTGCTCTAAAAAGTGGCTGACTTCTGTTAGAAACCCTTGCAAGCTCTAAACACACATTTCAGGGTTTGTATTCCATCTGTTTCTTTTTCTGCCTTTACTGTCTATAGTCAGAGAATTCGAATTTTGAATTTTGCTGTTACAGAGAAACTGGGGCTTGGACAGAGCATGGGGGGAGATTGTACTGTCTGAAACCTTTGAATTAAGTATGGTTTGGTTCACTGATCTAAACTGAAAGTCCATCCTGGTTTGAACAGGTGACCGGTAGATGAGAAGGAAAAGAGTAGCGCACCAGGGCTTTTTCCCCAAGTGAGAATCAGCGTCATCATAACCTGATTGCTACAGTGGGGATGATGTTAAAATTCAGGAAAACAATGTGTGCAACTTAAGTCCTATTGACTCAAGCTCCTGAGTCAGTTCTGAAACTCACTTTGGACTTCTGAAAATTTAAGTGATTTCCCTATAGTTTGGGAATATTCTGAAGGCTAAGACTCTAATTACAGAATCAAGACTCTAAAAAATTTATAGTAGATATGATTTCATTTATTGTGTTTATTCTGGGAGTAATTAAAGGTACTAGTTTTTCTTAGAAGTTTGGACTTCTACATGTTTAATGTATAGCTAGACATATTAAGAACGGAGTCAGGGAGTATTATTTGCTGCTGCTGGAAGATCCTGTGAAGACAGATCCATGGTTCCCAACACAGCTTTTCATGTATTGTTCTTACAGTGAAGAAATTCAAGTCTAGTGTGTGGTACCCAGCTGAAGAGAGGCACCTGTACCTGGGAAGGCTGCTGTGTTAAGGTGGCAACCAACGTGCATCTTTTTGCTGAAGTTTCATGGGCCATTGGATGATGTGTGCAGGTCAAGTTAACCCAGTCCATTGTTACAGGAAGGACTATCAGTTGCCTCAGCTGTACTGCAAGATTTGGCTTGCCATACATAATTATAGACATGACAGTCTATTACTGTGAAAGCAGTAGGTTAACCCAGGGTTAAGACAACACCATCCAAGACACAGAAGTCAGGACAAGGGGCGTCACACCTCTGTAGCTGTTTGCCTGGTTGTTTCTATGTACAGAGAAAATCTTAAGCTGGCTCTGTTGAAGTTGGCATCACCTGACTCCCACAGACCTTGATTCTTGTTGCTGTGGGAGGATGCCATACATAAACTGAGCTGACATGAATAAACAAGTGCAGTGTTCTCCCAGGAATAGTGCTAAGGTGATGGTTGTGTGTCCTGCCAGCCTTTGAAAATACTCTTGAAAGTGTTTTCTATGGTTTCCTAGGCAAGGACCTCACACAAATAAAACCAGGAATGTAATTTACCCCAAACCATAAGTTAATATAGAGTTCAAAGAGAATAATCAATCAGAAAATGGAAAGCATTCTGTGGATAAATTTCTATTTGCAGATGTTCTCTTTTCACTTCATTCTGTGCTGTAGGCATCTGGCCTGTCTCAAATATTTTGCAACACAACTGTAGAGAATATGTGGATTTTCTTCTGAGGGCGATTTTCAGTTTCCCTTCAAGAATTAGTAAAAGTGACTCTTAGCTTTAAGATCAGAGATATCCACAGAAGAACATAATGTAATCAATCTATAAAAACTGCTTGTTTTTAAAAAGAAGACAAAGCCTGATCCACCTGCTAAAGTTTTCATTGCAAACACTAGCTGTCCTGTAAATCATATTTGGGTATACCTGGTACTCTAATATCCCTGCAGATTATACTCCATGCCCCACTTGCTGGGTGAAAGGTCAGGAATGTGATTTTAATAACGTGTGTTGTAAGTGAGAAGGCTCCAGACGTAGAGGTGGCAGTGGGAGTGCAGTGCTGATGGGGAGAGCAGGGCAGTCCTTTCGCCCGCTGGCAAGTGCTTATTTCTCTGTGTGAAAGGAGTCAGACAAAACAGCAAAGGATTTTGTGGGTGTAACATACTGTAAATACAGAGCCTTAGAGGCAACTTTTCCATTAACAAATCAAAATAAAATGGAAATAGAATAACACATTAAAATTAAATGTTGCTCAAAATACCATAGGCATAGTGACTTCCTAAATTCTTTCCTTAGCTGGAGTTGTCAAAGTCGTCTTTTCACTTCATGTCTCTGCTAGTCTATGCTGTGCAGAAGGACCAAGAAATTCATTGATCACTCTGTTTACTCTGTGTGACTGATGTCCTGTAATGGATTCAGCTAACAGGAACCAAATCTGATACTGTCAAATAAGATTAGCAGCCAAGCTGGCAGATTTGAGCTCTGTCTGAATGCTGAGTGGATAGGGGTCAGTGGGTTTCTTTTGGTGTCTTAAGCAGGTTGGTGGTGTTGGATTTCGTATTCCACAATGGTCTTTGAGATTAGTCTGTGCTCTGTGGTGACCTTATTCTTCTCATCAAATTTATATTCAGATAGCTCTGATTCCTTCTCCCATTTTCTTTGTCCTGTGAGCTGTTTCATTTGTGTAAGAGAAATGAAGAAGGAAAGGCAAAAGCTGTTCAACATGCAGTTTTGAAGTCTGAGGATACTGTAGAATTCCCAACATGTTACTAAATTTACTGAGACCATGGAAGCTCTAAATGTGTTTACGCGTCCAAATTGCACCCACAATATCCTGTACTGTGTCATTTGTTCCATTTTATCTCTAATATAAAACTGCATCCTGCAGAAAAGGTGTGTCACATATAAACTATTATGTTGCTTTTTAAGCCAAAATATTCTTAGCCATCCTAAGGTAACCTCTTCCCATGTTTTGATTTGCAGTTGCTGCAAAGAACTCTGCTTTCATTACCTCCAGGCTCAGCTAGTATTCTGATTAAAACCTAAAGTGGCTATTTGTTACTTAGAGGCAATGTTTAAATCTCTGAATATTAGTAATGTTTCAAATAAAGGGGTCAGTTTCCCTACATATGAGAGAACTTCTCAACAACACATTGCGTTGGCTTCTACTTTGAGGAAAAAAATTCCAGACTTGTATGTTACAAGACTGAGATATGTGAGAAGTACAATTTGAGATTTTCCAAGAAGGAGCATTAGTCTCGTATAGTTTGGAAATAAAACAGTTGTTTATTTTTACTGTTTAGTCTCCTGCCTCTTGTGATAACTGTTTTATCACAGTCTTACATATGTTGAATCCTTAAAGGGGTGTTAGATTTCTGAATCTGTTTGTAATACTTCCCCTGTGGAAGTTCAGTTTTACTTTTCTAAGATTTCTCTCCTTCAGTGTTAAACAAATCCTGTTTCTGCATTTCTGAATTTAGGTGGATGCATTACGATTACGTCTGGAAGAGAAGGAGACTATGCTAAATAAGAAGACAAAGCAGATTCAGGAGATGGCAGAGGAGAAGGGGACTCAAGCAGGAGAGATCCATGACCTCAAGGACATGTTAGAGGTGAAGGAACGCAAAGTTAATGTTCTTCAGAAGAAGGTAAGAATGTAGAGGTCTAAGTCAGATACACATCTCTGATACATCTTGATTTTCAAGTCTGTCAAAAAGTCTGTACTAGAATTTACATTTTGGAGATTGATGATTCTGCTTCCATTGTGCTGTACAATGACTGAAGTATTCGTGTGAGGGCACATCATCTGAAAAATCAATCTTTTCACCCCCACCACCTTACCAAAGCCACACTGGTTTGAAGCACAAAGCACTGGCTGACTATAACTTCAGTATGTGACTAAATGAATGAGGAGTTGTATCAGTAGAAGCAATTAGGGTGATTTCTCTGTAACTTACTGAGGGAAGTTCAGGAAGAACTTTGTATAACTTTCATTAGAAATGCTGTTTTATCATACTTAATATTTCTTGGGAACTGCTAGAATAGGATAATCAGGGTTCAGACTATCCTTCATATCTTTCTGGATAAGAAAATGGAGACCTTATCAGTGAAATGGGGGAGGTCTGGGTAAGGAAAAGTAATGCTGTCAGAGAAATTAGAGAGGTTTCCCAAAGGGCATTGAGTCCTGGGGCAGTGAACATCATTATTGATGACTGTCAGCAAATTGCACACAAAATATCCCAATTTTCTGCCACATATGGTAAAAAGAGAGAAGTGCATGTATCAGAATAAATTTTAAAGAATATTTTTTTCTCTATGTCTTTGGAGAAGCTGCTCTTACAGCTTTTATTAAATGTATTAGGCTGTAAATGTGGGTGTTTTTTATTTTTTCCCTAGACTTTTAAACAGTTCTGTGGAATTCTCATGATATTAATAGTTGTGAATATTGATTAATTTCTAATGCCTGGCCAATGCCTTTTCTTCTTGTACATAACCATGAATCATGAGGGTTTAGGTCATGTTCAGGTCTGTTGCAGCAAACGTCATGTGGGAATCAAAGTCCAGGCATGGACTTAAGCCATAAATAAGTCATTAATAATTCTAGAGCAGAGCCCTAATTCCCAGTCTTCATGGGCTCATTTTTTTTGACTGTTCATCCTTTTAGAAACACTTAGAGATTTCTGATTTTTGTGCTGTGCTTTCTTTTTGTTTTCAACATTGGCCGTGCACGTGCCAAACGTAGATTAAGATCCCAGCTGAGCGTTTAACCAAGAAGTGAGGAATCTGACATTTGCGCAAATGTTAAATGTCAATGAGGGTGTTTTACTTCCATTTACTCTTTACACTGTTTTTTCACACGTTTTCTTACTCGCTCTACTTGACACTTGAGAATGACCTTTCATTAGATCATTTATAGGCAGTGCTAAAGGTTTTCTTTTTACCTATTTTTTTAATATTTTTTTTTTTGGAGACCATATTAATGTCATTAATATGGTAATCCATATTAAGACAGTTTCATCTTGTCTCTTCTTGCATCCAGCCTGTTTTTTGAGGTTTATTTGTTGCTGATTTCAGATATAAGTACCTGATCTCTTCAGGTTGCAAAGTAAGGAGCCAGGCTTTTAGATGTAAAGGCTTTCAGGTCTTGTTCTCCTAGGCAGCTCCACTGAGGATAACACTACCATAATAAATTGCAGTTTGTGGTGTTTTGTAAATCTTTCTCTGTGCTTCTTAAACAAACAAACAAAAAAACCCGCAAAACACCCAGAACCATAGAATCAAACCATCATAGAATGCTCTGTGTTGGAAGGGAGGGACCTTAAAGACCATCTAGTTCCAATCCTGCTGCTGTGGGCTGGGAACCTTCCCCTAGACCAGGTTGCTCAGAGCCCCACCCAACTTGGCACTGAAAACTTTCAGGGATGGGGATTCCACAGCTTCTCTGGGCAACTGGTTCCATATAAAACCCATATAACCTATCTGTAGAAAAACATGTATTTCCTGCTGCTAACTAGAATCACATGCAGAGATTTGAATTTGGTTTAGCCTCAAAGTTGCTAGAAGCATTTCCTTTAACATGAACAGTCAAATTGTGAGGGTTGTAAATTCAAAGATTAATTTTTCAGTTTCTATAACTAACAAAGCTAGTGAAGAATCCAGGTGAGAGTTCTGGAGGTTTGTGGTGCAATATGGAATTTCTTTTTATTTAAATAAGCAGGGCTTGGCATTTTTCTTGTTCTCTTTAGCATTTTTCCACAGGAAAGCAAAGTTTGAGACAACACCTAAGGAAAGACCAATCTGATTTTATTAATACATATTATTGTGGAAGTTATGAGAACTTGCATAAAACATTTCAGGTGCTAGGGAAAAATGATGGTCTCATTTTTATCTTGTTATATATGCTTGCCATTTTTTGACTGCACAGATGGCTAATTCTGCCCGTTACCTGCAACTTTAGAAGCCTGTAGTTCCTCTCACGAAATTATTTTTTCTCTTAATGCTTGTAAACAGCGATGTACTTTTGATTCCTTTGCAATTTTAGAGTGCATTTTCTTATTAAAGTGCATGGCTCACAGTCTGCTTTATCCAAGTGCTTTATCCAAGGTCTTTCAGACCTTCTAGGACAGTTCAGAATTTTATTGTCATTAAAAAAATTATGCAGTCTTTAAACTTTTACCTCCATGCACAATAGTGTTTTTATTCCTCCCTCTGATTATAAACTGTTATGTTCAGACAGAACAGGTTTTAACCTATATATTCTGGTTGAAGAACTGAGGGTACAGTTTAAAGTATCTTTAGAGGTCACAGACATCATAGATAGTTTGTTTGAGTTTTTTTTACTGTCTTAGTTATCTGATAGTAGATGTTTGTTTTAAGTTAATCGACATGATTTAAATGGTACTCAGGCATTTTAATTGAATACAGTGAAAGACTATGGAAGGCTTGTGGTACAGAAAAAGCTTTTTTTGTGTAGTGTTAAGTAGTATTTCTCCATGGATATTTGGAATCAGCAGTTATGAGAAGGAACAGGGGACAGGTGTTGGCATGTTGAAGGAATTTATAGAAATTAGGAATTGGATTAGTAGATACTATTCAAGCAGTTTTTACCACGTGCTCTTCCATCAGCAGGTCCTCAAATTGGAGGATATTTTTGAAATTTGATTTTAATCAACTACATTTTTGCACACTAGTATTTTTGTAATGCTAGGTAAAAAGAAAATTTCTAGCAAAAGCTGAAATGACAAAGATTTGAAAAGAAAAGAATTTATTAAAAAAATCATTAACTTGCATAACTTACCCATTTAGAAGCTGTTTAGTTCTGAAATCCAGAGAGGTTGCCTGTACTAATAACATAACCACAGTCAATTGGGTATTTGGACCTCATAATTTTTTTTTAATTTTCTGTGACTGTTGTAGATGTGTAATCACCCATTCTGATGACACTGAAAAGGGATGTTTTGGTGTGGTGCCCAAAACTGTGCCATCCTAAGTTGCTGCAATTTCTGTTGTTGAAACAATAATGTTTTAAAATGCACCTTTTACTGTTGGGTCTCTGTTTGGATTCATTGACAGAGACCACTGCGTTGTTTGTTTTATGAACCTTTATTTTCATTGTATTGATTAAAGGTGGTGAACTAGAAAGTATACTTTTTGGTCATTCAAAAGAAATCCATGAAAGTTTATTGGCTGACTAGAGATCAGTTAAAAGACTCAGAAGAAGATTATGAACAACAAAGATCTGAAAAATTAACATTACAATTGGCATCATTACTGATACCCAGTAGGCACCAAAATACATTTTCCAGGTTGCTGAGGAAACCACATGCTTTACATTTTAAATTCTGGAATCTTTCCAGTTCTAAGCTCATAACAGTGATGCTGCTTGATAGCACCTTTATTTTATACAATAGAAGTAGGGCAAATGCTAGAAATTTGGAGACTTTGGCTTTATGTCTGGAAAATTTAAGGCAAAGACTTAATTTCACAGAGCTTCAGGGTTAATTTTTTTTCCTCATTTCATTGAAAATAAATCTTGCATTAAATCTCATTTTAAGTTGTTAGAACTCAAGGCAAGAGGAGAGTGTCTCTGATAATAAAATAGGGACCATGCTGGGCAACTGAAATCTGAACCTGAAAAACGTTAAATGGTGCTTTTTTTACTGTCTTTGCCACATCTGTCTATCTGTGCTGGTAGACAAGAATGAAAAGGAAGGGGGGAAAAAAAAATCAATGCATTGCAATCAAAGTATTTTATAGAAATAGCATTTGGGTTAAAAGATAAGTAACAGTACCCTGAAAGAAAAGAGAAAAAAAAAAAAAAAAAAAGGAAGAAAGCAGTGAATCAATCACCTCGTGCTTTTGGGGTAGGTCATGTTTTGTCTTGGAGAGGGGAGTTAACACTCCCTTCTTTGTGCAATGCAGCTGCAGGCAAATAAAATGCAAGTTTTAGTGTCTGAACATAGCAGTGTTTTTGGCAGCTCCCCATGTGCTATGTGATAATTGACCTGTGATAAAGGAAGAACACAGATTTATTTTTTCTTTGGTGGCCGTGCTGACTTGTTTAGCTAGAATTTGGGAAGATTCCAAATGCTCCTGCGCTTTTGGATAAGGAACATTGCATTTCTCTGCAGAGAAATAAATGTCCTCTGCTTTTTAAAAAGCTTAGAAAACAAAATAAATATCTGATGCTTATTGATAAGAAGTACTGTGTGTTAGGAGAGAGGGGCTGCAGATAAAATTTGTAACTCAGTTCTTTAAATTCAATAGTGATCATAGTTACTACAGTAGCAGTGTTGGTTTAGTATTCATGACTTTTGAAGTTTGGTGTTTGTACTTTAAAGATTGTTTTCTTTCTATTCCCTCATCTATGAAGTAGATTTACCTCCTGAGGCAGCTCTTCTGCTCCATCCCTGAAGATAAGGAAATGTATTTTCAAGCATGTAATTCAGTTTATGATAGTTTCATCCTCCTGGGTGTGACCTTGAACTTGACTACCAGATGAAAGAATATATGGTTTTCTAAGAATTAATAAAATGCAGGATGGACTTTGAGATATCCCTTTGAGACTCTCTATGATGACATTTAGTGCTTAAAAGTCCTATAGTGCACATACTGTAGGCAGTGGCTCATTCAGACCTGCAGTGTGTCTCCAAGTCTCTGGTTGTGCAAACTATGCAGCAAAGAACAAAGGAAGACTGTCCCAACAGAGGTGGTCTGGGGGCATGTGGCCTCCTGTTTCAGACTGGATGATTCTTCTCCTCTGTCGCAGATCTGTGGGCAAGCTTATCCTCTGCTTGTTACGTGCTTGAATCATGAACATTTAAGGAGGAGCACCACACAGGATCATAATAGTCTGCTCATCAGCCCAGCTTCTGCAGGGAGGTAGAAGGAAGATATACTGGACTTTCTGCTCAGGTGGAGCTGATGAAATAGGTACTTTTCTTCAGGAAGTCTGTGGCTTATCAGTTCAAATACAAGAGTATTTCTGTAAGTATCTCTCTCTGTCAGAAAAAGCCGTGCTTCTGCTCCTTCACTCCAGGTCTCAAGGAGTGCCACTGAGCTCGTTCCAAACTCTGTTCAGAGGTTTCAAACACCACAAAAAAGACCAAACATCCCCACAGGCTTGTGCCAGCTTCTTTATTAAATCTGACAGACATGACCTCAAAGATGTGTCCTGTAGGGTTGTGATAGACTTGTGTCTCTGTGTCCCTGAAGGGATATCAGACCTCTTCTGCTGCTGCTTTTTCTTTCATTCAAGTCTTTCTGTTACAGGCTTGCTGACAACCACTGAACATAACAAAATTGAAATTTGTACCTTGTAGAAATTTTGAGAAACTGTTTTAATTTGTTACCCTGTCTCTCCAAAATGCTACAGTCGCTTCTCTGTTCACCAGTATACTCTCATAATTGCTTACCACGGGGATGGAGTTTCAGGTAGTAGTAGTAGTAGTATTTTAGTTATAGGAATAATAGGAAAAATTAGACAGCCTTTTAATCCCTCATCTCTATCAAAATCCTACAAGCTAAAATCTTGTGGTAGCAATGAAAGTGCTGAAGAAGACTGGAGAGGCTTTTATTATATGAGTTCATATCACCAGCATAATCATCGTGTGAGATTTTTTTAATTTCTTCCACTCAGGTAGGAGGTTAGTTGTTTAATTTCCACATGAAAAATGCGGACGCAACACAGAATTTATTTTCATTTTAGTGTGAGCCATGACCACTTCGAAGTAAGGTTCTTTACCCCTCAATTTTGACTTTCTCTGAGCATCCATTGAGACCTTTTTGGAGTAATTGCAGTCCAGCTCAGGTGATATGGTGTGTCTTTTTTTTTTCTTCTATGAATGAACAGCTAATAAGATAGTATTAGAGCAAGGGAATAACACAGTTTCTTCATCCCCTTTTCAGCTCTTTGCTAATTTAGTTTTGAGGGTGGCTTATTACCATACAGATCTTGGGAGTTTGTTATAGCAACGTTGGGTTCAGTGTCAGCAAGATCCCTTCCCTCTGAGGGGAGGCTTTAGCTTGTGAGATTTGACATCTTTGATTGTTTCTGAGCCATATAATAACATACATTTTTCTGGGGTCCTAAAAGGTCCACAGTGTTAGCTTGAACCAGTATTTTCAATGGCAGACAGTACAGAATTTATGGGTGCTGGTAGAGGTGACAGTGTGTTCTCCTTTCGATCTTCTTGCCTAATTCAGATCAGTCATGGCAGATAACTTGTAAGCTTGAAGTGTAGTCCAGCATTCTCATTGTAAGAGCTCTTACTTTCCAAAGGAACATGGATTTCATGGCTTTATTTTGGGCACTGATATGGCCCTCACCAGTGAGTTCATAGCCTATAGTAACAGGTATCATACTTAGGTTATAATGCAGTACATGATCGCTTGTATTAATTGGTGAAACTCCCTTTTGTCTGTTGAATACTTCATGCTTAGTTATTGGAAACAATAAATCTCCCTCTGAGTACTCTTGACACTATAATGAAGAGTTTTAATTCTGTTTTGTCATTAAACCAGAAGTCAGAGGCTTAGTACAGCAGTCCTCAGCATAGACTTGTATGGCTGAAGAACACTGTGAGGTGTTTCTGCATTGAACATCAACAGAATCATGGAATGGTTGAGGTTGGAAGTGACCTCTGGAGGTCAAGCAGGGCTATACAGAGTTAGTTGCCCAGGACCATGTCCAGACAGCTTTTGAATAGGGTTGCAGAAGAACAACCATTTATGAAATTTCAGAGCAGTGGAATCTGAATTTACTGAGAGGTGCTGAACGTGCACTCGAAGATTGTTTAGAAAATTATATGGGTCACCTAAACTAGTGGAGGAGGCATAAGAAAATTGATTTTACATATAACAAATTTTATGCTATTACAGTAAATTTTAGTGCACAGTTATGACTACTTGTGCAGCAGCTAATGCAGAGGAACCTACTGGATTCAAAATAAGTTTTTATGCCTGCCATTGTTATAATTCAAAATTTGTAAGTGGAGAATGTGCTACTTTATTTTTATATTACCCCTTTTCTTGCTTGGAGCATTCTGAGATACCACAAGAAAAATAAAAGCATCTGGATTATATGTAGCATGTGTACCTGTATTCCCAAATGTATGGTAATATTCTTTGAAAAAGTCAAAAGTTGCTCTGATGTGTGTGAACCATAGCAAGTCGGTTTCTTATTTTGAGATCTACTAATGTAAGGAACATTCTTTCAGTTTATATTGATGTTATTAAAGAATCTTGCCCATTGACTTTATTAACTAAAGTGCTTCATTGTTTCTTTTCTGAAGTAATGGATATCTACCTCTCCTTGTAGATAAGTAGGCTCAAACAAAGAAAGAAAACAGGACTGTGAGGTTAATGATGTTAGTTCTGTAGCTCAGCTTTTGTAGCCAGAAAACGTAGGGTTTTAAACTGGTACACATGGCTGTAATAGTGTCAGAGAAGATTGATAGCAGTAGCAAAGCTACAAGAAAACTCCATTGGAGTTTCTGGTATTATCTGTACTCCAGCATTCCAGAAAACTGAAACCACAACTCAGCAGATCTGTCATGTACGGAAGGAACCTTCTTTTTTTAGTATCCCTCAAAGAGGAGCAGTCATCTTAATACTATGTCCTTCTTGTGCCTTGAGATAACCTCCTGACTGGCAAGATGGAACATTACTCATAGGTAGGGGGACTGACAAATTCTGGTTTCTTGAAGGGATCTGGGAAAACAGCCAACTGTGGGGCCTCTTGCCTTCCTTATAAATTAAACGTGTAGTTTTCCTGGCAAGATAAAGCTAATGAGCTTTGTTGGTGCATTCACTGTCGTGCAAGACAAATACAAACTTCCCTATGATTGAGGAGGCAGGAAAAGCAAGGGCGTGTGCCATTTTTGAGGTTGCTTACATCAGTCTTCCTCACAAGGCTTTTCATTGCTCTCTGGGTTGCAAGACTTCACAGTTTCCAGCTCTTTGGTCACCAGGCGTTTTCTGCCCCTGGGGGTTTTGTCTGAGCTGTGTCTGGAACAGTCATTAGTGATTGCCTTAGCCAACTCGGGGATCTTCACCAGAACAAGGAAGGGAGTGATTTTTCAGTTTAAATCAATCAATAGTTTCCTGGATTCGAGAGTGAATTTTGAATCCACTGGGCTAGACAGACTTCTAGGCTGGGTCTCTGCATAATGTTTATACAGTCATTGGGACTGTCGTAAGGCACGAATATGTGAATGGCTTTCAAGTCTGTGATTTCACTTAACCAAAGGAGCAGAAAGCTGTTCAGTATGGAGTAGTGTCACCAGAAGAAATTAAGGTCCCTTTGTCCCATCTTGATTTTTAGGATGCTCCTCTACATGATGAAGAGCCGACATACCTTCCAGCAAAATGGCAGAGAATGGCTTTAAACACAGAACTTCTGGATAAAGGGGACCATTCTCTGTCCCTTCCAACCATTATATTCTGGAGAGATTGCAGTGCTGATCTGCCTAAAGCAGCCTGTGATATAAAGTGGGAAAGAATATAGCTAAATGATGGTACTAATTTAATATATCAGGTTCTTAAATTTTATTTTTTTTTAAGCATGGACTACTGAAGAATTTTTAGACTTTGATCTTTTGCGTACCGTGTTCTGAATTTTGTAAGAGCAGGGATAGCTTACTCCTGAAGAATACACACACACACACACTCTCATGTTTAGTATTTACAGTATGGCTTCCTAATCCCTTTCAATTCATCACTCCATAGTCTTTCTAGGAGAATGAATCAGGACAATCACAGTTGACTGGCCATGTTTTACACTGGGATTAGAAGCATCCCTCCTTTCCTGAGCTCTCCCCTCCGGGTTAGGACGGTTTTACTTTACAGTGTATCTTTGATCATAATAAATGAGTTATTTGGACAAAGTAATTCAGTGTCTGAATCGAAATCTAATTTAAGATCTTTGTTCAAGTTGTACAGCCTTCTGCTTCAGTGATCCTAAATGATAATGTAAATGGAGTTCAGTTTGCTGTGAGGATTTCCTTTATAATCAACATTCAATCCCATGTTCCCATCCTACCATTG
The DNA here is from genome assembly GCA_013397135.1 of Pachyramphus minor. NCBI lineage: Eukaryota > Metazoa > Chordata > Aves > Passeriformes > Tyrannidae > Pachyramphus > Pachyramphus minor. The sequence continues at coordinate 546,593 of VYXB01002888.1, read as the reverse complement.
GTCTGCCTCAATGGTTGGTCTCTAATGTAAGGAACATTCTATGCTTGGGTATCTCAGTGCTCTGAGGAGTTAAGCTTTTCCTTTCTTCATGTCTTTTCCTGCCACCTTTTTTTCTGTAATGATGGTGCGATATATAACACATACAACTCTGTCTCTTGGGGGTGTGACAGTAGTTACAGTGTCCTTACTCTGTGTAGAACCAAAATCAAAATGTAAAGCAAATCAAGAAAATGTCATCAGTATTCCTGATTATATGAGATAAAGTTGCCACAGAGGGAAGACTGTTTCACAATAATCATCAAGTACAGAAACACTGTACTTGGTTTATCCAAGTAAAGAAGTTTAATTGTTAATATAGGAAGTTTTTCACTTGACAATTTTTAAATGTTATATAACCTTGTGATCCTTGAGTTATTTTACAACTTCTTGGTTTCGTTCTGCTTCTTAAAAAGCAGAATATCTGATCTAATTTAACAGTTACTGGGTCCATTTTTTTCCCTTGTTTTATCAGCCTTACACAATGAAGTAGTTTTGGTTTTCCTTCTTTTGAACATTTGGGAACCATCATTATGAAAATACTCCAGTTTAAGTATTTGTATTTTTTCTGTAATTAACTTTCCTAAGTCAAATCCATGCATATTTATTGTTTAAGTCTGTTCTGAGACTTGGAACAGGAGCGAGCAAACATCCCCAGAATAGTTGGGTGTTTAATCCATTTGTGCTTGGTAGGTTGTAGGAGTAAAACTTTGGAAAACATACTCACAGATTGCTTCATAATGTCAGGACACAGCTGAAAGGAGAATTAGCATGATGTTATTCTGCATGGTTAGGCTGGGATTTCAACAAAATGGAAGTTATTCCTAATTAGATTGTGAAATAAATTACCAGATGATTTAAGTAGTGGTTCTCAGTATGATGACACTTTAACATATGAAATAAATGAGTAATATATAAACTTACTGTTTCAATGAAGAGGAGAAGCAGCGAATTTGTTCTGCTATTTATGATAGCAGTGTTTTGTTGTGAATTACTTGTGAGAATGAAAGTATTACACTCAAGTTGGAACCAACAGATTATCTGAATGAACAAGCAAGGTTGAAGTCTTGGTGGTGGATAATGGATGCATTCTCTTAACTGGTGAATATCAGCAAAAACAAGGGGTCATCCAGTGAAGCACTAAGATAAATCAGTGATAGAGAATTTTTAATGGGTTATGCAATGAACCATGTGCATCTAACCAACTGGCTTACATATTGCCAAGTCAAATCTCTTATGACCAGCTTTTTTACTTTTTTTATTTAATGGCATTTTATGTAAAGTCCATCCATATTAAAACCTGTGTGCTTTGAGACATAACCAGTATCAGTGGGTTAGAAAAAGTGTCTAGCCCTCACATCACAACCCTCTCTTGTATTGAACAGTGTCCATGATAGGATTTTATGGTTCTAAGACTCTGCTTTGGCTATTGATACTAAAGAACCTCCTCAGAATGAAGCAATTCCTTAACTAAATTTAACTGGTTTACAGCTCTCTAAGGATGTGAGTCATTGCTAATTCGTAATTTTTTCTAGGCGAGTGCTTTGGAGCTGACACAATGCTTAAGAACAACATATACATTGGCTCCCTTGAAAAATGTGAATTTCAGGACGTTTATGAACTCAAAAATCAGGAGGGTTTTTTCTTCTTCCTCCCACCCCCCCACCCCTGGCTTTGAATTGTGCTGGAGTATCTTCAGAAGCTTGTAAGGAAAATGTTTCTCAGTGTCAGTTTTCAGAAAAAGCAAACTTTAATGATAGGATTGCATTAGGTTTGAAGCAAATTCATACTATTTACTAGCAGGGCAAAAGGACTGCAAACATGTTGGTAATATTCTGAGAATATGGCTTGTTGAAACATCTGGTTTAAATATCGTTTGTTGTAAGGAACATGACAGTACAGAAAAAAAAATCTTTATTATTTAGAAGATACTAGAATTACAATTCACTTTATGGTGACTGTTCTTGTTAAGTTCTACTTTGCAGTGATCTCTCAGCAAACTGGTGCTACCAGAGGATCATTAGATATGCAAAGGAAAGGAGGACAAAAGGAAACAAAGGGATAGAAATAAATGTCCTTAGAGATTGCGTAAACATAGGTGAACTGTTTTTCTGGCTGGTATAAATCTACTCGCAAAGCACCCTTATTTGAAAGGCAATAGAAAGAGAATATTCTTTTGTAGCAGTGTCAATTTTTTGTTGTTCCTTCACCAGAGATGCAAAATAATTAACTGTTTATACAAGTTAAGTCTATTTTTGTTGTGTCAGCACTTCTTTCTGCACACTATTCTTTTCTCAAGTCAACCTGATTGCAAAGATAGGTCAAGAATAAAACATAAATTTTATGAGGTGTCCTGCAATTCCTAGGTACTTTTTAAGGCTTTTTTATTCTGTGTGCAAATTGCTTCCTTTTGAAGCAGTACCAATGCGCCTGTTTGTGATCCATACGTCTATTAGATAATTAAGGTTTTATTTTCAGTAGAAATCACAAAGATAAATTCTTTGTACCTTCTAAGCTGCACAGCAACACCGTGCTTTGTTTGTAAAGCTGAACACTCTAGAATTTCATGCTAATTTTTAAGGACTTCTTACAGATTGGAGACCACGAGCCTGAAAATGACAAAAAGTTTTTATCTTCTGAAAAAGCAAACAACGTTTTTTAATGGGAGCTTATTTGGGTTTTAACTGGACCCCTGTAGCAGTACAGATGTATGATTGTTTAAGATGCTTCACTAGGCTGGAGTTTTCCCTTTTTAAATTCTCCTTCTGTCCTGTTCTTCTCCGTGGTGTCCCCACCCCTTCAGGCCTGGTTCCTTTTCTTAAGTCAACTTTGTTAGGCCATGGCCACTGAAGAAACCTCCTGCTGTAAGATCCTCTGTACCATCTCAAAGGTGTTACAGAATCCCATTATTTTAGATTCAGCAACATCAGGACATTTCCAAAGTGCATAATGATATTTCAATGTTCCAGATTGAAGCATTGAAGTAGAGGAGCAGTAAAAAGAAGAAAACTTTGTTGGGAAGCAAAATAAAAATTTAGCCATTCTTCCCTGGGTAGCAGAATTAATGTAAACTGAGCAAGTGTTTGCCACTTAACTGAACAGTTCACTATCTCTGCAGTGAAGTGTTAACTGGGACTACAGAATTCAAAGTTCTTCAGGAAGAGAGAGAGAGAGCACTGTTGGTATCTTGCATTTCCTAGTGGTTTTAATTTACTTATGCTTAATGGACTTTACACATTTAATAGATATGCAAACTACTTGAAGTTGGGTTTTAGTATGATAATTCAAAAATAAGAATCTCTGTATAAAACTTGACAACAGTGTGACCATATTGATACCAAGTAGTTGGATCATAAAGCAAAAAGAGCGCACTGAGTGCAGCTGAACTTTGGAAGAAACTCTGACTTGCATTTGCCAAAATCTTAGTGAACAAAGGGAAATTGTTTTGATCTGTCCTGAACTTTAAAACAACTTACAAATCTCACCCTTGCAAGGAGACATGGTATGCCTAAAGCTTCACATTGTTGCTAGTCTTGGGAATTTAACCTTTAAAATTAATCACAAGAACATTCCTTTCAGTCTAATGGTTCAGTACAGTATTATGAATGATATTCACTCATGTGACAGACCTTACTTCACACTCACAGAGAATTTGTTAATGCTAACTTAAATTATAGATTTTTGCAATTCATGCAGGACTGTTCTAGTGGCACTTTTGCAGGATTTGCAATAGACAGTTATGATGGTGAGGTTTTCAGTGTGACATTGATAAAACTTGACCTTAATGTTAGAAAACTGGCCAGTAATATCTGCTTATAGGCTTTCATTATGGTCTCCAAAAATGATTTTCAGAATTACAGTAATAATTATAAATCCAGTACTGCAGCTTTCTTGAACAGTCTCTCAGGACTTAAGGTGATCTCTCAGTAACATCTTACTCCTTTCCCTAAGGCAACGATTTTTCTATTATGTTTTTTCCTGTGAGCGTGTTTGTTTTAATGTGAACATGTCTGATATGTTTTCTTGATTTTGGTGCAAGCCCACCTTTCTCAGCTTCTCAGATACTGTGGGATTCCAGCAATTCAAGCATGTCTGTAGGCTCTCAAATTTTTACCCTATCAGTATTCTTACATTGAAGGGAATAGCATACAGCCAGCTAGACAGAACTGTGGCTGTTCTGTCATCATGTACCTGTTTACTCAACCACTCTCTCTTCCAAAAATACTGTTTTTGTCCTGCTGTTAATATTTCTGATGTGGACAGAATCCCTTCTGCCTTTGATCAGTAAGAATCCATTCAGTAAGAATCCGTGTTCATTGACCCCAGAGCTGATATGACGAATAGTACATTTACAAAACCCAGGAAGAACTGTTTGGAAAGGTCACAACTTACGTGAAGTCATGGTTCATGTGGATGGTTGTGCCACAGGAACGGAACAGAAACACTCTCAACCCCCCTGATTATTGAGATCCTTTTTGCAGTGCTGCTTTCACCAGAGGAAAGCCGGAATTAAAAAAGCAGGGGAGACTTAACAGAACCCTGAGATGCTTTTCTGCANTTTTTGTCCTGCTGTTAATATTTCTGATGTGGACAGAATCCCTTCTGCCTTTGATCAGTAAGAATCCATTCAGTAAGAATCCGTGTTCATTGACCCCAGAGCTGATATGACGAATAGTACATTTACAAAACCCAGGAAGAACTGTTTGGAAAGGTCACAACTTATGTGAAGTCATGGTTGTGCCACAGGAATGGAACAGAAATACTCTCAACCCCCCTGATTATTGAGATCCTTTTTGCAGTGCTGCTTTCACCAGAGGAAAGCCGGAATTAAAAAAGCAGGGGAGACTTAACAGAACCCTGAGATGCTTTTCTGCACATTTGCCCTTGTAATACAACGAGGGAATATTATCAAGTGTTAAAATTATTGTCTTCTCTATATTCAGTGTATATTATGATGAAGATAGGTTACTGATCAAAAAAATCTCTTTGTGGAGCTGCACTGGGGAATTCAAGTGCAGAGTATAAGCAGAAGCATTTCCACCTGTTTGTAGATAAAAGAATAGTGAAAGATTTGTCTGCAAATCTACTTCAAGTGGTATAGCTGGTTACTACATATTGGAGGTACACACAAACAGTATAATGTGCAATGAACTTTCTCAAATTGAAAAGTGTTTTGAATTTCAAGAAAGATGTTTTGCATTATTTAAATATTCCTCCAAATTACTGGATCTTCATATTTCTAAGAGGGCTGTTTCACTTCTATTGTCACAGAATGAACTAAGTTAAAGTGCCTTTACCACTTCATTCCTTTTACAAGTCAAACAGAGTAGCAAGAAGCAAATTCAAAGACAGAGATAAAACATAAATGCAGTTATTTCTGTTACAATCCAGGTGATGCAAAAGTTATCATTGTAAAGTGTTGTTGGTGTTTGATTAAAAATAAATATTTGGAAGGAAGAAAAAGGTTCTTTTCTAATACCATGGGGTGGTATTTACGACCAGTTCACAAACCCATTTAATTTATTCAGAAGTCATGGATACAATAGAAATTGTTTTCCAAGTGTTCAATTTCCACATGCCCCAGGGTGGGCACTGGGTCTACAGAAGATTTCTTAATTGAAGCATGATACAAAGGATCTTCTAGTAACCTGTAACTAGAGGAATTTGGGAATCTGGTAACCTTGATGGATATTTAACTAGATGTGTCTCATTAAATCTCTGGGCTATTTTTAATTTGCATTTGCTCCTGGTTTTCAGCAAGATCAGTATTTGTAAGTAGAATGCTTCCTTGCCTTTGGAACAGAATGCCAGAGGAAGCTTGTCTTGCCTCTGCTCCTGTGCTTCAGGGCTGGAAGGCAAAATAATTAGTTCCACGCAACTAAGAATAAATCACCCAGGTTGAAACATGATAGTGCTTGACAACTGGTAATGTTGGAAAAAATATTTCAGTAAATCATTATGGATGAGAAAATTAGTATGCTCACCAGATGATTCCAATGTAGGTATATGTGCCTATACAGTAAGGATAGTGTTGCTAACTTATCCATAGATGGCTGTCTTTACCCTGCAAAACAAGTATATATGGCAAGATTAAAGACAGTTGAAAATAGTATATTTTTTTTCCTTTTTAGAAAGATGGAACAGTTATATATATATATATATATACCTTAGGTTACAACATTTCAGAGATTTATCATCTTCTGAGTATTTCAAGACTAAAGAGTGTTCATTCAATCTTTGGCCCTTTATGTTTTCCAGAGGACTTGGAGATTCCACTGAGGTTTATTTCATCTTTTGTTGGGGAGAAAAGAAAAACCTAATTTTGGTTACCTGTTTTATTTTCATCAATTTTGACCCATTGTGCCAGTTCGTTTTCTGTAGTTTAAGTGGCATGTCCTTCACTGGGGACTCTCAGTTATCTGCTCCTGCAAAAGGCACAGCTGTAGGTACACAGGGTTTTTGAAGTAGTGCCTAGATGGTAGTATGACGTGGAATATTTCTGCATACTGCTGTTCCCTGGATGATAACAAAACCCAGTGTTTGTTACTCCAGACTGAAAAGTATGTATATAGACTGAAAGAATAGACAGGTTCACACTTTATACACATTACATTCTTGTTTGGGATTTTTTTCAATACCAGAGGGTGCAGTTGTAAAGGGGAGATGAGTACTGTCATACTTACATGTCTTCTTACTCTGGTCATAGCAAACAGCGTTATTGAAACATGAAAATGCACACTGTCCTTGTGCAAATGCTTGTGGTACCTTGGTAATCATCTTAATATATGCTGAAGCTGAATTATTTTGCTGCCTCTTGTGTGTGGTTTGCTCACAGCAGAAAGTCACTTTGCACTATCCCCTCCTCATCCAGCCAGAGCCTTTGGCGAGAGTGTTTCGCCCTCAGAAGTAAACAGGAGTCTAAGAATAACTCAGCCTCCTTTGTAGTATATTTTCATGGTTGACTGTCTAAACACCAGCCTGTCTAGACAGCTTATGACACTGGCAGCTCCTCAGGTCAAAAGCAACCACTGGGCTACTCTTGGGGACATTACCTCGTCGGCAGCCCTACGTGTGGGCACCAGTCAGTTTTCACTCAGAATAGTAGGGTTCTTTCTGAAGCTCCATGGACTTCCTAAGGCATTAAAAAAATAGAGATGAGTGTATAAAGAAGGAATTTTCAATTCTTACAGTTATTTCTGACTCACATGATACGTCTCCGGTTGTGGGTTCTTAGTGCTCTTTAATTTTGTTTTATCATGTCATTTGTGTTGTGACCAAATTTAGTTTTGAGCGTAACTTGGAGGCCTAATACTTGTTTTTTACCTAATAGAAACTAATTGCAAAGATAAATCAAACCAACTTTCAGTCCACTCCTTAAACAACAACAAAAAATTTAGATAGTTCTTCTGCTAGCAGTAATATATAAATTGTGTACAAAGCTGAATCCTAAGTTTACTGTGCTTGCTAAAAAGAAATGAAAAATATCATATAAAGAGCCTTAGACCAAAAGATTCCTTTTATGGCCATGGGTTATAAAGGAACATTTGCAAGTGTTTCCCTGCATTAGGTCATTCTTCCTTGTATCTTTTGTTTGTTAAGGCATCTGCCATTATTTGTGACTATATGTTCAGTCTCCTGCAAAATCCTGCAAAATCTTTTATGGTTATCATTACAGATCTAGACCGGTTTCTAAAACTGTCATAAAATAATAGGATCATTTGGGTTGGAAAGGACCTTAAAGATCATCTTGTTCCAATCCCCCTGTTCTACTATGTTCCAGATGTAATTTTAATAGACACAGAAAAGTATTAGTGGATGTGTCTACACAGGCATTTTCTCTGGAGTCACAGCAGCTCAGTTTTTCCAGCATTGAAGAGTAAATCCTGGGTATGGTTGCTATATTGCCAGTAACCAAGCTGCTGCTAAGTGCTGTTTAAAAGGTGAAACAAAAAGATTAGTTAATGCTTTAATTCAGCATTGTGAATACTGGACTGATAGCCTTTGGGGTTGTCTGGTTGCATTATTTCTTACAAATGTCTTTGAAAGAATATCTTCCTACAAGTGTTTTGGAGATGGGTACCTTACATGCCACATATCATTCACCAATTTATAATGTACGTTTGCTGATGCAAGAAGAACTTGTCAGATCAACACACACACACAAAAAAGCAACTGAGAAATCTGTATACAGTTTACTCACATGTTGATAAATTTTGGGTTTTGACAGGTTATCAGGATGTTAATGTGTTTGTATGCATAAAAAGGGTTTAGCATTAGGTCTTCTCAGTGTATCGAAAGATAGATTCAGAACTCATAAATAAATCAAATTCTAGGCCCACAGAAAAGAAGGCTGATATGTTTTCTACCCAGGGAGTGGCACTTTGTGATCATAGCAAACCATCATGTAAGATGAACAAGAAACATTGCCAGTACAGCAAAAATAGGATAGTATCAAAGAAAATATTTAAAACAATACTTCTTCAAAACTTTTCAGTAATCAAGAGCCTTTTTTAGTTTACGTATGTTTTTCTCAGCTTTTTTCCTTTCTTGTTTTTAATGCTTTGAGCATCCTTCAGTCACACAGTGTCCAACATCCTTGGAAATTAGGGATAATACCTTTTCTTTATGTTGTTCTTGTAAATCCTCTTCAGTGTTTCTTGCTCTGAATTCCTTCCTGATTGTTGGAAACGTTACTGATTCCTTGTTATTATTCCATGGTTTTGGTTACATCGCTTGACATTTTGATGTAGAGTTGTAAAGAATTAAACCCTTGCCCACTTCCTTTGCTTTAAGAATAATTTTAACAATTTAATATACTCCTGGGATGATTTTGGATGGCTTTGCTTGCTGTTGCCTTAAGATTTTCCCCTTTCCTTTTAAGATTGAAAACCTTCAAGAGCAGCTGAGAGACAAGGAGAAGCAGATGAGCAGCTTAAAGGACCGTGTGAAATCCTTGCAGGCCGACACCACAAACACTGACACTGCCTTGACCACGCTGGAAGAAGCCCTCGCGGAAAAAGTGAGTAGGGAAGGCGTGATCCCTTTCCTTGGAGAGTTCCTTTAGCTAATAAGCTCTCCGAAGTCACTGTCCCCTGCATTCCCAGGGCGGTGCATCTAGGGCAGGGCGGCAGCGCCGCATCCCTCAGGGCGGGGGCGCGTCCCTCGCCAGAGGGCGCTGCGGGAACGGCCGAATTCCCAGCGTGGAATCCAAAAGGATTCTCCTGTTAACTAACGTTTTTTATCTCGGGAATACAAAGAGGCATCTGAGAGAACAGAATTTTCCATTCTGTTTTGCTGGGACAGCTTTTTGGACTTATTTTATTTTATTTTATTTTTTTCACAGTACCAAGAGAACCAGGGCTACAGCTCCCTTAGGCTGTCAGAGTCTATTCCACAAGCTGTGGAATTTACTTGCATCCTTTCAGCTTCCAGGCTAACCAAAGCTCCATTGATATCTTGTGTGCTGAAAAGTTGTTTTATTTCCTTTTCTTACTGTATATCAATCCTGGTGTCACATATGCACTCTACCTTTTCCTTTCTGAAGGACCACAGACTTATCTACATTATAGAAAAATAAGATTTAAGTAAGCCAGAAAGTGATATGTAATGTACCCCGATTTGGGTTAATTTTGATTATCAGAACGAGATAAATTTTGTTGCGTTGTAGCAGCACTGGGAACTTTCAGAGATCCAGAAAACCTGGTGTGTAATAGCAATGAATCCATATATTTCCTCCTTCTTGAGGATCTTTAAAACCATAAGGAATTGGGCAATATCCTACACTCCTCCTCCTCGTTTAAAGTGTGTAAAAAGTGTTGTGATAAGAAGTCTCGGAAGTTGAGCTGAGTAAGAGGGATTTTCTTCACAGAGTGCTTTCTTTTGTCAGGAAAAGACCATTGAGCGCTTAAAGGAGCAGCGTGACAGAGATGAACGAGAGAAACAGGAAGAGATCGACAACTACAAGAAAGACATTAAGGACCTGAAAGAGAAAGTCAGCATTTTACAAGGAGATCTCACAGAGAAAGAGGTTGACCAGCAACACAAATCCATTGTGATAGAATTGTTTGTTGTATATGTTTGTGCTATATTTTAGATGAAGTAAACTGTTGCTTTATAGCAATTGTCCTTCAACAAAGCTTATCTAGTATTTGAGAACATGCAAAGCGAAAATATTTCAGAACCACCTTTTCAGGGATAGCAGCCATCCCCTTATTTGCAGCAGTTAATCGTGTTAGCAGTGAATGACTGACAGTCAGTGACAGCACTGACCAGCGCTGTGCTTATGGACAACTGAGGGCAGAGAACAGCCTTGTTCTTATCTAAATGTAGGGAGGAAAGGCTGATCAAAGCTATGGGTGCCTAAAGCACAAGGATAATGTTTATTCCTTTATTCCACAAAACAACTAGTTGTTTTGACTCTCAAGTCTTTTCTTGATTAATGAAGTTGATTGTTGGTAATGAACCAGTTGGCTAGACAAGTGAACTTAATTATATGAGAGAAATGTAAGTGCTCTCTGTTCCTTTCTTGTGTACTTGCAATCTTTTTTCAAACCTTAATCAAAGTAAAACAATACTAAAAATATGTACCCAGGAAGTACTGAGATTTTTGTCTACATGAAAAGCGGCGTTTAACAGGAAGAAACCTGACACAAAAATGGTTTGGAAAGCAAGGAGTTGAGATGTTTTCTGGAGTTCGTGAATCAGTTTCACTCCATGGAAGGTGTATACAGAAAATGTTTGAACCCTTTCAGTGTCTGAACCTGCTAACCACATACAGTTTTAAATACAATTTTATTGAAGACAGTTTTTTCTTTAATGTGACTGTCACTGGAGCACAAGTTCCAGTTTAAGGAATTGTCCATCTTTAAAAATTATATTAATTTAGACAAGGTTTAATTTTGATCCTGAAAACCTGAATTAAATCAAGCTGTCTTTAGTCAGTGACATGAATGTGCTGAAAAAATAGGATCCTGAACATAGTGTGAAGGGATAGGAAAAAAAATAAAGACCAAAAAGAAACTAGCTGTTGTACTTACTTGATAGTTATTTCACATATTTTAATTTAGACATCACTGCTGGATCTGAAGGAACATGCTTCATCGTTAGCTTCATCAGGACTGAAGAAAGATTCAAGACTGAAGACACTAGAAATTGCATTAGAACAGAAAAAGGAAGAATGTTTGAAGATGGAAACTCAGTTGAAGAAGGTAATTCATGTTTATGTATGTGTTGTGAGCATACAGTGCTAAACACATTGGCCATTCCATGAAGAAAACTTTGGAACCTAAGAGAAAATTCTGGGAATTGTTTTCCTGCAGGAACTGTGAAGGTGTGTCCATGCAAACCCTATAACAAGCTGTAGTATGAAAGCAACTTTCAGACACCTGTCTTAATTTTGGAGTTCATTTACATGCAGTAACAGTGCTGTTGGCTTTTTTTTTTTTAACAGGTACTAGGAATTAAAGGCTTAGTCTTCTTCAGTGCAGTTCATAGCAGTAATTGTGCCATTAAATTGGGGTAACACCTAAAAAAAGTGACAGCTAAACATTTCATATACCAATTATCAGTGCTTGCAGGCGTTAATGTGAAAAAATCAGGTACATGATTGGCCCACCCTGTAGGAAAGCATAAAAACAACTGAAAAGAGTATGTCACCTGTGAAGTTTGTGGTCTTTTGTTTTAATCTCATTGCCAGTCACAGCTGATATATTGGTAGGATTTTGCTGTTCAGAAGAATAGTACACTGTTACAAGCAAGCTAATTCATTTGAACAGCATCTTTGGGTTATGTTTGCATTGCCTTCTTTATTTTAGCTGTGAGTAGCATAAACACTGCACTGTTCAGAGAAACATTGGTTTGATTTTAACTATTTGATTTTAAAAGAGCCATGATGAAGAAGCACAAAACACACTAACCAAAACAGCAGTAACTCTTCTGTTTATAAAATTAGAACTAGACAAAATGTAACAGTTTTTTAAAGAAATTTAAGTCTTGGATTGTGGAGTTCTAGCTGCTTTTTTACATCTGACCAGGAAAAGGAGTGCCCATGCTGTAGTTTGGAACCCTGTTCTACTTCCTTAAAAGAAAGCGAGATCAAATTTTGGGTCATCAGTTGAGACCTGTTTAGGATTTCTGTAGTGTGGGTATAAAGTGTGTGTTAATGCACCTGAGAACTCTGAATAAATGAAACTCTGTGTATGCATATATAGACCCATGTTTGTCCATAGTTCTATCACAAAACAAACAGTTCTGTTACTCAGCATCAACAGAGCACTGTAGCAACAAAAGATAGTTGTACACATTTAATTGGTCTTACAGGCTCTTTTCAGTGGGTGAGTATTTCAGAAGTCCTAAAGGACCCTTTCACTTTGAATTCTCTGCCATGAATTGCAGTTTCATCTTGTGTCAGTGTGTTATATGTGGTATAATGAGTTGAGGAATCTATTGGAACTAAGTTTCCAAAAGTTGTTAGAGCAATTGGATGATTAGTTTATAGGTAGACACCTGCAGTGGACACTGTTATAATCACTTAAAGATGATCCTTTTCCTGAGGGTTAAAAAGGAAAATTAGCACAAATGTAAAGGGCCCTATTAATTGTACAGGAGAGATATGGAACAAATAACTGTATTCTTAATTTGGTTCTGAGAAAAATAATGAATATAAATTTGTTATATTGTAAGCACAAGCAAGTTTGGCATCTTGTCATCCGAAGAAGCTACCTAAATTATTGTCAGGATGATTTAAGTCCTACGACAGAAGAAAATTGATAGGCTGCCATTCCCTATGTGCAATAGAAAGCCCTTCCCTAATACTCTGGTTATTTGCTTTAGGCATTATTGTTTACTAGGACTTTTGGACCATTGCTTCGTATGCAGAGACCCTAAAGTACTCTCTGAAGTCCTACAGAGACAAAATCATCAATATTTTGTTCCTTTTTTAAGTGCTGTGTCATGTTGGGCTACTGGATTCTTCTGATTCGGGGGAAAATTCAAATTCTATGTAAAGATATTTTTGGTGATAAGAAGTCAGTTTACAATGACTTTTTATATAGGAATCTAACCTCAGGACCCAGGTATGCAGTAATTAACTGCATTTGCTTTCCTCAAGCTGAACAAAAGGGCCCACTTCCATGACTGGTCTTCCTTGCTTTCTAGGACCAAGTCATGGTTACTCTTAGTTACTTAAGAAAATATAGTAAACGTTTACTATGTTTTATACTTATGAGTAACTTTAGATATTTCTTTAATAACATTTTTTTCCCAGCTGTTTTTATTTTACCAATGTTTTTTTGTAGCTTGCACAGAAGTAAAATGTATTTTTAAAGGCTTTCTCTTTTGAATGCATTGCAGTTATTTATGCCGGCAGTTTGACACTTTCAAGACAGATTAGTTCCTTCTCATCCTTGAAACAATTATGACAGATAATCCAACTCCATTTTAAAGCTTCAGTTTCACATATCTGCATTGTTAGCCATTGCAAATAGTTGTCATAATTAGCCTTAAAACTAATGGCTACATAAGAGCAGTCAGTTTAAAACTGAATTAGAGGTTCATTCTGTTGAGAATTATCTTAGTGCAGATTTGCATAAGACACAGGCAGGAGGGAAGCTCTTGTGTGCTTCTTAACAATAAATGGCTAAAAGCTTTTCCTTTTAGGTTTTTTCCCTTAGAATTTGAGCAGAGATATGTCTAACATCAATCTTGTTTGAGTTTGAGTACTTTCAGTTAGATCTATTAACTTTATAAGTTAGGAAGCTGAAAAAAGAGACTGAATTGGACTGCTGTTGAGCTGTTAGATAAAAAAGATTTGGGCAGTCCTTGGAAAAAACCTCTTGCTAATCTCCCAACAGTAAGCCTCTCAGAAATCATGAACCACGCAAACTTCCACTTTTTCTGTAAAAGAGATTTAACTTTGCATTAAAGTGAAATATTATTAGCCAAGGGGAGTGCAGGTGTGCTGAAAAGTTGCTGATATTATTTTTCTTTCCGTGTCAGTCTCCAGTGTCTGATTTGAGGTGTCCACTTCTTGTTGTTGCTATTCCTCTTCTCACTAATAACTATTTTGTATTGATCCTTGACTTAGGGACTAAAATTGCAGTTTTTCATATTCTCTTTTTCCCCCCCCCCAATAATACTACTATGGTTATGCCAATCTGTGAGCTTAATATTCTAATTACTCCACTGTCACTGCTTCTGTGCTGGATTGTCAACCTTCTGCCAGCAGGAGATACCATGGGAGGTTTTGAATGCTGAAAGCAACCCACAGATAGATCCCTGTTGAGTTTACATGGCCTGGTGTCCTGTTTTCCTTTTAGCTGAGGTGGAATCATTAGAGGCAAATCACACACTGGGGGTTCTCTCCCTGTTTTTATGTGAAGTGGTTTTATGCTGTGTTTTTCTTTTCCTTAGGAAACTCTTTTGCCCAGCTCCTATTTTAAGGTAATAATTTTATAGTGAAAAAGATTTTCTTTAGTTGCATTTTTTTGAGGTGCTCTAGCTTTTTTTGTCTTGTCTTTCCCAGCCAGTATACTTTCATTTTGTTTTTCTAATTTGGAAGAGACCAACTAGTATTAGAAGTTGTTCCAGCAAAGATAAGTGGATTTTTGTCCATCTTAATTTCCAGTGCATAGTTTTTCTCCCTATAGATATACTCCTTATTTTTCGGGAAAAGGAATTGTCCAAAACCATATGTTAACAAACTTACCCTTGGTGCAGTTCTAGGAACTGTTCATCAGAGAATGTTAGCAGTGATTCCCTGCCAGGAAAATACCTCTGGATTCAACAGGCTCACTCAGAAGGTGTTTGGTTTTTGGTTTTTTTTTCTGCTGTGGTGTTCTTTTTTCAAGCTCAGGAGGATAGTATCTTTCAAAAAACAGGCAAAAAAATTACTGAATGAAGTGTTCACCAAATTCTAACCTTTCCCAAGATTTACTTGGCTAATCTAATACAGACCCTGGTGCTTTTTATTTTTGTGAACATGGATTTCCTGTCACAACTGAAAATATTACTGATAATATTGGTAGATGAAACAGAAATACTGGGTTTTGTTCTCAGTTGATGTGTGGGTTTTTTTTAAGAAGGGACAGTAAATGATGTATTCAATATAGAAAGAGAAAGGGAAATCATGATGTCTTGTAACAATAAAAATAAAAACCCAGCAATTGTTTTCAGCTATCAGATAGTGTCCATTACTGAATTAACTTTCTAAACCATTTAGCTGTCTTGAAATTGATACAAGGGAAGCATTAGAAATCAAAGTCCTTCTCAGTCTGTGAAACTCATCTGTAAACCCACAGAACTATGTTAAATATGTGGGGACTGGGCAAATCTGTTAAACTGAAAAATCAAGGTGATGTTTGGAACTTGCATGAGGGTAACTCTCCATGTTTCTCCTGTTTCAAAAGCTCGTTAGTAATGCATGCTAAAACCACTAATTAAGATTCTGTCGTCTTAGTAAATTAATGTTGCAGCTATTATTTTAAATTCTTTTCTCGTTGCATCTTTTCTTTTTTCTCTCTCACACTGTTCTATCCCAAATTTTCTCCATCTTTTCCTATCTTCTTTCTCCCTTTTTAGCACCCTGAAGTTTTATTGAGTCATCCATCCAAACTAGTAAGTTCCCTGGCAATCTGAGAGGCTGTTGCCAGCCATATTTAATTTTTGGTGTTGCATGTGCATTCACCTGTGCTTTTATGTTTGGGCCAACACAGAGTATATTGTTGAATTACTTTAGCAGTAGGCATGGATAGTATGGATCCAAACAAAATGCTCTGGTGTATCTGACCAGTCATGTTCAGAAAAGCTTTCTGAGATGCTTTCGCTACTTGGCTGCGTTGGTTTGACTGCATTTCTGTTTGGTCAGCTTAATACTGTGTCAATGCTTTTGCTTCCCTTTGCTGCTGATGCTTGAAGTGTCTTGTAGCTTTTCTGCCATCTCCATTGTCTGTGCATTTTCCGAGCAAGAATGTAGAATTTCCGTGCAAATCAAGCTTCTTGCATGAAAATGTTCTGTAACACGATTCACAGCAGCGCATTAGAAATAACAATTAAGTTACAGCAACTAAGAGATGGCTTCAAAACTTGTGTAACCATTAAGCTCGCTGGTACTCTGTCAGTTTAATTTTGGATCCTATTGCCAGCCTCCTGTTTGATGTCAAAGAGCACTCCTGTCAAGGAGTGTTTGTGTAATAATATCTTGACACCACAAATTACGTAATGCAAGGTGGTTTTCATCAGAGATTTCTTTTGTGGCTCTGTGCGTAAAAAATGGTGTTACAAAACTTTCATGAGTCTGGTACCTGTGCTACCCTTGACAATGTTCAGGGTAAATGTAGCTGTCTATCCTGACAATCATTGTCTGTGGAGCAGAGAATTGCTGGTACTTGCAATAGTCCGGTTTTAGTGGCATCCATATTAGAAATTATTTTAATAGAGCAGATAATACAATGCATTTATGGGACTAGATTTGTGAAGAGAGCTGTGCTGTGCAGTAGAAAATTCTCTGAGAATGCACTAGGGTGTAGAGACTCCTACACTGCATTTTGAATTACTTATTATATGTAAAAACAGTCATTAATAAATATTTCAAGGTGTTTGGTGCACAAAGTTAGGAAAAAACCAAACCGTTTTCTTGAAGGTTAGTAGGTATGGCGTGGATATGGGCAGTGGATAAAGATCTCTTATAAAATTAGGGGATATGGCATTTGAAGTATTTCATTATTTAGCATTTCACAACAGAAAATATTTTTCCCCAAAAGTTCATGTATGAAAAACAGATTCAAATGTTTTCTGGTAAATTGATACATTCCTCCACTTTAAAATAATTTTCCAGACTCCAAACCTGCAGATGAAATTGGTACAGCCCATTACTAGACCTGTTTAGTGCATCCTGTTAAATAGACTCTTTTATCAATTGTTTCTGGTTCTGCAAAACCTTTTAAATCTTTAAGCTAAAGTTTCTTACGTTGTTTGCTTCAGTCTGAGATTCTCATTTGATTTTGTCTTTTTGAAAGAAACTCAGGCATAAAAACTGTGTTCTGGAACAGAAATATGTTGGGTTTAGTCATTTTTTAACCCTAGCAGTTTTTCATTTAAAGATTTTATCCTTATACCAGATTTTGATGCCCCTGTTGAAATCCATCTAAACTGATTAAAAGTTAAATGCATTATTTATTTGTTTGTGCTCAGTAGAAAGCTAGATTAGCAAGGAAACTTCCCAAATATTCCACCCCATCCTGAAGAGAGAGGAAGACCTTCAAATTGTCTCTCTCCATTGTCACAGCCTCTCCTGGGTCTGGTGGCAGCAATACCAAGTAGACCATTCACCAGATACCATCCTATTTCCAAGACCTGCTGGATACAGATACAGCAGAAGCAAGAATCAGCACCTCCAGTGTGCAGGTCACATCAGGACAAGCAGTGTTAAGATAGGAAGCTGGTGCTGAATGTTAGCCACTGGGAGGAGAACACAGACTGGATTTTGCTGGGAGAATGAGTATCTGGGATTATGATGAAAATTCCACTGAACCTAGGAAGTGGGGAAGAAGAGGGGGTCATGTGTGAGAGAAGACACAGGGCTACAGGTGCTGTTGGATATAACTGCAAGAAAGTCTCCCAAACCTGAAAAAAAGTGGTAGGAAAAGGATGAGGAGAATGGATAGATTAGTGGAATCTGCCTGGGTAAGAGGAGTGGAATTTTATCTTGGCTAAATAGTGTTCATAAGAGGTTGGGAAAATGAGATATAATATGAAAAGATTGTACTTGGTGCAAATAGGCAGGAGAATTAGTGTCAGGAGAGCATGTTCTCTACAAAATCTATAATAGCATGGAAAATTTCTGAGACTCCCCATTACTGTGAAGTCAGAAAACACAAAAAGCTGTGTTTTATTCTCCAATAGGATATAGCCAATGTACAGGGTATGGTACAAGAGGCTTTGTGAAGGCCAGGTTGGATGGGGCTCTGAGCAGCCTGGTCTGGTGGAAGGTGTCCCTGCCCATGGCAGGGGGGGTTGGAATGGTAGATGATCTTTAAGGTCCCCTCCAATGCAATCCTTTAAAGTTCCATTCCTGATAATCCTTCATGACAGTGTCAGCATCTTCTCATGCAGTGGAAAGCTGGAGAGGTTTTCTCCCTGTATTTCTTATACCTAAAAAATTTAAACGTACCTGCTCTACCCCTCCCAGAAACCTTGTTAGGATAACTCTCACTTTGAAACATTAAATATCCGAAAGCTGGGAAATGGTCAGTGCCACATTGTGTGGTCTTTCTCATTTTTTTATTGTGAGGTTGTTCTTACAGCATTTTATAGCTAAATTATTGTCTGCTAGACTCTTGCTGGCTTCAGTATTGCATGACAAATGCTCCAAGAGTGAGCCAGAGATCTATGAGGAAGATTGGGGATCATCTAGGGAAATTAGATGATAAAAATTTTTTTAGTAGTAGGAAAGCACTGAGTGAATAAGGCAGAGTATTGTTGCATCTCATTTTTTCCCCTACACAACAGGTATAATAACACATCCTCATTTGCCACTGGTGATGTTATGAAGTTGCTTAGTTACTATTTGCCCAAAAATAGCCTGCAGTCGTGATTAGCACGATAGAAAGTTGGGGAAATAATTTTTTTGTCATTTTGCAATTTAGAACAAACAAAGTATAGAGCCATAAACCGAATATCCAAAAGCAGGTCCTGACTACCTGTTCATTACTTGAGTTCTGTTTCTGTAAAATAATAGTAGCCTGTGGTCAGGTGAATCAAGTCCAGATCAGAGGAGGCAGGTGAGGGGGTTTGCTCACAAAGACAGACATTCCCTGGGCACTTCCCTCCTCTCTTTATACATTGTGTTTTTGTAAATTCCAAAGAGAGCAAATTGTTAATGTCTAATAACAACTATGATATCTATAACAACTGATATTTTTTTGAGGAGATCACTTTTTTAAGTGATAGTAATTGCCTTCTCTTGAGGCATCTTCCTGTCTTCATAATTTTTTATAAAGCAAATAATTTGTTTATGAAATTATTCCAACATTATTCAGTGTCAAAAATTTGCAGTTACATTAACAAAGACTAACCATTTAAAGATGGTTAAAAGACAACAAATAACTCTTTGTGACAGACTCAAGTTTACAGTGCATAGTATATCAGAGAATTTCCTGAACCTTTTGCTTCCATTACAGCCTTCTCCAAAAGCCTTGGAACTAAAGGAGGAGAAAGTCTGGTTGTGTTTTATATTTATAATTTTGTAGAAGCTAATAAAGACACAATAGAAGGCAGCACAAATGTCTTATCCATTGAATTGCTGCCTTCATGATAGGAAAAGTGCAGAAAGTGAGTATGTGTGTTTGTCTTTTGCAGTAAATAGTCATAATATATTTTTGTATTTGTGTGTGCATTTACTATTTTTAGGAGATGTGAGGCACCCTTGGAGGTAGGAGGCTGGATTAAAATCGGATTTCAGGTTCTTGGGAACTTCCACTTTGTGGCCAAAAGTTCTTGGCAACATTTGTATGTGAAATGTTAAACTGAATTTACTGTCTCAATTCATAGGTAAAAGTAGAAAGTGTTTGCTGTGAATTATTTGCTGTTTGATTTAGTTAATCTTTTAGGAATATTGATTTGGAATCTTAGTCATAATGTTTGGAATTTTTATTTACCTTTTAGAACCTTTACATTGGATCTATGCTATTGTTTTCTTCTCTGCTTCTGGCACGCTTTAAGCTGTGTAAGATTACCTTTCTTCTTAATAAAGAGGGTTTTGGCATGAGAAATATCAACTTAGAAAATTCTTTTTAATGTGTTTTGTCTTCCTCTTCTCCCCATCTGTAAATAGTGGTTATTTCTGTGAAACATTGGTCATCTTTGTTTTAGTTGTAGAAGTTGGCTTTGTCAGCTGATTTTCTGTGGAAGCAATAGAAATTATAGTACATTTATTTGAGGAACAATCACTCTTTCTTATATTCTTAGGTACCTAAAGCACTCACCCCATCACTTACTGCATTCCAGATGGGAAATGATGGCTAAGAGCAGGAAAGCACAAAGCTTTAAACCACCTTTTAGTTTATAGTCCCTCTTAAGAACTGTGAGAGCATATGCAGAGTAGTAAACTTAAACTCTTCTCTGCCCTGAACCACTTAGAATTTCAAATTGAATTCACACTGGCAAAGATTAATACTGATCAGATGACTTTGCTAATAAAATCATAAGAAAGTGCTGCTTTCTAGCTGAAATGTGACTGTGTTTAGGCAGATCAGTGCAGAATGAAACATGCAGATTTGGTTGTGCCTTTGGAAGTAGCTTGAATTCACCTGTTTGACTCCACACAGGAACAGACAGAGTAAATGACAGGGTCAGCAGTAACAGTTTAGGGGTTTGTATTGAGGTAAACTCCATGGCCTGTGTGGACTCTCCTTGTCAGAGGAGAAAGAGCAGTGTTCCCTTCACCCTAAGCAAGCTGCTTTTTAAATTTATATAATTTTCATCGTACTTCTTTTATGCATTATCACATTTGTTTGTAACTATGTGAAGAGACTATAGATTTACAGTTACGGTGTCAGTCAGAGATGGAAGTCAAACTTCTTGAGATATACTTCTTAGAGTCTCATAATACAAAAGAAACTCGTAGTGCATTTGTCATTTTATGTGTTGATTCTGTTTCAAAGGTGAAATTACTACTTCTTTTGGAATTTTTGTACACCTTTGGTGGGTAGGAGAAGTTGTATGTGGGGTTTTTTACTGTGAATGTAGGAATTCATTATGTGTGTTTAAATTTTTGGTTAAAAAAAACCCCTCCAAACGCAATGAATTATTTTGCACAGTGTTGCATTGGGAAGGTGGCCAATTTCATGTGTTCCAAATCTTGATGTGAGTTTGTGGGAAACCTCTAAATGCACTGGTTTTCTCTCCTATACAATAAATGAATCCAGTAGGATTTTAGATAGGGTCATGAAACACGTATTTTGTACAAAACCCACAAAATGGACCAAAGTCACTCAGTCAGTAATTCTCAACTCAGGAAGTGGTCTCCAGTTTACACCGTATCACATAACGTTCTCTTTGTGTTAGGTGAAAGTATCCATACTTATGTGCATTATATACAAATAACATGTGTTACGTGTCTTAACTAATAATTTATGTCGTGTAAATAGCCCTTTGGCTCTATAAGAACCAGACACACTGACTTGTTGGCTAATTTTCTAAAAAAGAAAATTTATTTCCTCTTCTCAGTAGTGTCTCTTGGGTTGTTGTGGAGATGCTTTTATTAGCAGAGTACTATAAATCAGGACTGTTCTGACAGTAGAATTGCATTAGCTCTTATAACTTCTTTTGAATCAGTTTAAGAAGCCAGGCTGACAGCCTAACTTTGCTTTTTTTTTTTTTTTTTAAAGGAGTTTCTTGATTATCTGATCATGTATTTTGGATGACTTTAAAGAGCCTGGAGGAGTATTTGTTAAAACAAACAATTTGGGATGTTGGAAACATAACTAAACCCAGTGCAGAAGAATTCAGGCTCTGTGTCTTCTGAAATCCAGACTTAACCCTACACACAGTGTCTCTTAGGAGAATACGGATGCCCCCGTATATATAGGTGCCCCCCAAAACCAATATTCCCAGTTCTGTGTATTTGGGAAGGAAGGATGGATCTTTTTTTTCTTTGAAATTTAGGTGTAGTTGAAAAGGAAATGGAATAAAATATTTCAGATTTCCCACAGGTTGGAAATCCCAAAAAGGCATTTCAGAAACACCCCCCAACACTCTCTTTCCAAAGCCAAGTATGTCCCCTGGTGCTTGCAGCTGTTCATGGAAGTGACACACTTGTCAGTCTCACTGCTGCCATGTCCTCCTGGAGTCTGCATCCTCCTGGCAGTGCATTAATTACACTTCCACTTGCTGTAGAGAGCCCTTTCCCAGGGTGTGTAATTGGAAGTGCTTATGGGGCAGTAAGGAATCTGGAAGCATTGACAGCCCTAACTCCTGAAGGCTTCTCAAGCTTCCAGGCCCACCAGGGATGCACTTGGGTCTGTGTCTCAGTCAGAAGCTCAGAAGCAGGATTTTCAGACTTACAGTTCAGTGACAGAGGGGTGTTGGGGTTTGACTTGGAAGTCACTTCGAAGTAGGGAGCCTTTTAAGTCTTCCTAAATCCATTGCCTCAGGAAAGAGTTGCATTCTTCCAGGATCCTTGGTTACTGGGTGCTCCTCAGTGGGAGACCTGGGGCATGCCAGGCATTTTGTTCCAGGATAAAATACTGTACAGGTTAACCAGCTTTCTGGAATTCCTGTCTTTAAACAATAATAATAATAAAAAAAAGCAAAGCTAAAACAGTTTAATATTGACCCCAAGGCAGGAGCTGCAATGCCAAGGCCCTGGAACATGAAGTGTTCCATTGTTTGGGAAACCCAGCTCTGTCCCAAGGTCATAGTCTCAGTAAAGACAGACATCAAGACACCCTTCAGTCCTAGAATATTCTGCTCCAGGATTCTCCTGGATTTCACTAGAATGTGGTCTTGTCTTTAAAGGAGCTAATTAAAAAATAAGACACTTCAAGGCAAAAATGTTGGGGTCAATGAATGGATATTTTCCTCCAGTCTTATTTTACTGAATAACTAAACAGATTTAGCCAAGTGTAGTTTTGCTATTTGGTTCTTTGGAAGCAGCAGCTCCTAACCCTGTGTTTTATACTGCTGCAGTTCTCTCCAATTACCTTTAAAAGCAACAGAGTCTGATACTATCAGATCCAGACTTAGTGTGCTTTGGAGCAGAACATTGGCAGCTTGTAAAACAACTGTCTGCAGCTGCACACGATGGGGAGAAAAGTCTGTAGTCTTATTTTCTGTTGGAGGGCTTGTTTCAGAGAAGAGAAAGGCCTTGATTTTGCCTTGATGAGGCAATCCTCATCAGCAGATTAGCTCCATCAAACCTGCTATTCACTGAAGCAAATTTGAGCATTCTGAAATAGCTTTAATTGATACCAAATTGCAGATTAAGATCCATGGGCAGAGGTGCAGGGGGACTATAAAAGAGTAGTCCTTAGTCAGCTGGTTTAACTTCCACCATAAATACTGCATTTGTCTTGTCTCTAATATGCTTGGGAACTGTTGAATTACTTTTACTAGTAAATTAGTTATGTTTATAACAAACCAAGCCACTTAAAAAAAACCCAAACCATCTCTTCATTAGGATCATGTAATCCTCACTCCTTTAATACTTTTTGTCCCAATAGTCTGATTTTGAAAAATATATTTCCTAGATAAATAGGTGAAGGTAATTTCAGGAGGTAGCCATAATCATATTAATCCTGGTCTGTATGGCTCACATAACTAGCAAGGGCTTGAAAACACCAGCACCATCTGTGCAAATATATCTGACACTTTGCATACTGATGTAGTTATTGAAGTTGTAGTTATTATATTAATTGTAGTTATTAACCCATGTTTTGTTTTTCTAGATTATATAGATTATTATGAATTCCTCAGGTAACTAATTCTAAAGTCCTATCCTTGTTTTAAAAGTGTATTTTAGGAACTTTTAGACTCACAGTTGCTTTTCTTCTCCCATCCTTTTAAAGAAGCTAAACTTTTGTAGCATTTTCATATTTTTGCTTCTTTTTTAGTTTGATTCTGTTTCACATTGACAATCAATTTTAGGCTAAACAAAAAAAAAATAAATTTAAGTTTCCCTTTTCCCTGAAAGTATTTTCCCATACTTGAGAAAGTAGCACAGGCCCCGTCTGTTTCCGTGTAATAATTAATCTTACCCTTTTGAAATAGGTCTCTAGATAGCATTTTGCAGTTGTCATAGTATTTGTGAAATACATACATGTGGATGAAAGTGCTTTTTTTTTTTTTTCTTGAACCTTTTTCCTACAGGCTCATGAGGCAACACTGGAGGCGAGGGCCAGCCCAGAGCTGAGCGATCGTATGCAGCAGCTGGAAAGAGAGGTAACACGGTATCGGGAGGAGTCTAGCAAGGCTCAAGCTGAGGTGGATCGTCTTCTGGAAATCTTGAAAGAGATGGAAAATGAGAAGAATGATAAGGATAAGAAGATAGCAGAACTGGAGAGGTGAGAATGGTATAAAGCTGATAGAGGAGCAGAAGAGCTGATTAAAGTTAGAGATAACTTAGTCCGTTTTCCTTGTCTTGAAAACTTTAGAGTGCCTATTTTGGGAAAGACTGTATAGAGTTTTTCTGTCTTCAGTCCTTTATTGTGGTGCATTGTGAGCAAGAGGGTGTCTTACTGTGTGATTTCCTTACCTCAAAAACAGGACTGATATAGCTAGAACTAGAAAGGTAGACAGAACTGTGAGGGAATGGAGAGGGCAGGAGAAGTTGCTAACACTGGTATGTTTCTAGAACAGTTTGTTGTTTTGATTTAATAAATTCCTCAGGCATGGCTCTCACAAAACAAATAAGGCAAATGACTTTTAAGAGCTTGTGATACTAGTTACTCAGATTCTTCTCACAAGTGCATGGTAACACTTCATACTGGTAGGGACACAGGTAAACTCTGTTCCAGGTGAAGCCCAATGAGCAGATCTGCTTTTGTCCAACCAAAATGTGATTCGTCCCTTTTCAGCATTTTCCATCTTTCTGTTGGAGCCAGGGTGCTCAAGATGCTTTTTCAACACTATAATGCCTCAAACAAAAATTATAATTTATTATGTTTCCATGACATTTGTTTCACAATTATAAATAGTAGATCTTAGGAAAGACCTGAATTAGATTCTGTGTTCTCACAGAACATTTTCTCACCTTACAGTGGGCCAAGAGGGAATTTCTAGGCAATAATACCCATTTGGGCTTTTTTGTTTACTTTACCATTCACAGTGAAGAATCACTAACTTGGAACAGCAAAATGGAAATTTGATTGTTCCCATTTGCCTTGTGCCAGAATAGTCTTTCTAATTTGTATCTCTTCACTATTCAACTGCTCTGCAATTTCGTGTTGGGAAGATTAGGGCAGCTGAGTAGAGGACATTTTAGGTTCTGCATTCAATGGTTATTTTTAATTGGCTTGCTGATAGTCAGATTATGGGCCTCTCTGAATGATTTGAAAAACTCTTTTGTGAGTCCATTCTCTTTACCTTGAAAGTTACAGAGCTCCAAAACAGTTCATCTTGTCACCTGGGTTTCTTCTGTCTTTGTGATTGTAAGCTGGTAGTTTTGTTAAAGTTGTTTTATTTAACCCGAATTCTTTT
This sequence comes from Pachyramphus minor, assembly GCA_013397135.1. Taxonomy (NCBI): domain Eukaryota; kingdom Metazoa; phylum Chordata; class Aves; order Passeriformes; family Tyrannidae; genus Pachyramphus; species Pachyramphus minor. The sequence goes on along the minus strand of VYXB01002888.1, from coordinate 521,366 downwards.
TGCCTATGGCTTGAACACCCGAAGGTGAGGATATATCCTTTTTACCAGTCTTCCCTTTTTCCCCTAAGTGATAAGAACTTTCAGGCTATTGATACATAATATATTCAGCAGAACATCCAGGCAATAAATTGATAGAGTAGGTTCATTAAATATAGACATTACAGTTCACTAAGTATAAACATTGCAGTTACAAGTCATTTGTCTGTGTGACTTTTTTTTCAGTTCTTTTGAGGTGCCTATCTCAGTTGTGATGTTCACCATGTCATTATCTTAGGGCATACAAGTTTATTAGGGATCAGGTCTAAGCAGTGAATTTCCATTAGAAGTAAGGTATGGGGAAGAAATATATTCATAGTGCCTTAATTTTTTTTCTGTGTGCAGAAGTAAATTCTGTTTAGGAAAAGCAAGTCAGAAATATGTTATTCCTCAGCCTGATTCCTGGAGGAGATTGAAATGGCAGGAAGAGAATCTTCTTAGCTATGCTTGTAATGCAAGCCTCTAATCACGACTGGGACTTGCAGCATCAAACACTGAACAGACACATACAGGTGTCCTATAATCAAAAAAGTTTATAGTTTATAGGGAAAAATAACAGAGAAGAGCAATTAAGATGGGTCTCATTCTCTTCTACAGATAAAAGCATTGGAATGCAGTTTTCAAAGAGTTAGAGAGCAACTTTTTTTCTTTGAAAAGATGCTCTTCTAGAGATCTGCAAAGCAATTATTATTTTTTGTGTTGCAGGGTAGTTCCTTGCTGGTTCAGTCACAGACCAAACTCTTAACATGAAAGCATAAACCCCCCAAATGACTGGACATCATTCCATAGCAATGTGGTGAATACTTGGACTATTCAGTGTTATCCATTCCTTCTTACCACCTGATCTTCACTCTTACAAAAAAATTGAGTGGTCCCCTTCTCTTTTTAGCTTGTCATCTTTTCTGCTGAGATAACATAGAATGTTTTCTTTTATTTCTACTAATGAGAATAGGTGTATTTCCACTATGTAAAAGAAAAGACTGCTTTTGTTACCATGTGATTTCCAGCAGCTGAAAAAATCAGGAGGGGAAAACATCTAAGAATATTCATGTTCCATAACCACTGTAAGTGGAACTAGAAAAAGTCTTCAGATCTAAGGTGGATACTGTTAGTGTGGTGAATTAGCAAAGTATCAAGACCTGAAATGATGTTTCAGGTGGAACTTTGATATAATCACACCACTGGAGAAAAAGATAGAAGGTTTCAGATACTTTATAGTGAGGTTTTAATTAGTCGTTTCTCTTTTTCTGAATAATTGTTGCCATTTCTGTTTGATGTTAGTTGTTTTCAGCTGTTCTCCAAGCCACTATTCCCTAGAACCTTGATTTCTTCTTGTGAGTTTTTGCACAAAGCAGAGATTTTAACATGCCTATTAAATGTATAGGTTGGTCCTCATTTTATCTACCATGCTTGTTTATAAAGTATTCTTTCATGGCTGAACTTACATATCCACGCATGTTAATGGATGTTTAAGAGCTAGAGTCTTTGTTTCCTGGGAAAAAAGAGATATTTTTGCCTTTTAAAAGTCTTCCCTAAACTGTGGTCCACACAGAGCGAGCTAGAAATTATCTTGACTTCTAATGCTTCTACAGCTGTTCAAATTCTGCTGTGCAAAGAACCCCAGTGCTTGCAGAAGCATTTGTCAGCAAGCAAAACAGTTGCTGTGCCTATCAGGAACCATTAGTATTCTATGTAGAGCAAGATGAGAAGAAATAAGTCAGAGATAAATTCAGAGAAGAACTGTACTAACAAAAATAGGATTTTTCAGAAGAGAAAAAGTCGCTCCTCCCTGTAGTTTTCTTTTATGCTAGTTGTATGTGACAACTAGACCATCTGTGGTCTGGAAAAGAGAAATAATAGCACAGTTTCATCCACGGAAGGAAAGGGGTGTGTTGTCTATTAGGGAGGTGTGCATGGAGGAACATAAATTTGATTTGTCTGTGTGACAAAGGAAGATGAAATAAAAAGCAGGAAACTGTTCTCTTAAGCTTTTTCAATGTATGCAAAGCTGCCTTTGGTTTAAATTAAAGTGAGGAGGGAAATGCTTCCACTCTTCAGTAGCTGTTGCAATTTCTGTGTGGGTGACATTGTTTTTCAACTGTGAATGGGAGGAAAGATACTAAAAAAGAGGGTTATTATGGTGCATGCTATGCAGAAGTTTGAGAAATATTTTAGAGTAAACACAAGATTGAAAGCACAAAAAGCACAAACTCATTAATTTATATTCTCAGTGGGGAGAATTATGCTTTTTCTTATGGGAAAGTGGACCCTAAGTCCACATTTTTTCTGTGGGTGAACAGCCCTGTAAGTTTTGTTTCTGTCCCCAGTTGTGATGCTGTAGAGGGTTTTGTAGCTGTCTGGTTGTTCACTTCCTTTATAACTAACTGTTTGCTTTTTGTATTGCCATTCCATGATCTCCCGTCTCTCTCTGTAACTTTCCATTTTGTGTTTTGTTTCCTCCCTCGTCCTTTCCTTCCCGTTGACACTGTCCCGTCCTGGTTCCACGAGTTGTTTTGTTTTGTCCGTGCGGGGTTCTGTTGCCGGTGCCTTTCCTCAGAAAGCACAACTCCCGCAAATTGCACCCTCCCTACCAGGTGTCGGTCCCCGCACCGCAACACGTAGGGGGGTTTGTGTGGGACTTCCTGGGAAAGTGAGTGCTCTATAAGGCTTCTGTTTCCTCCGGGGTGGAATGTCGCCGCTGGCTGCCCGGCTGCTCCTGCTGCTGCTGCTCTTTGGGTCTGCTGCAATTACGCTTTTTTTTTTTTTTTTCCCTTGGGTCAAACAGGAACTAGTTCTGTCAAGTCCAAGCTCTGACAGTCTCTGCGTTCGACTCACGTCACAGTGGTTGTGACCACAGCCCAGAGGAGGTTTGCTGCTATTCTCCCTGATTTAAACTCAACAGAAGCTGTTGCTTTCCAGTTCTAATTCTCTTGCCGTGTTTTAACTTTGGTTCTAATCTCTGCTATCAGTTCTGCCTGAACCAGCTAAAACTCAGTGTTCTTCAAATGTTCTAAAATGTGTCATTGATTGAGGTCAATAAGTATTGACTTATTCTTGAGGTTTATTGTGATCGTTATCCTGAAATAAGAAAACAAACAAGAAAGAAAATAAAGAAAAATAATGCTGGGACAATAATATCTGGGACATGTCCTTCACAGCCTTCAGATGGGTAGTTTACATGCCAGACCTGTTTGTGTGCATGTATTGTGCAAACAAGGACTGACTTCGCAGTTGAGAGGTGGCAGTAAATATATATCTATATGTTGCTTCAGAAGTAAGCACTGAGTGATTATCTAAGACCTGGTTCCAGTTACAGGTTTAAAACTGATTTTCATTCAGCATACTCGCTGTATAAGATGGGTAGCTCTTGTAAGGACACAGAGTAATTTTCCTGGAGGAAACTTGACTTTGATTTGGGAACTAAAGAAGACAAAGCTCAGCTTTGGAATACCAGCAGTCCTGTTGAGGACAACTGGAATTGGTGGCTATTTTAAGAAAGAGATTTTGGAGAGTTTTTCTAAAATGAATGTTCAAGAGGAAGCCTTCCAGCTTTTGATTTGCAGTAGCCAAAGGGTATACTCCTCATCCTAAATATTTCTTCTCAACGGTAAATAAAAGATTAAAAAAATTGGGTGATCTCAAAGGAGTGCTGAAAAATGTGGACAGTAGAATGAACTTTGTATGTCTTTAAGACAGTGATATGTTTGTGTAGTATTCTGTGAAGGATAGATGGAGAGAGAAATTAGCTGTATTTTCCGTCAACTTTACAGTTTCCTAGAATAGTGTAAGGGAAACTGTACTAGTAAATTATGCCCTATACTTAAGTCAACAATTTGAAGTTGAAATACATATTTTCAAACCACTCACTACTCTTATCTTATAATAATTGTCTTTAGTCTTCAAGTTGGTTGTTTCTTTGACTTTTTAAATAATTTTTTATTGAATTTCTAAGCAAGAATCACATCAGAGCATAAAAAGGGATGTTGTCAAAATAAAGAAAGGTTTTTATAAAATCATAATCATCACCGTTAAAGTTAACCTTGAGTAATTGTCATAAGTCATTATAGTCCTCCAAAAATAAATTGGATTCTGATTCAGGCACAGGAAAACCTGAAGCAATTAAATATTATTTTTAAATACTTAAATCCATTTTGGTGCCATAAAACATAAAAGCAAATCAAATATATTTATCTTATGGTTAAATGGTATTATTACAAGGCAGAATCTGTTGTTGCATTTTTCATCCACTTCCCTCAAAAATCTGTAGCTTAAGTGGCTATTAACCTTCTAAGGTAAATCACTCTAAACTTAGGATATTCCAAAAATGAAGATTGCCTTGTAATTTGAATTCACCTCTTAACATGAGCATATATAAATATTGCGGTAAAGTAATACAGCCTTTAACCATATGAACAAATTTTTCCACAAGAATGCTGCCTTTGGTGTGTGAAGGACATAGCTGAAATTGTCCCCAAAAAATCCTGGGTGAGGTTGACACCTGCCATGGAAAATATCAGCAAGATTCGTTAATCTTTGGCAATCAACTGAGGACAAGGTTTTGTAATGGAAAGAAGTGGTCAGGCCTGTAGTTAGGTCAGCTCTACCTCAGAGCACATTGAATATTAAGATTTTCATAATTTCTGAGCCAGGAAATGAAGAAGTCATTTCTTTCTTCTCAGTGTTGCTTTCTTTTCCTCCAAAATGAGCATTGCTCCTGAAGTCCCATATCAGGTTTCACAGAGGGAAAACAAAATGCATTTTCATCAACATGACTGCTTTAAACAGATAACAATAAAAGATGCAGGCACCTTCACTTACAGGTATTTAACTTCAGACATTTGAAAGTGTGCCAGTTTTCAGAAGGCAAGTGTCTGCCCTCTGAGAGTCAACTTTGTTAAAGTGCCTTAAGATCAACACTCAGACTCACTGATCGCTTTTGAATCCTGCATCTAAGGAAAGGGAGACAGAGAGACACTGCCAGTAATTGCAAATCCATCTGTAGAGAGCACCAGATAAAAAAGCCATCATGGTGATTTTACGGTGACTCCTCAATCCATCCTCACCTTTTTCATATAATGGGATATCCTTTTTCGATTTGTTCTTTATTTAGCTGTTCTTTATTTCCCATTCTCTCCCTCTTCCTGTGTTTTGGGAGAAACTGAAACTTTGTGATATTGCAGAAACAGATGTTCTGAAATGCAAGGTCAAAGAACCCCAATTAGTCCAGCCCTTGACATGGTGAGAGGTCAGGGCTGGTGCAGGCTTTGGCTGAATGGGCCTGCTGTGTTATCCCATCACTGAAACACCTAAACCCTGGTATTTGCCCAATTATTATGTCCATGTTCAAGCAGGCAGGACTGACACTATTAAACAGAGTGATTCATGTCCATGGAGCTGAGTACAGACCGACTCCTTTGTTAAATTCAATCGTGGGCTGAAAGCGTGGTTTGTCTACTAATCCAAGACTAAGGATCTGATCTTGGATCCTGCAAGGACCCTGTGCTAGAGAAATACTTACAAGTAATGAGAAGCACTGATTGTGAACTTTTTTGAAGGCTTCTTTTCCTGCCAAGTTTTCTGTAGTGCTGAAGTCCTCTTTGTTTTTATCATTAAATCAGGGTGGTTATCCAGCATTCCCTCTCATGCCTTTTATCTCTAATGAATATAGGAGTTGTCATCTGCCTGCATTGTAGCAATGATGGGTTTTATTTAGCAAATATCTCCTAATCCAACTGTTAGATCAGTAGAGTGTAAGAGCTGTGATATAACTAAAATAATTCTAAAACCCAAGGAGAAAAATTCTCCTCTAAAGAAGGAGCCTAGTTTGCATATCAGGGTTTCATTGTTGCCTGCCTTTACTACATCTCTTCAAAATCTTCTTCATAGCTTTGTTTCAGTCAACATCTTTGAGTAATATGAGGGTGTCCATACTTACAAGCTAGCACAAAAGGAGTAAAAAAAAAAACCAAACCCAAAAACTCTCTTTTATACAACTGGTATAGTAAAAAAAAGATCCTTACACTGTCTTGGAGTACAGAAAGAACAAAAGGAATACCCAGTAATTGCCAGTAAGCCAGTGAAATAGTAATATTAGTGACTGTGTTTGTGCTCCTAGGTCCATGCGTGCATGTGCACATGGATGCACACACAAACCTTCTCCCTCTGTCTCTCTGTCTCCTCTCTATCCCTCTAAATATCAAGCCAGAAAGAAAGGAAAGAGACAAACATCGTTCCATTTACCAAGAAAATGTGTCAGAAGTGGTAAACATAAATAGCCTTTCTGCTTTGACAGACACAAGGAAGATCAAATGCCTATTGTTCCCTGTCTGACTGCTTTGAAGGAATGACAGAGTAGTAAATATACACAACCACTCACTGTCAAACAAGTGAAATTCAAAGGTTGACTGAAAATCGTTACATAATCTTCCCCCTAAGTACATCTGAGATTAATTTAGCAGACTTGTTTCACTCCCTATAATATACAAATATGGAAAAAATTGTAGCTGGAGTAATCAACAGCTTTTAAAATATATTTTACTTAATTAAAATACTGAAGCGTTCACATCTCGCTAACTTTTGTGATCCGCACCCAGCGATCAGATTTAAGTCAGCTTTATCTTTAAGATTAACAAGATGGTATTTTAAAAGAAAATGGCTTTCTCTGAGACCACCAGTTGGCATTACAATTGTCTTATCTCCCTGTGTGACTGTTGCATCGGAATACACAGTTAATGGGGCTGGGCAGAAACGCTGCTGCTGGATCTTGTAAGGAATGCTGCAAGTGTGTGTTCTTGCTCGAAGGGAAAGAGGGCGAACTAAAAGTTATGATTTTGCTCTGTAACGAGCATGTGTGGGTATGTCTGTGATCCTGCTTGCTTGGGGCTGCTGCCTGGGGCAGATGCTTGCTGTGCTCCTCTGCTCAGTTTCACTGATAGCCCCGTGCACTGAGGCTTCCCCTCCAGTCCCTGGCAGATCTCCATTTACTTCCTAATTTTCAGGTGTCTGCCATGGTTTCAGTTCGAGTGGTAGCACACGGGCAGATTTCTGTCTGATTTTAATGTGCTTTCTGACATAGTCCTTATTTTTGCTTGGATAAATATTACAGTTATTCTAAAAATCTTCATTTAAAAAAAACCCCAAACTTTGTACCTCTGTAAAAAAAGCAAACAAACGTGGAAAAAGGGGCTAGCAATTGCACAAAATGAAAGAATTTATTCTGTAACAAAATGGAGATGTACCAATAATTATTCTCCATTTAAATCCCATGCAGCTGGCTAAATAATACTTTTGCAGCATACAGAAAATTGCAAGTGACCTCAGCATAGTGTTTTACATACTGTTTTGCCTTCATCCTGTGCCAGCAAAAGATGCTACCTTTAATAGCAGTTGAAAGAACAGTACAGTTCATTTAAATTCTACAGGGCTGTTCTGAGTTCTAACCTGTACCTTTTTTCACTTTTAAACTGGAGAAACAATATCACATCATTACAACAGAACCAGGAACTTGAAAGGATCCCTGAATAACAAAATGAGAAGTCTTAAATTTTCATAATTTAGAATCAGTAACAGTCATAAAAAAGTGAAGCTTTTTCCCCCCAACCTTATTTATTCCCATATCTAACCAAGCTGTTTATTTTCACATTTTTCTTCCCTTTTGTTAAATTTGTTGGATTTCAGTCAGAATTTAGATACAAGTTTTTCTGTATGAATTAACTGAGGCTTTTGGAACATTATAACCTGCTTCAAGATCAAATGCTGAGTTGTGGTATTTGGCGTTTTACAAGTCTCATCTTTCCCAAAATCCCCAAATAGCACAGCCTTTACAACAGCTGTCCTTGAAGAGCTTGATTTGAAGAATGTTAGTTTAGAAGCCAAAGAAAAGTACCTTTGCACTAGTTAATCTGTTACAGACCAACAACAGCTGCTTGTACAAATTCAATACCCTACATGGTTGATAGTAAAATGTATGCCAGAAATAAGGACTTCAAGTTTCATTTACGTGCCTCCATATACCCAGAGTAATAAAGAATATAGCAGTTAGCCTATCCTATAGAAATATTTTTCTCCAGACCATATCCTGCCTTTTTAGAGCAAAATTTTGTCATGGGAGAAGTACAACACGTTGTAGAAGCCAAATTGCCGCTTCGGACAGAAGGACATTTCCTTCACCTCCCTTCTTTTGACTGAAAAAGCATTGAATTTGAAATGAGATTAAAAGCTCTGCATTTATGGCTCCTTGTTGCCTTCCCGAGGTGTTATCAGTGAAATTGATAGCAGATGCCTATGAAAGATATTGGAGACATTTGGGAAAAAAAAGGAATAAAAAAGCAATAATGAACCTATGGGACCTCGTGTTACACAGGGGACTCCAGCATTTTGTCTTGGTCAATTCTGCTGTTGAACAATGTTGGAGAGAACTGTCACAAATATGCCTGTTTGGTCATTATTGTTTTTAGATTGCACCTTATACAGGAGAATTATATGGCAGGAAGAAGAAACAGATGCTTATTTGGTTTCTCTTTGAGAGGGTGTATTCAATGTCAAAATTAAGAAAGATGAACTTTTATCTTTGACAAGTCTTCAGGTCTTGAAGACTTTGCTCCATGGTTGGGGTTATTCTCTTATTTAGTCCCTTTAGACAAGTTGGGATCATCTGCAGGAAAACTGAAAAAAATGTGTGTCTTACTCATGGAGAGAAAATAAGCCCCTAGAAGATGGCATAAAGGAACACATAAGGTTTCATCTTGGATAGTCGAACTCTGTATTTTCAAAATGTTTGTTAGAATTCTGGAAGAAGGATACTTGCTAACGATGGGATTTAAATCTAGAGTTTTCTATAGTTGGCTTATTTCCTTTTTCCAAGAACTGTTATGTATTGGAGACTATTTTCTCTACAGAAAGTTGCCTCTAATTGAAATGGTGTAATCTAATGTAAAGATCCTTTTTTCTTTTCTTTCTTGTTCTTTTTTTTTTAATTAGGTGTCTATAAAACATGCAGCTCTGTGTTTGTGAAGGATTGTGTGTCTGTGTGTCATTACCTGATTTATATCTGATTGTTTTGTCCTTTATTCTTGAACTGCTTTATCTCTGGACACTGTTTTCACAAACTCTTAACTCTTTCTCTTTCGCATCTCCTTCCTGGATTTGCTGCTTCCTTCAGCCTCACCTCAAGGTCAGTATTCGCTTTTAAAGGGGTATTTATAAGACTGTTGTCTATTCAGCTAAAATTGAGATCTTGGAGAAGATTGCACATCAAATTACATGATTGCAAAATAAAAGATCAGACATTTGGTTAGGTGTGTGTAGGAGGATGGGTTGAATAGGGTGCATGTTTAGAAGAAACCTGTACTTGAAGGAAAGAATTTATATCAAACCATTGTAAATCAATGTTGTTGTGCACTAGGAAGGAGGGGGAAGGCTAACTAGTGAAGCCTTTAAAGGGAAAAAAATACAGGAACAGGAAGCTGAAGCAAGAGTTTAAACATTACTGGGTTTATCTGTTACTTTAAGAAGAAAAAAGATTGGCTATTAGCCATGTTCTCTGATACATTACATGCTGTTGAGTGCAAAACTGGTTCCTTTAAAATACTAGTCATATGTACTTCAAATGTTGGGTTTTATCATTTCATCTGTGCCTGAAACCTTGCAGGGAGGTTGCAGAACTAGTTTTGGTGCTTTTTGAGTGTGCTGTGCTGTCCGAAAGAACTAAGAGCTGAGGGCTAAAGATAAACTAAATTGTCAAGAGGATAAATTTGTTGAAGACACAAAGCAATAAACTACTGAAAAAACCTTACCAAGAGACAACATGTTTTGAATCTTTCAGCCGTGGATCATTTTTCTATTTTTATATTTTAAAAGCAGTTGCTAATTATAGATTTTGAGATTTCAGTAGAGTAGCTTGGACTAAATGTCCATGGTGTATGTAATACAAGTCAGACTACATCATCTACTGACTTCCAGTTGCCTTTGAAAGGCTCTGAAACCATCTTGGATTCCAGTCTTTGCTGATAAAATCTGTTTGGTAGACAGCATCCATGACTCCTGACAAAGGAATGGTCATAATTGTTTCAGACAGTGTCTTTGCCCAGGAAGCCACTACTTAGTGACTGAAATTCTGAGTTATCAACCAAAATCTGACTTTCCTATTTGTGTTTAACACTGAAAAATGTGGTGGTGAGTGGAATCCCCCACTGCTGCAATGCTGCTGACGCCTTTAAATTGTGCCGGCGTTCTGACCTTGGTTTGGCACAGACGTTGCTCTTGTGGCCTTGTCTGCATATTTTCCTTCCTCCCACAGACTGGAAAAAAGATTGGAAGTTAATCATGTTGTTGTCCATCAATACCTTCCGTATTCAGTGTATCATACTGGCATACTTGTAATTGCTGGGGGGAGGAGGGCTGTCCTGGAATGACCCTCTTCCTTCAGATCCCAGAGAACAAAACTGCCAGGAAGTTTTTCTGCCCTGTGAGCATCCTCCTCTGAAATAAACACATTGCCTTTTCCTGCACAACCAGGACTCTGTTGGCTGGTGTGTATTGGCTGGTTACCACCATGAGTGGAGCTTGGTGTGCTTTGTCTGGCTGATAAAGTCCTGGATGTTATGGAATAAATCTGTCAAAGCTGTTTCTGCTTCAATCCATGTGGCTTTAGGCTTTTATCAGTGCCTGTGCCTGTGCTGGAACTCATGATGAACAAGAGGGGAAACAATTTGAGGGTGTGGCTTTGGTGTGGAATATTCTAAGACTTGGTGGATTTCTCCTTTTCCAAACAATGGGACCATAACTTTCATTTCTCTCATTCAGAGCATATTGTAAAATTTGGCTAGAAAAGATATGGCTGAGGTTTGAGGTGGCCAACTGTTAGGAACTTTGAAGAATTTGAAAATATTAAAGAGGTTGTTCATTCTGTCCTCATAGTTTCTTAGTGGGTTTATTGTTGCTTTTTTTCTTGTTACTTTTTTCCATTCTTAAAATTAACTTGTAGGATGGTTCGTTGCCAAGGCTTTCATATATTTGTTAAAATGAATCCAGAATGTAAGGAAATAGGTGGAATGACTCCTCTTGGAACTACAAAATTCCTGCTGGCCAGGAAACAAGATATTTCTAAAGACAAACAGAAAAATTATAGGACTTGCAGTACCACTCATTTTCTTTCCTATGTATTTCAGAGTTTGCCTAATTACCAATAACTGCAACATGTGAAGAAATAGCTGTTCTGTGAAGTTACATTTTTGCCTTAGAAGCTACTAGGGGAGCCAGAACTTTATTTTTCTCTGAATTATATAAAGCAGTTATTTTTTTTCAGACATCAAAGCAAATGTGTCTCCTGGAAAAGAACTGAATATGTGAAAAATGTGCTAGGTAGGTCTGTCTTCTAGAAACAGGAAGAAATACTCTGAATTATATCTGATCTCATCAATAACAGTTTTGCTTACTGTAATCAGTGCAGTACCTCTGAATTTTCTGATCTGTCCATTAAGCTTTCATCATCTCTCTCCTGTTGATAAACTCAGAGAATCAGAATATAACACTGTAATCCTCATCATTGTTGCTGTTATGACATGTACTTACTGCTCAGAAGTCTTAAGGACCTAGAGTGGATGTCATGCTGATTCATAGTAAATAAAATAGCCTTGGAAAGCGTGGGGATTAAAGCAGTTTTCCATAAGGAGTTTTTGCTAAGCATCTCTGTTGATGACAGCTTTGCATAAAGAACTACCCAGTGCTGGCTGAGTTCAAGAGTAACAAGCCAAATAACACTATTCTGATGTCATTACCTGCATCAGTGAAAAAAAAAAAGAAAGAAAAAAAAGAAAAATACCACAAAGTCATATGCTACAGTTCTTTTAAGTTGGTCTTTTTTCAAGGAAAGAGTGAGCTATACTGATACAGCAAAAGTAAGATTTACAGCTTCAAATTGGGTAACAATCAGCTTAACTGGACAGGAGGCCTCCCAGAGGAGGCTTGTCTTTCAGTGTCCTGCTTTCTACTGTCACATTCTCTGTTAGTTTAGATCACATGGCTGATTGTACTGTCTGTCATCCTTTGAAGCAAGTTATCCAGTTCTTAAAGTTTTCTGGATTTTTTGCTATACCAGTGAGAATTGGATGCTGTAAGAAGCAATAATAAAATACTATAAGCCTTATTTCCACAAGCAGAGTGGTGTGATTAGACGAGTGCAGGCTGGTGGCATGAATCCAGATAAAAGTCTCCTAAGAGTGTCCATGGAAAGTCAAATGTCAGTGTAACAACCCAAGTGTAACCTTATAAAATCAAAGTAAAAACAAAAATACTAAATCTGAGGGGATTATTTCAGTCCTTTTTCCAGAGTCCTAAATTTATATTAAACAGAACATTAAACACAGTCTAACCACTGAAGAAATATTTGAAACATGTCATCCTTCTATAAGAAAATGACAGGTAATATTGCATAAAAAGTTAAGCAAGTTCAGGAAACTCAAGATACTATTCAATTTTTTTTTTTTTAAAAAAAAGCAGAGTACTTAGTTACAGGCATCTAGTCTGTGGTACTTGTGGGTTTTTCAGTGTACTGGAAATACCTTTGTGTGGTGACTCATGTGATGTACATCCAGGAAGCTGTGGATCTGAGGACCAGGCAAGTGGCAGAGCAGTCAGGAGAAATGTCACTGGAAGTGTGGCTGGCTCTGTAGTTTCATACCTTCAGGAGCCTCAAGGTCTTCATTCTGCCACAGTGTTGGTCATGAAACAGTCAGGAAGTGATAAAAATTTCAAGGCTGTTGAGTCAGCAATGGTTAGTTTTCGCTCAGCAGAGACAAAAACATTGTATTCAGAGAAGTTTCCATTTAAATTTCCTTGGCTTTCTCTAAAAACTAGCAATCTCTACCAGTTCTGCTTAGACTAAGAACAGTTTTATGGAATTTTTTATATGAAGAAGTACTCTGCTTTGTAAGAATTCTCTGTCCTTGAGAGTGAGAAGTATCATCTCAGAGATGATAGTGGGTAAAGGATGAAGTGAAGACATCAGACTTGGCTGTGAAGGTTGGGTGGTGATGAGTAGGTACAACACAGAACTGTGGTTTTCCTTAAAACAAGTCACTGGCATAGCCTTTCCAATTTGCTTTAGGTATAGTGATTATCAGAGCTTTCTTCCTCTGTTTGAAGTGGAATCTGTACCTTTTCTGTCAAAGGCCCTCTTTTCTTGCCTCATTTAACTGCATCTTTTTAAAGTGCAATTATTCACAGCTGTACATCATCTCAGAGTTCTCACTTTTCTGCAGTCTTGCATGATCTGTTTCCTACTACCTGCTGAAATTAATTTAATTATAGGAAACACTGATGAGTTGTTTTTCTTTTTGTGTTACTGCTTTGTTTTCAGCACATGTATTCACAAAGGGTGCAGCTTTTTTGTGGGGATTCAAACTCAGGCAGCATTAGAAAGACACATGACTGGATATGGCACTAGGGAGGATGTTTGTCTGTCATCAGGATGCTGATCAGTGTGAATTTCGAAGAGATCAGAGTCAAATGCTCTGAGAGATTAGAGAAATCCTTCACAATTTGCTGGGTTTTATATATAACAAAAAAGGCAGGGTTTTTTTACCATACTATTTGAAACATTGAAAGACAATATTATTTTTAGAAAACATTGTAAAATATATCTGTGCTCATATGTCCCAAAGTTGACAAATTACCTAGCATGTCATCCTCAGAAGATTAACTGAAATGATCATTCAAACTTCATGCAACATTAAACATTTTGACTAACCCATATGTGTCACATCACATTTAGTCAAAGGAATAAAATCTGAAGGTTATTTTTCTTCTTTAGTGGCTGACTTCTGTGCAAAATGTTATCCCCCCCAAAAGGCTAGGTTTTTATTTCTACTAAACCTCTACAAGCCAGTTAAGTATATGGACAGACAGAGAATGTAACATATATCTGTGGTAAAATAGTCTTGTGCAAACAATTCCAGAACTGACCACAAGCTTTAACCGATCCTGGGCTCAGCATTAATACAATACAGAGAACTCAGTTGGGCAGGAGACCTTTTTAAAAGGTCACTGAAAAGGGTGAAGAGCTCAGCAGCTGCTTTTCCTCCAGCTTTACTGGTAAGGACTCTTTTCAGATCCTTGAGTGTAGTGGCAGAGTGTGCAGGAGTGAAGCATTACCCACAGAATTGGAAGACCAAGTTACAGGCCATTTATACAAATTAGAAATATGCAGGTTGATGGAATTGGATCAGTTACATACCAGGTTGCTGAGGGAGCCAGCTGATGTCTTAGCAAGGACTCTTCCTATCATCTTCAAAAGCTCATGGCTGTCAGGGAGAGTTCCTCATGGCTGGCAAACATCACACGCATCTTCAGAAAGGATGAGAAGGAGGATCTGGGGTATAACTTCATGTGCTGGGAAGGTTTTGGAGCAGGCCCTCAAAGTCACCTGCAAGCACCTGAAGGAAAAGGAGGTGGTAGGGAACAGCCAGTATGGATTTACAAGGGCAAGTCTTGCCTGACCAACCTGATTGCCTTCAGTGATGAGATGACTGGCTCAGAGAGGAATCAGCAGCGTTCGGTGTCTTTTTAGTGATGTGGGTGATGAGACACAATACACCTTCAATAATTTCATGGGTGATGGCAAACCAAGGGGAGTGGTTATGGGCAGTATAAAATGGATTGAGTCCAGCAGGCAGCTGGTGAGATGAGAAGGTGCTACAGCACATGGCATGCAAGGAGGGGTAGAGAGATATTGGTATGTTCCAGCCTAGAAGAAGGAGTCTCGTGGGAGATCATACTGTGGTCTTTCAGCTGTCTAATGGGAAGGGCCAGGGAAGAGAGAGTCAGACTCTTCTCAGACATGTTCAGTAAAAGGTAGAGAGGCAACAGACATAAACTGCAGGTTGTTCCAGTGTAAGTCCCAATGAGACAATTGGCAGAAAAAATTCACAGTGATCAGTCAGATATTGAAATGTGCCCAGAGAGGCTGAGGAGTCCTCAACACTTGAGATCATCAAAACTCTGAAGGTCTGAACAAAGCCAGGACCAACCTACCCTAATTTGGCCTTGTTTAGAGGAAGGTATTGAACCAGGGTGATCTTCAGAGCTCTCTCCAACCAAAATTACTTCATGATTCTAGCTTACTATGGTAAGTTAATCTGTATTCTAGGACAAGCTCTACAGTTTTTGTGTGGTTTTGGTAAGAATGTGCTGCATAATAGTGACCTGGTAAAACAGGATAAACAAAAATTTTCTTGTTATCTGGTAGCACTATACAGCTGTAAGAAAAGAAAAGAGTAAGAAAAATATGTGGGGATCCACTGAACTTTTATTTCTGGCAAATTTCTTCTCTTATTCTCAGTTTTTAAACAATTTTGAAAAGAATTGATTCTTTCTGGGATAATGCATCACTGTGATGTCAGTGTGGTATTAATAGACTTTTCATAAATAATAATTTACCCAGACATTTTTCTTTCAAGATTTCTAGATTTCCCTCCTTCTTCCCCATCCCTGAACACAGCTACTCTCAAACCTTACTGCTCTTGATAGAATCAAAGAAGATAAAGTTGGAAATTATATTTCAAATTTTTTTATATGTTCTCTATAAGTTTCTCTTGCTTACTGAGAGCTTAGACTGGGACAGTGACCTCACATCTGAAAGGGTGGGGGGTTACTATTCTGCCTTTGTAGTTCCCAGGTTTTCTATTATTGTCTTGTCATTCAAGTTGACAGAACCATTTTGACTGGGACAGTTTCACATCCCTCCTTGTCCCATCCTTTATCTTGCTTGGGCCACGGGCAAATAAAATAGATCCTAATTGACCCTGCATTTTCTTCTCGGCTCCCTTGTTGAGGCAGCATTTTTCTGCTGTGAGATTTTCAGCTGGCTGGGAAGTCACTCCCTGTGTATTTAGTCTGTGCTGGTGCCTAAACTGAAATCTTTTGTTCTTGTGTTACTTGTGAAGTTGAGGTTCCATTTCTGACCTGCACACGAGGTGATCTCACTGCCTCAGGTGGGGGTATTGGAACCCTCATGTTTCAGATGTGCCTTTCAGTACTTCTCTTACCAACTTAGATTATTTCTTCCCTGGTCACTTAAATAATATTTTCCATCCTCATTCTTGTGAAACCAGCTTTCCTAACAGGCCTGTGCATCTTCTCTGCAAATAATTCCTCATCTTTTGAGTGAAAAATATGCTAGATAAGCATAGATATTTCATACTGTTGATCCAGTGGACACTTCTATTGCTGCCACTCTGTTAATTTGAAATCACTCTTAATCAAGTTACTGTAAAATGAAAATAATTTCTTATCCATGAAATCCCAAGTAGATTATTAGAGATATTTTTAGATAAAAACATGCTTAACATTCTTAGGCTAAGGTTAAATTAGTAAGATCTTTTTTCCCCCTTTTCCGTTCTCTTCTGTGGCTGTCTTCCATTTCATTGTTCTGACAGTGTGGTGTAATCAAGTATTCCCTCCTTCTGCATAACATGTTCTTCATTTGCAAACAATAGAGGGCCCTTTTGTGCTAGAATATGTCAGCTTTTCTAGCCAGTCCCCTTGAAGTACCCCAGGCAATTCAGACAGATTTAATCATGCTCTCAGTAACTTACTTAATTTCCTTCTTATCCAGCAGATAGGATGTTCTTCTTAATTAAAAGGAATGGATTTTTTTTTTCACTTCCTTGGAGAACAAAATATATGCAGTTGTCAGTTTCTGTTCATGGCTGACTAATTAACTCCTAGCTCCAAGGGGTAGAGTGTCTCCTATCCCTTTAGTGACCCAACACACTCTGTTCAGTGTAAAGTGCTTTTACATGGAACATTATTATGCATCTAGTTACAGTACTGAACAGATCTGGTAGAAATCTGGGATTAAACATGTTGGTAATTTTAGAATGACGCTGGGGTTTGAGTGATGCAGTTCCAGCATCCTTCTTTCAAATGTTTTGGAATGAACTTCCTCATGAGAAGTAACTTCATTCTTTTTATTAAAAAAAGCAAGACTGAGCACGAATTACAAACTTGAGTTGCAAAATGCTCTCTGTAGATGGACAAGAAGAGCTTCATTTGGTCCTAGAAATTACAGCTGCTGACAACTGGCGGTTGCCAAGCTGGTGTGCTCAGTGCCAGCCTTGACAAAAGATGCCAATCCAACAGAGAAGTGAGGCTGCTTTCCTACTAGTTATTACTCTCCTGTATTGCTCAGCTCCCTCCTAGCATGTAAACCTGTGCTTTCTCAAAGCCATGGATTTACTGTAGCTCACCAGATGGTAGTTCTGGGAAGCACATGTTGTCTTCCTTCGCTTTCAGCATCAGTCCAACTTTTGGCTTTTTCAGTCCCACTGGTGCTAATAGCCCTGACCAGATTGTTTCTGTTCTGAGTGCCAGCAAAACTCAGATGGTCTGCAGATTTCCCTTGCTTTTTTAGTGTCTTGAGTTGCTCATGCCATGTTTGATGAAGTCCCACATGTTGGGAAGTAAAAAAGAGGTGACATTATGGAGCTTTACCCTACAAGTATCTATAAGGATAAAGAATCTTACAAATGCAAGCTTCAATGGGGATATGCTGTATCTTTGAAAATGCATTATTTTGGGAGCATCTCTTGTCATACATTTTCTCTTTTACCAATATTGTGTTCATCATTGGTTCTTTCCATTGGCTTGCCTTGCTCTGCTTATAGCCTGCATTATATGCTCACTTTAGTTTGTTAAGTCTGTGATGTTTTAAAATTAGTGCATTCTGTTGAGTTTTCAGCTGGTTTTGCAGAATGTACTTGAATTCCTCAGGTAATTGTACCACATAAATAATAGTATTAATGTTGTTAACTTAAAACTGACTACTAGCTAGATATACACATTCTCTTCACTTTTCAGTATATAATTTTTCACTTTCATAGATAATCAGCAGAACATTTTAGCAATTTCACTTAGAAACCCGAATAAACAACTTAGAAATAAATTTTTTTGTTACTAACTCCTTCTAGCAGTATATGTAAAAGATATCAGAGCAAACACTTTTTCAATATTTGGCATGTCAGCATATTTTAAAGGATCAGTGCCTCAGTCAGTGTGTGGTGTCTTCTCTTTTAGCGTTACTTGCTTGCTCCTCTTGCCCCTTTTACAAAAAATCTTTCTTTTCTTTTCCATCATTTATTTCAAGGCCGTCCTGTATAAAAGAAATTGGGAGAAAGCATTAAATGAAGTTGCTAATAAAGTAAAAACTATGCTGCAAAAATTACCACTAACTTGGAGTGTGAAAAAAATGGATTTTCCTGGTGTATTTGGAGTACAACACTTACGTAATAACTGCTGCATTTAATGTCATTTCTTCTTGAAGGAAATGTTTCATGATGATATCTCCCAATCAAAGGGACTGTTCCCTACAGTATAAGCAATAGGCAGAGCTTTTGTAGGCACCATGCAGTGGCATTATGTAAAGATTATCAGAGGGATGCAAATAACTGTGGGTTTTCACTCCTTAAATTTATGACATGCCTTCTTCCCTTTCTTGTATCTCTTGCTTTCAGCACAGATTTCACATTTGAATGTGGCATATGCAGATGTGTGCTCAAAGAGATGGGGCCTGGCACACGGTTCTTGACAGTGTTTTCCTTTGACTGCTTATTTCCATGTTTGTTCTGAGTATGCTTGGGTAGCACGAGCAAATGGCAGCTGAAATACAGCTTTCTATTTTTAAATGCCTCAAACTTCAAACATATTTGTAACTTAGGCAAAAAGCTTATAGTGTGAACAAAAGCCAAACATTTGGAAGATTATTTCAAATAGAAGGGGTTAGTACATGCTATTCCCAATTTTGGGAGCACATATGAATTCCTAGTACTTTTTCATTATGGATGTGATCTGCCCCAGGTCTATTTTTATCTCTGTATCATACTTTGTTTTAAATAGATATAAATATCTCTCACTAGTTAGTAAATATCTGCACGGAAGTTCTAATTTTGAGCCATACTGAGTCTGATTAAAGCAACATTGCTTTGAAATTTTTTAATTAGTTTAAAGGGCCTCTACGCTGGTGCTTTGTTCTTTATGCCTGTCTACACAAGCAGACAGCAATCAACAAGAAAAAAAAAACAAAAACAAAAAGCAAAACCCACCACTTTTAAAGGAATTTCAGCTGATTTCTTGAAAATTCCAAAGAGGAAGGAATAAGTTTTCTTCTACCTCTTGGAATAGTGGAGGTTGCTTCTTAAATTAAATGTAGAGAAATTTTATTGCAAGGTAGAAAGGGACTGGGAATCCCCTCTTGTATTTCTGTCCTGTTTTGACCGTAGCCTCAGTAATTGTATATTAGATTTTCAACACTGATTATATCTCTCAACCTCCGCTGTGTATGTCTTCATATAAAAAGACATATGATTTATAGAAAATATATGATGTTTGTGTTAGGAATATTCTTCTTGACAGCAAAGGCTGTTGTTTCCTGATTTTTTCTAAGGATTAGGAGTGGTCTCCAATTACTTGGAAAATTAGTTCATTGAAGGGAGGCAGAAAATGTCTCAGTGACAGACTACATCAAGGCAATTGCCCTGATAGGGGGATCAGCTCAATTAAAATCTTAATTTTGCCTCATTTGTCTCAAGGTCACCAAATAAAAAGTAGTTCACTGGAGTATTATAATTGCCAAGATAAAGAATTTATCTTTCTCAGTACATATTCCAAGCTAGAGCTAATTTAATTAGTGAACTCTGTGATCTCTAAGGATATCAGTGAGAGTATGTTTCACATATCTGACACATGGGGCATCTTGTCACCGGATTTTTTTCTTCTATTCTCCTTCTTAACGTATTTAAAAATTATGGAAGTATTCAGAATACTCATGGACATACTTCCTAGTTCTGTAGCAAATCCAGTTACTGTGGAATGGTAGAAATCCCCTCCTCAAATGCATAAGGCAGTAACCTTGTCCATACTCATTACCAAGGCTGTTACAGCACTCACTGACTTCTCCAGAAACCCGGTATTGTTTGCTTGACTTGCAAAATACTCCTTAGCTGTGTTCTGGAGTCCTGCAGCTGCCAGATGGAGAAGACAATGTTACAGCTATATCAGAGAAGGAGGAACAAAGCCATCTGCACTATTCAGATGGGCTGTTCAGCCCTGTGTGTGGTGCATTTATTACAAATAATGCTGCTGTCCCCCATTTTCCAGACAGTCAGAAGTCTGTAACAAATCGTCTCAGTCGGCACTCTTCGTATTAACCTGATGTGAGCTGTCAAAGCCTCTGCTTCAGCATGTGTTTTGTAAGGGGAGATAGCCCTTAATAAATCTGTTTGCTAAGCACACAAAAGCAATAAGCCAAACGTGCCATTCTGAGAGACATCGTGGTCTCTGTTTGCTGCCAGAACTTGGTCGCGCCCAGTGAATACCGAAATAGAGCTGTGTACTTCCCCTCTCACATTCTCTTGATGATGAAGATGCTGTAGCAAGGTACAGTTTGAGGAGCGTGATAACGTGGCTTTTCACTCAACCCCATCCTTTTGGATACTTTTCCCAGTGTAGTTTCTGGGAATGGCCAGCTTTGGATCAGATTTCCTACCACTTCTGCATGGCTAACAGGATAAACACTGTTTAATTCACATCTGGAGAGAGAATCTGTTAGATTCTTCTTGAAAATACTGTTGGTTTTAAGGAGATAAGCTAAATTATATTTTTATTTAGGCATTTCAATGACATAAAATCATCAAGCTTTTAGCCCTGAAATGAACTGGTTTACATTATTTAAGAATGGTCCTGCCAGTGTCACTGTCCTCACATCCTTTTCTAAGAGCAAGACTGTGAATGTTCTCGTGCATGTATTTCTTTTTCATCAGAAATCCTCTGCCACTGAGATACTACATTCATTGTGCTTTTGTTTTTGTCCTTGGCAGCCATTTACTGCCTCTTGCTGAGGAATGGATTTTCAGTAACTGTCAGCTTAAAAGTGTAATTCTTTAACATATGGTATATCAAGATGACAGGATAATGTTCAACTGTTATCCCAAATTTCTGCAAATTTTTAGAAAGGACTTTTCTCTCTTCATAGCTTGTTTATATCCACATACACGTTTTAAGCTACTCTAGCATGGTTCTTTCTTAAATGCTCCGCTTCTAAAATTCTCTTCTTAGATTTTATTTTGTTTCAATGGCCAATTTTTACATTTGATTTTTCTTTTAATTACCATTTGTACCAGGTATTACTCTAGAAGGAATTAAAAGATCTCATGCCCGTCTGAAACAAAACAACTGCTGGATTGTGATTTGTTTTCTTTCCTGGCTAGTGGGACTGCAGTTAAAAAAGACACGTGTGATGTTAGATCAGGAAAATACCCTGTGAAACCTCAATAAAATGCCATTCATAGGGAAGATTTTATTGCCGTTCAGAAAACACGTCTTTCAGCCAAGTGGCGCAGGTCTCTTGAGCAGAGGGGGACTGGCTGTGTGTGATCCGTTCACAGGGTGGTTGGTTTGTGCACTGAAGTTAAAGGTAAAGAGAACAGCACCTTTGGGACTTCTTCGCACACTGTAAGGGCCAAATTCAACTAACCCAGCGTGTTGCAAGGGGAAGGAATCCACACCAAAGCCTAACCAACCGTTTTATAAATGTCATTTTTGGCCTTGCATCTGTTTGCTCAATTAACAAAAGCAGAAGAAAAAAATACAACAGAGCAAACTTATTTGTTGAACTGCTGAATGCTTTTATTAAGGTCCTTAAAGTATTTTTCTTAACAAAGGAATACCCATATCATTATTTCCCAGATTTATTTCAGAGTTCACCTGAAGTTTGTACTTTTCATGGTCCCAGCTTCAATAAAAACTAAAAGTTGCAAGGTTTTAAGGTTAAAGGTTTCTTTTCTAGTTCAGTTGCTGTTGGCTTTCAAAAATAATTATCAAACTTGACATGTAATTAATTCGATATTTAATCTCTGAAGACTGATTTCAAATTTAACATCAGTTATGAAATTATGGTAACGTATTCATTATTTTCATTACAAAGCTTGCTTGCTAGTAAGTAGGTGCTGAGAATTTAATGTTTTAAAATTAGTGCCAACAAGAAAAATAGTGTTTCTTTAGCTGCACATTAGAGGGACGAGTAGGTGTAGTGGATTTTATCTACAAAACTGGAATTAGAGATTAGTGAAAACATGAGGTGTAAAAATGTTTACCTGAAGTGTTTAGATGTTTTAATATGTTGTATCTGGCCCTGTCTGGAAGTGAACCTTTGGTTTGCTTTAGTTTGATGTGGACTTGATGCACTAAAACAAAGACACTTCTGTTAATCTCTGCAGTTAATCCCTCAATTTTAACCAGTCAGTTAATGCAATTTTCTTTTTTCTTTCTTTTTTTTTTTGTTGTTGTTGTTTTGGTTTTGTGGGTTTTGTGGTGGTGGTGGTGTTTTTGTGGGTTTTTGTGTTTTTGTTTTTGGGTGGGGTTTTTTTGAGAATACTCAGACAACAGCATTTGATTTCACCACTGTTTGTATGTGGTTGGGCTGCTACCTCATGACAGTAGAGCAGCCTAGTTAATTCTGGTTTTGTTCAATCAAGGGATTGAAGGAAAAAAGTTTCTTTTCTCTGAAATAGTTTAGTTTGATAGCACTAAGAGCATGTATTTGAGACATTCCATCCTAGGTTAAATTTCTTTTTCTGTTAATGTATTTATGATGTACTCATCTCTAAATTCACTGACTCTTGATGCTGCATCATTTCACTTACCGTGAAGTAAATTTTTTCCATGAATGTGTATTCCCTACTGATCACTGAGAAATAAGATTTCACAGGGCAAGGACCTGTAGCATTCAGATTACATGTATGTGGTTTTGATCGTATTTCTTAGTCTTCTGCTAGACTGAATCAGATATTAATACCAGGAGAGAACTTTGTTTGAAACTGTATTAACCTGTAGTTGTGCATTGTAGGGCCAAATGTAGGAGGTGGTTTTGTTTGACCATTAACAGATTTAGTCTCAGAGAAGATTGAAACTGAGGTTGAAGGCCTTTAATTACTCCTAAAGAAATTATGTTTAAGGGTAGTACCGTGGTGCAGTTATCTGTAGTGCAGGCTGGTAGCTGTTTCTGGTCAGGACTCATGAAACATGCCTTGGAGCATTAATAACTTGTGACACCTTATTGCTTGATAAACTTCATGTATTGGTAAGGAGTCTAGTGATAGATTTCTTTTCTGAGGTGTTTCTAAATTATAGGAGGGTTTGGATAACAGTTTTTATTATATTGAGTTTCTAGATTGATATGGCATGTGGTCCCCTTTCCCGTATATTGCCATCAACTGCTTTTGGAAGAACATCTTCATGTTGTTTTAGCTGGAGTGAGAGATGTGCTGGCTAAGGTGGTGACTGCATCAGGAAGTGTGCATTGACATATCATGCATTGATATCATTGATATCATTCTTAATACTGAAGAATGGCAGTGACCAGTGTAAATTTGAGATCTGCTTCTAGTCTTTCACTTCAGCACCTCTTGATTCAGACACTGTTGGGCTAATGTTCTTGAAATTTGGGATAAGCTAGTTTCCCACAGCTTTCTGGTCTTCATCCCTTGCCTCCTCCAGTGCTGACCTGAACACATACTTTGTTTTTAAAAATCAAAGTTTCCTAGCCTCAGGAAATGAAGTCTACCCCCCATCTCTTAAAGCCACCGTGGGACAACTTGACTCACATACAGCAGAACAGTTAAATTTTCAAGGTCTGTTAATATTTTCATTGGCATACGTTACCTTGTCATATAAATGGCACAGAACAGCAAGGAGCAGTGTAACAAAATGATGAGAGATTTTGGGAGAAGTTCTCAGGCAGAAGAGGTAACTGAGTGCTGAACAAGAACAGCTCATTGTAACTATGGTGATTGGTCTTTTAGCTTGGATGCAGAGTGCAACAGAGTGCAATATTAAACCAAGCTCTTTGTAAACCATAATGAAATTATTGTGTCTTTTAGTTAGTAATTAAATGCACCATTTTTTTGGGCTTATTACAGTGTTTAGGGATAGTTAGGAAGCGAGTTAGGAAGCTGGGATTGCTAGGTACAGCCCAACAAAGCAAAGAAAAGGCCCAGATAGTGCTTACTGTTATAAAAAAATAAACCCACCCATACAGAATTCCATGTAGATCTTCAGCAGTGTGTAATTTCCCTGATCCTAATTTTTCATTGCAAAAGATAAGGAATTTAGTTCAACCTTTGGCAACTTTCCACTGACTGCCAATCAGGCACGCAGTTGTGGCGATGGGACTCTGTGATGTGGTCAGTGCTGTTTCCTTGATCACTTATGTATCTTCCTTTCATTACTTTCTTTTTCTTGATGGTAAGCAATTAGGCTTTCCAAACACTGCCTTTTTTCTCCATGGTTTGGTGACTAACCATTGGTAAGGTGAAGTGAGTTTTGAGGAACTGAAAGCCAAAGCAAAACCTTCAGAACAGGTTTTCTTCTGATTTTCAAAACAAAGTAGCATTTTTGTGAAGAGTTTCTCTTTGGTTTCCTTCTGTTACATGTCCCAGAATGTAAATATTTTTTGTGTACCAAAACTAGAAAGAAACCAAAAACAAAACAAAAAACCCCACACAACTCAGCTGTGTCACTGCATTCATTATCTTTTAAATTCATAAGTTATGGTTAAGGATATAGCCAGCTAAAATATTTTGTGTGGGCAGACCTTCAAAACAAAGAAGCAATAAAGGAAATCGTGGAGTAAATGTATTCAGTTGGACGTTGTCCTGTGAGGTTACATCAGTCCAGCTCAGATCACAAGCATCCCATTGTGTTGTGTCGTTAATTTTTTTCTAGTAAAAATTTCCTGGTTTTCTCACCCATTTAATTTAATTATAAACAAGACTGCTAATAAAGGTCTGCACAACTTAGCTGGTTGTTTCCTGTCTTCCAGCATCTCCTTCTGTAATTTTTTTCCCATTATGGCATGTTTTGCACTCTGACCTTAATTGCTGTGTTGTGGTCTTTACTTCTCTGTGTCTCTTAGGATTACAAAGTGCTTTGAGACCTTATGCAGTGATATCACCTTCCTCAAGGAGGGCAGTGGAGGTGCTGATCTCCTCTCTCTGGTGACCAGCAATAGGACATGAGGAAGTGGAATGAAGCCACATCAGAGGAAGCTCAGATTGGACATTAGGAACAGGCTCTACACTGTGAGGTGGTTGGACACTGGCACAGGCTGCTTAGGGAAGTGGTGACAGATTTCAAGGAGTGTCTGGATGATGCTCTTAGTCCATATAGTTTAGTTTTAGGTAGTCCTGCAACAAGCAGGGAGGTGGACTCGGTGATCCTTATGGGTCCCTGCCAACTCGAAATATTGATGATTCTGTACTATACATTGTACAATCCAATATTTCATCACACAAGGCACATTGGCAATTTTAAACTGAATAAAGTATTAGTTTATTGCATATAGTTTTCCATGCAGGTTTTTCCAGTAATGCTGACTATTGCTGTCAGTGTAACTTGTGTTGAGGAGCAAAGTGTGCTTTAAAGAGACTGAAGTTCATCTGTCCATCAGGATTAGTAGCTGCAGCAACAGTGGATTGTCCTGTGGGTGGTGGTAATGCTACAGCAATGAAGCTCGAGCTAAGCAACCTTTCTGACATGGCTGACTGACACACAGAAATATTTTCTGAGTGCCTCAGTCAGATTAGTAAAACAGGCACTGCTTCTGAAGCTCTGTGTGTTTTTTCCTAGTGTGTGTATTCATTGTGTAAAACACAGTATCTGTGTATACATTTTATATTGAAGGGAAGCTTCTGTGGTGGTTCAAAGGCATTGTGAACGTTTACTTGAGTTGTGTTATTATAACAACACTGTTGTGTGCTAGGCACATAAATGTGAGGGGAAAATATATTAAAATGTAATATTAAAATTCAAAATAACTTACACGTATTTTCAGTTAACGTTTTATCACCTCTTCTTTCACAAGAGTTATGGCAGAAAAGATAACCAGATGAGGATAATGGCTTTCATTACAGAATTAGCAGCTGATGTGCATTACAGTAAATGATAATGAGGTTAGTGTTAAAATGCAAAAAATATTGACATTAATACAGAAAAAATAATTTTGTAAAAGCCTTAATAAATAATAGGGCCTATATACCTATATACCCTATCTCCAGTAGGGAGAAAAACTCTTCCCAAGGACTGACAAGTAACATTTCCACTTTTCAGGAATGCTTGGTGGTCTACTGGTCCTCTACTGTTTATATTTGTCTTCCTGTTTTTAAATTATTATAAAATGTGAAATCTTCTCATCTGCAAATTTTTATTGCTTATTGTGATTATTTGATTTTATTCCTCATGGTGTTTGGCTAATCCCTCACCACTGGAAATTCAAGAATTTCGTAGGGAAGTGGGAAGGTGTTGCTTTTTTCAGGTGATGAAGCTTTATTTCATTAAAGAAAAAGTAAAGTCATAGAAATTAACAGTTATTTTCAGTGTCCAGGTTGAGAAGTCTTAACGGCTTTTTCAGCAGGTGTGTGGCTTAAATTCAACACCCAAAATCAAAGGATGTGAAATTATTAATTCTGGAAGTCTTTGCCTGTCTTTGGTTGAAAGACTTTGGGATTTATATTTTTAAATCAGAAACATGAATTTTATTCTAATTCCTTTTATCTAATATATTCCATTGTAACAGTGTTTGGCATGACATACTGTGAAATGGAGAAAAATTCAAAGTAGCAGAAAAGGGTTTCTACTTTTGAGTGCAAAATTTTTTAGGAGCTGTACATCAAAAAAGTGATTATCTGGAGATTGGTATTAAGAATGCAAAAGAAATTTTTATTTCCAAAATGGGTGGGATTCTTCATTATAATTCCACATAATAAACTTTCTCATTAGATTTTTCTTCTTTT
The DNA here is from genome assembly GCA_013397135.1 of Pachyramphus minor. NCBI lineage: Eukaryota > Metazoa > Chordata > Aves > Passeriformes > Tyrannidae > Pachyramphus > Pachyramphus minor. Next base: position 494,490 of record VYXB01002888.1, on the reverse strand, counting down.
ATATATGATAAAACATTTTTTGTTACTTGATTTGAAATGGCTCTGAGAATAAACACCTTCTCAGATCACGTATTTTACTTTTGTTAGTTCTGTTGTTGTTTCTGCTGGTTCAAGTGTCATCCCTCTTTAAAGCTTTATCTCACTGAACATGAACTGCCTGAGCAACTTTTGTTAGAATCACCACCATTCTCTTTGTTGTCCCAGTTTAAAAAGATATTCCAGTGTGAAGAAGTGCTTTGGGTAATGCTCAATGCTCTGTATCTCTCAGAAATTCATTTGCTCTTTGATTTATTATGAGAATTCTGCATGCACTTTGCAATGATGTTTGCTCAGTTGCTGTACATGTAAATACTAATGCTTTCTAGAAAACATTCATAAATCTCTAAGCTGTTGCCATAATTCTAAATAATTAATTCTTTTTTTGCTATCTTTAATCTTGTGGGGGTTTTTTTCCTGTTTTAATAAAAACACTCTTACAGATTAAAGATTTTTTTGAAACTCTACCATCCCTTTGATAGGGCTATGTCCCATATATATGTGCAATTGCATTCAAAAGAGTTAAAAGAACATTAAATTTATAAAATTATTGTCTTAAACTGCGGGAATTCCAGCACTTTGTTTCTTTTTTCAGTCCTAATTAGCTTCCTTGTGCACATATATTATGAAAAATTTTCCTCTTGAATCTCTCCTCATAAAATATGCAGCGTGCTCACTTAAGACACACACTTGCTGGATTTTATCTTATTCTTCCAGTTCAGCATGTGGTCCAATTCTGCACGTTGTTTGTTGGTGATGTGAAGATGAAATTGTTCTATGACAGTCATCAGTATTGCAGTATTTAAAACAGCAACAGAACTGCCTTACCGAGCACTGAGTTGGGTGATTCCTATTAAACAAGCTTTTGAGTTCTCGTGATATTAAAAACATATGTGTGCGTGTGTATTTAAATATTTTTAAATATGATTTGCGGGGGTAAAAAGAGGATTCTTTGAGTCTGGCTTTGAAGACTGAAGGTCATCTGGCAGAGAAGAAAAAGCATTCTTTACAGAATCATGGTGTGAAGTCTTTAAGGTTTCACAGAACTTTCTTGGTGCAAGCGTTCAAGGGCCGTGGACTTGTAGGTGCTGAACCTTTTACACAATTATCTGCATGAAGTGTTGTAAAAGTGAGAATTATCATTTGGTGCCGTGCCCATTGAGATGGGATGAGATGTGCTTTCATGCATCAGTTGACTCCAAGGTTTATAGATTTGGAGTTTCACATCACCTTCTCAGTTTTGTATAGTTAAACAGTTGAGGACATTTTAGCTAATGCCATAGATACCTGCATAATTTGAAAGGTTTATTGCCCAACTTTTGTTGCTTTTTCACATCAAAGGTGTGGAGTGATAGTTGGATCTTGCACCATTGTTGATTCAAAGCCAGGTTGAATACAGCTTTGAGCAACCTGGTGTACTGGAAACTTTTATCTTAGTATTACAAGCACTAGGTAATTTCAAGACTTCCATCTTTTAAGTTTATGAAAGCTTGAGTTTGTCTCAAAATATCTACCTAATACATGAGAAAGACATTCATTTTGGTTCAGACATGAAAAGTTGGATGTCAGTAGTATATATTACATAATATCCTCATAAGTACTCCTTTCTTTGAAATACATATCTTGTTTGAAAATGTTTTGGACCATGGATGATCAAATTCAGACGTATTTTGATGAGGGTTTTGCCTTTATTAATATTGTTGTCTCTTACCTAACTAGTAGATTACAGGATCAAAGACCAGTTTCCTAATAGGTGAATCTAGCTTTGCAAGTTTATAAAAAATAAATAATTCTGCTGATTTTAACTTAAAAGTTGCATAAAAATTCTCATATGAAATTGAGTGTGTTGGGCTGACGTACTTTTATTTTCTGCACTGACTTAGCTGTACCTTCTATGTTTATTTTATTGGACAGATAGAACTGTGAATTGTGCAAGCTGAGTTGGTGCCAACATAATATTTCCAATAAGTTGTTTAAGTCTGCTTTCAAACTGGGCAATGAGCCTGTTGCCAGTGTGCAGCACTGGGTTAGAATAACTTAACAATTATACTGGTTGTGTTTAAAGAGCATCGTGACTCAAATCAGCTGTGACTGTTGGGCAGGGTAGTTAAGTATGCCAATAATTTTTTAACATCACCAGAAAAGGACTTTCCGTTTTTATTGGTCTCCAGAGGCCATCAGCACTTTTTCATCCTAATAGAAGTTTGTTTAGCACCAAGGAAAACTTGCTGCCTTTGCAGTTTTCCCAACCTCCGTTGGCTTAGATTGGAAAAAGCAGAGCCCAGTGTTGAACATACGTGTTTTTGGAAGCACTCGAAGCACTGACTAGCCATATCCCACATAATTTGAACATATATATAATGTAAAGAGATATGTTCTTGTTCATACTTTTGTTATGAGTTCTGAAGAAGATATTAAAGTAGGGTTGTTTGTGATCTGTTCTAAAAGTATTTCTGAAATATAGAAGAAACATTCTTCCCTCTCTGTGTGGATAACATACCAGATATGAAGCTGGTGTATCATTCTGCTTTCTAAACAGTAAATTAAAGAGATGTCTCTACTACTTGCTTGATGTTCTGGGGAAATCTTGCAACCAAAGAATCTTTTATTCCAAAATCCGAACTCCAGATATAATTATGGAGAAAAGGGCTGAAAAAGCAAAGCTTGCCTGTTTTGTTTTGATTGGACTAAAAGTTTAGACTTAAGTTCTCTGTGGTCAGGAGGCTGAGATTAAAGGGTCTGTAATTAGATTCAATACTCCATGTGTCTTAATGCCCTGGAAGGCCAAACCCTGTCTGCAGGCAATGGTAGTTGCCAGGATCATCAAAAATAGTTCATAGATGCAAGTGAAAAGGAAATTATGCAGGCTTTCTGAAATACTTTGTTCTTACTTGCTGTGTCTTGTTTCTCTAAAAAGAAAGGATATGAAATGCCTCAAAACATCTGGAAAACAAGTAGAACTTGGAGTTGAGAAGAAAATGTTTTACTTCTGCAAACAGATTGCCTGGTTCATGTAGGTAGTCCTCTATATTCAAGTCATGTTCCAGTACTTTTTCCTTTTGATCCTCCTATTTTCCTCACATTAGACATAGTGGTACCCAAAGGTTATTAGATGGTTGTGTTTCCATATGTATGTGTGTGTATGAACAGAGAAGGGTTTTCTGCCACATGGTCACAAGGGAACAGGTGCATCTTTTGATTAATAGTTTATACCGAATAATAATTAAGGGTTTTGTTTCAGAAATTTCCTAGTTTAGGTTAATAGTGATGAGCAAAATGAAGCTTTTTCTTTTGGCTGAATTAACAGTTGAGGGTAATGCTTGAGGATGAGTTTGGTGTTGGTGACCTTCTGCAAATGAAGTGATGGTACTTGAGGGTTCCGCTCTTCCCTGCTCCAGCTGCCCAGCACTGGGTCCTTGGGAAGTGTGGTCCAGAACACGGTCTGAGTGCTCCTCTCTTTTTCACAGGCAAGTTAAAGATCAAAATAAGAAAGTTGCAAATCTGAAGCACAAAGAACAAGTGGAGAAAAAGAAGAGTGCACAGATGCTGGAGGAGGCCAGGAGACGAGAGGATAACCTTAATGACAGCTCCCAACAGCTTCAGGTAACATGGGAATTGAATTAAAGCAATTTGGCCAATCAGCCAGGCTTAGCTACCTGGCTCTCTGCTGTACCTCCTGATCTGTTTTCTTAGCTGTTACCGAAGAAATTTGTTACTGATTGTTTAAAATCCTCTCTCAGTTGCCTTCATATCTTACTCCATTTCCATAAGAGATAAAAATAGTTTTAACTGTTAACTCGGTTATGAAGTGCATTGCTGAAATAATTGTTTCATTTCTGTGTTGAGATTGTTGTGGCATGTCTTTCTTCTCTGCTTTCCTAACAGCCTTTTTCTTTAGCTGTTTTGTGTATTTTCCCAGCTGGTTTTGCCTTATAATGCTGCCTTTGCTTCAGTAGATGAAAGATAACCAAGCAGGTATTCTTAGAGTAAACTGGAGTTGTTGTGGGGCTACTGGAGGACCATATTTTCTGTGTGTACTCGTCCTTGTTTACCTCATGAATTCTGGGTATGCAAATATGCAGACTAGTCAGTTTGCATTATCTCTGAAGTTATATCATGCTGCTGCCCCACAGAATTATCTGGTTACATCAAATGTGCCTAGGCATAAGAAAGTAACTGGTATGAAAGCAAGTCAAACATTTCTCAGTGTCCTCTATGTTGAGATTAGCTGCAGATGGTTTACCAAACAGTAAGTTTTCAGTTGCTGTCATAAAAGTGTTAAACTGTTGGTGTGAAGTGAAGCAAAGATACCACGATGCTAAGTGTGGAGATGATAGACATTTTGCCTGTGATTCATTTACAAAAATAACTTTCTTTTTGGTGAGTGAAAATAAACATGGAAACAGTACCCTACCCTTTAAGTCTTTTAAAATTAGTTTTTAAATGTTTAAAGAGCAGCCACGCTAGGTGTTTTCCTTTGTTGTTCCAGTTTCCTTTGTTATACCTCTTTCTTGTTACCAGCTACCTATCTCAATACTTCTACAATGAAGACACAGAACACATCCTTAGAATTCATAAATCCTCTCCTTAATTGAAACAGGTACTTCTTTTCTCTGTTCTGTGGGATTCTGCGGGGAAAGAACCACAGAATCATGTGTCCGTGTGGAATACTCTCAGATGCACCATTTTGTGGTTTTTTCCCCCCTCAATTCCAGTCCTGGGAACTGAAATAGTTAAGTTCCAAGTGTATGAAAATGATTTCATAACTGCAGACCTTTATAAAAGGCGGGGATGTGGGATTTCTACATCTGCTAATGGGTTTTGTGGCTGTAATGCTATGGCAAATCACAAGGCTCTCGTTATGTGGCAGCTAAGTTTAAATAACACAATCCTCCTGGTATTAGTGAATGTCTTTAAAATTTCCTAAAACTAATACAATGTTTGGTTAGATTTCTAACCTGCATTTGAGTAAATCTATATCTTAAGTTTAAAAAGATAGCTGGTACTTGACATTCGCCTTGCAGTTATGTGGATGGTGTGTTCATCAAATGACACTATTCCACAAGACCATCATCTTTGTTTTTATGTAGCACTTTCAGATTTTAAAAGGTGTGGCTTTCTTTTCTCACTTCCCCCCCCCCATTACTCATTCCCTTTTCATTTTTCTTTCTTCCTCACATATGTAATGCACTGAAAAAAAACTGAAATTTTTCTCCCAGCTCCTTTGCCTACTAAAACCAGTCTTTCTTTGTTAGAAACAGTAAGTTATGTTAAGTGTTGGTACTACTACACACAGCAGTGGACAGAGAGGCAAAAATGGTACTGCTTTAGATCAGAATTCTCTAAGAATGTATGGTGGTCCTTGCAATACCCAGTCCTTTACTTATAAAGTGTTTTAAGCAGTAGAGAGGTCATAGATATAAAACTATGAATAGCATGGATATCTTTACCTTTTTACATTCAGGTTTTCTGATTCAAGATCTCTATACAGCAGTACATAGTTTTTTCCACTTTGCTTATGTTGTGTTTTATTCTGCACTGATGTCTGTTGCTTCCTTTATAATTACGTGCAAGTATTTTTTAGATTAAAAATAGACACTGTTAAATGCATGAAAACATTTCAGATTGAAGTGTGATGTGATAGTCAACATTGAAATGTACAAGTTATGACAGTATTAAAGTTACTTGGTTTTCCCCTAGTGCCTTTCCTGCCTTTGTGAACCTAATTGTCCTGTTTGGGTGGGCTCAATTTTTAGTGAGCCTTTCCTCGTATTCAGCACAAGGCTGAAGGGAATGCTTTCATTCACAGATGAAAAAGGTCTGTATGCTCTAATGAAAATATCAGGCTAAGGTAAAATATGGAGTGTTTAATGACAAGTGACAGGTTCAATAAAAACTCCTTCCTTTAGAAGAGCCCTCTGCTTATAGCCTCACTCTCTCAAGGACTGCAGCGTTTTGGTTTCCTGGAAGTAAAATTTACCCAGGACCACATTTCAATTTGTTAGTTATGGAGACCTGTCTTCTCTATAGACTCTACAGGGCACTGCCTTCTAATCGATTAAAAAAAGAGTAAACCTGAGAAGACCATAGTTTTTTGGGGTTTTTTTTATGCAACCATTGTTGGCTTTGGGGTCAGGACACACAAGCACCAATTTCAGATAATTTTGGTCTTGGTGGTTTTGGCTGGAATTAATAATAAGACATTATGAAATGCTTAAAAATATATGATCTGCATGTTCTTTGGTTGACCGTCTGCAATCCAGTCAAATAAACACGCTCCCAAAGCACACAGTCCACTCCTCCTCTCTCTGTCCCTAACAGGCATGTGGTTTCTTTCTTCCTGAGTCCAGTAACAAAATGTTCGTTTATTCAGAGAGCTCTGATGATGGAAATTTGGTATTTTGGGGAGTGGGGGAAGAATGAAAACCATAATGTCTCAATTCTAGTGAGATGGATAAATGGCTTTCCAAATTTGTCTTTTCCTCCCGGGTTCCCTTAAACCACAACTCTCCAGAGATCTGGGAGGTTAACGAGTGTCTGGACTACAAGCAGGATAAAAAAAAAACAACCCAAAGTGTTGGTCTGGAGTAAAAAATTTTTGCTTCAAGCAGCTAAATGTTGGCTATTGTGAAAAAGAATTGATATGCTGTCTAGTCCTAGAAAGGTGACATTTACTAAAATTTCTTTATATTTGAATGGGAACTTCAAGTTGACATCTGGAAGGAGGTATTTATATTTTCTTTTTCTGTCACCCTAGCATCTTCCAGAGTTTTAAGAATAAATTTTCAGAATATCTGTGGTATGGATTTGTGTGCTACTGGATCTGTGTTGCAGCAGCTATCCATCAATCTCTAATTGCTGCTGACAAGCTATATGTCCAGAAGCAGTGTAAAATATATTTGAGTGCTTTAATGAACAGCTGGAAAAAGCAAGTATACTTACTGGTCCTTTTTTTGTTTCTCCATACCCAAATTTAGATAATTTAATATATATTCCTAATTCATGAATTATAGATGCAGGTATATGTTGTTTGTTTCTTGTGATTATGTGTTTCTTATGTCATATTGGAAAAAAACTATTCTTCTAGATAGAAAGAACTGAATTTTCAATCTAAAATAATATGCAACTTTGTGTTTAATAGTGCTTTCTCTGGGATCCAGGCAAAGCTCAATGAAATGGATAGATAGCCAAATACCTTCTCGTCAAATGAGCATTCTAAACTCATTAAATGCCAGCCTCAGTGCCCCAAGCCTGCCAAGTGTTTAGGAGGCATTTGGGCAATGCCCTTGACGACACACTTTAAGTTTTGGTCAGCCCTGGATTGGCCAGGCTGATCTGGACTGATGGTTTTAGGTCCCTCCCAACTGAGACAGGCTGCTCTGGTTAACTCTTTGTTATGAGCTTGTACACACAGTCCACGTCAACATTGAAAAACCTGAAAACCCAAGTGGAGCCCAGTACATCTGGTCTTAAATTACAGAATTTCCTCTTGACATGGTGTGATTGAATCTTGAAGGTGGGGTGGCTGAAGTTTTTTCATGTCATCTGTTGACAGTAATACTATGCCATAATGAAAATTACATTTTGTTGTCTTTTGGCTAGTAGTAAAGCAAGATTGTGCTTTCCTAATTAGTCTGTGAACTTGCTTTTGGACAGTGAGTACAAAACTTCTGAAGAAACAGTTAAAGTAAAGCCTTCCAAATATAAAGTTCAGTATTTTCTCAGTGACTTTCTAGACATCATCAGCTTTGAAGCAAACTGGTTATACTAGTTAAATGGTGTTTTCCTGGGATAAGTGAGTTTCAAGTGCTGAGTTCCTGGCTGATTTCTCTTCCATATAAACCACTGCCATATCAGATTACAGTATTGCCTGCCAGATGAGTGGAGTGTACAGCTCAACATGTTACGGCCCAGGAAACCATGAGCTACTCCATTTCAGCCTGGTAGAAGTCTACTCTTTCATACCAATATGCTTCTGCAAGATTTATTCCAGGGAACAGTCTGACGTATTAAAGATGTATTTTCTCATTGAGCTCAGACCCACCTTTGGGAATTACTCAGATCGAAATGTTCTTTTTCTCTCTCTTCCTCTCCCAGTACTTTTTAGGCACTAATTACATCATGGAGAAGTTCTGGCCTCCCTGTCCCTGAAGAACTCTCTGTGCTGCCCAGCCTTGTAGGTGTTAGCATTCCTTGGGCTGACTAGGTGCCATTAGCACCTACATAAGTGGCTATAATTTCTCTTAGTGCTGTGTTCCATTCCAGGTCATTCTTATGCTGTCCTCCAGGACAGAACTCATGACATGAGTCACTGAAAGTTTACGAATTCACTGTGCAATTCATTTTTTAAAGGAATTTGTTAGCCAGTTTTGAAAGTTTAAGGTTTTTTTGTCGGTCACAATATAGGATGAAACTTAATATTGTTACATGTCCTTGATAATTAAGCTAAACGCGGTTCTGGATTCAGAGGTTGTGTGAATCAGTTTTTTCCTGTCTATCTCTCTGTGTTATATAGGACTTTTGTTAATGAGAGTCCAGCAAGTATGAACAAATACAAGCTCTAAAGAACAATTATATATCATAAAAATCTAAATGGAATAAATGTATGTAGGTTTTTCCTCATATTTTATTGGAGCTAAATGCAGTGGTAGCCAGTAGGTAGTTTTGGGATCAACTTACCCTCCAGCTCTTTCTCTCAGATTCTGTGGCAGCTGGCTATGCATGAGAAAACAGGATATACATATGCAGTAGAGACATTAATATGCATCATGATTTGTTAGTGATGTAATATTTCCAGCAGGAATTTTAATTTCCATCGGCTTCTATAATATATTACAGAAAATGCAGTGTTCCACAAACATTTCACTCTGTATGTATTTGAAGGGTGGTGGTTTTCAGCAGTGTATTGCAGTTACTGTAGATACAGGCAAATATTTAACCCTGGCAGATGCTTCAAGAAAAACTAGATCTTGTTCTTATCATGTCATAACCCTTTGTTAAGAGAGAGCTTTTCCTAACTTTCCTGGATGTCTGGGAGAGTTTCCCAAAGTGATGACCTCTTTTTATCACTTAGAGTGAGGGGAATTTTCTTGAGGGGAGGTTGGGAGGAATTAATTTGAATTGTAGCCTTTTTTGGGGAATTAAAAATTCATAATTAAGCATTGCTGGATACATTTACTTTTATGACACAGATAATGCATGGGTGGTGAATAGACAGGCTCACTTCATACTTTGTTATATCTGTGTGAAGTAATATAGTAGTTATAGACACGACTCAGGTATTCTTCATTTGTAATGCTCTCCAATGGAAGAAAGGCTTAGTCATTTTTACAATGTTAATGCCTTAATAATTTTTATCATTTAACAACACAGAATCGGGACTGGAAAGAAATGCTAGTTCGTTGAAGAGTGGAGGGATACTGCACAGTACCAAAAATCAGTGCATAACACGAAATAGCACTATTGTGAGATTATATTTTTGTGTAAAAATTGCACTGTTGGATTTCCATCTCAGCAAGGCAGTACTGCACATAAAAATGAGCTTCTAACACAAAAATGAAGGTTTCTTCTCTCTTCTTTATTGAAATCATAAAGTACAACTTCACTTTCAAGGAAATGCATGAAGACTTGCTAAGAGATTGCCAAAAAGTAAACTCAACAAGGCAGGAGAAATATCTTGACAAACAGGAAGACCTGCAGCATCTGCTCAGGTGAGCTTCTGTCCCTAGGAATATTGGACCTTTTCATCTCTTACACTTTCATGTGTGTACCTGATGGACTTAGCAAGACAAGTACTTAAAGACATGTACTTAAAGGAAGCTCATGAAAACAACAACCCTTCATACACATTAAACCTTAGGAGTATTGGCCTAAGTCTGTTTCTAATACCAGTTTTCTGAGTTTTCCTTACAGAAATCTGATACCTGCTTCTCCAAATAGATGCATACAAAATATATAGTAGTATGGATGACTGTTTAAAAAATGTAAATTTAACTCTCCTTTTTCTTAATTTTCTTGGATTTGTAAGATTTTGGCATATTAACATTCTTACAATGTAAGCTCTGAGCCACGAGCAAACTGGGGGGACAGTCCTGTCTCCAGTTTTATTAAAGGCATTTTTTCTGATGAATATTTACAAGGTCTAACTAACTTTATTTTTGCTCGTGTGTACAATGTTGCATGTTGAAACAGCAACAAAAAATAATGTAGTTTTGAACATGAGAAATTATTTGTCTCAGAAGCAGATTTCTTCATTGCTGTATGAATTGTTCAGTTGTGTTACTAAAGAAGGAAGATGCAGGCTTTTCCTCCATCTAAAATAGAATATCAGAATAAATAAGTGACCTTGTTTTTAATTTGATATGGCAGTTCTTGTAGAGACAGAATCTGTCATTCCACATAATCGATATTTGTGACATTAAACATAGTGTTAAGGAATTACCTTCTCTTGTGTCTGACCAGGAGAGAAGGCTCCTTACAGACTACCTGTTACCATAACATTTACAGAAAATAATCTTGAAGAGCCCTGATGTTTGAAATGGATCAGTGTGTCCCTGGATAGACACTCAGTCATCTGCTCTGTCTGTTTTCGCTTTCCAGTTCAGTTTACCGTACATTTATTATGTTCAGGTTAGATGTCTGCCTTCACATCTTTAAAAAAGATGAACCATTTGACTTTGTCTTCTTATATAATGTAAAAATGCTCTACAGTTTTGAGCAGACAGCTGGAAAAATTTCCTGAAAGTCACTATTTACAACTAGCGTTAGGCAGCCTCCCAATTATCCCAGTGTTTCCTTTAACTGCAAATAGAGATTTGTAGTGCGAGAAAGCCATTATATGGCCTGAGAGTTTTTAACAGAGGAAAGAGGACTCCCTGCATCCTAACATTCTTCTGTGATCCATCAGGAACATTATTCCCCAGACACACTTTCACCCAGTCTTTTTTGCAGAAACATTATGTGTTGGTGGAAGATGAAACCTGCTATTTGTGCTCTTGCCTGTTTGGCAAAGAGCGGGGTTGGTACCCTTTATGATATGCCAGAAACTAAGTACAGTGAGGAATGGACAGCTGAACGTGTGCCAACAACCTTAACCACTAGATGTGTTTTGCATAGTTGTTTTTTTTTTTTTTTTCCAAGATTAGTATCCGAGTTCAAACTGCTTTCCTAAAAACTGTCAGAGAGATTAATGGAACTGTTGACAACGTGGTGTGGTTCCTGTGAGGAGGTCTCTCCTGAGAGTAGAAAACATCGAGAGCCAGATTTAAGCAAAACAATAGGAGCACATTCAAGGGGAAGAACAGCTCGCTTTTCATTTTGGTGTCTTGTTTCATGAGCCTGAGAAATGGAAATAAATTTGCATTTTTTTTCCTTCTTCTGGATTTTTTTCTCTCTCTTTCACAACCTTTTTTTTTTTTTTTTACTTGCTGTGTTGAAAGTGGTTTCTAACTCATCTCTCCCCAAGAATGAAAAAGCCAAATTGCCACGGCTCATTTAATAGTTTCATTGTTTAATAAAATTGCTATTTTGCTTTATTCTTCTTTTGCACAATAGAAAAGGAAAAGACGATGGGGTGATGATGGGGACCTAAAGACAAACAGAATTCAGACTTTGTTTTTAAAAAATTATACACATGGATTTTTTTTTTTTTAGTTCTATACCTGTGGCAACAAATGCTTAAGCATAAAAAAATTCCTCTAATTAATTTCAAATAATAATAAACCTAATTAATTTCATTTTAATTCAGTATTATTCTTTAATCCTGCTTATGAGCTGTCCAAATTGCTGTCACTCATAACTACTCCTTTTTTCCATATAGAAATAAGCCTATTCTGTCTTTAATTAGCACTTTTCCTATTAAATTTTCCTCTGTCGAAAAATTTACACATTCTTGTGATGTATCAGAACAAGTGCTCTTACTGTGATGTGCAGATATTAGCTGGGACTGAGGCTTAGTCTGCAAATCACGTGTTCAGAACTGACAGAAGGTTGTAAAGTGCTAGAAACCAGCACCTTTCAGCTCCTGAATTTTGTTTGATGTGCACTCAGGTCTCAACGCAGGTTGTAGCAAAAAACTGTGTTGGTATCATCCAGTCTTTTACTGAGGATTAGAGGAGGATGATCTAAAAGATGTCTATAGTCAGTTAAAATTCAACAGCAAATTCACTTTAAGACATGGTCTTGGTTTTGTTGCTTGTCTTTGAATTCTGCCTGAATTTTGGTATCTTTGGGCTCAGATGGTTTCCCAAAGTAGGGAAATGAAAGCCAAAGGAATACAGCGTCCCCAAAACAGGTATCCATGCCCTTCTAGAGCACAGCTTGCTTCTCCCTGCCAGTCACCCCCTCTGTGCTTTTTCCATCCTCTTTTCAAAGAACCATTGAGTATTCTTAAACTTTAAATGGTTTTTGCATTATAAGTGCATATGTTTTTATGCAGTGCTATGAAACAGTTACTGTTTTGTGCTGAGGTGACATATCTAACAAAAAAATGGCAAATGTAATATTTTTTGTAAAGGACACTAAATATCTGTACGTTTCCGGATTATATTTACTGATTTATTCAGGATACTTAAATGAATGATAACATATAGAGCTCCACAGATATCTCATAAATTGAACCCATGGATAAAAGAGCAGATGAAATTCAGCATGAGTACATATGTATATATGTCAGGAAAAACAATCTTAAATACATGTACACCATGCTGGGTTCTGATCTAGCTCTATTACCATAGGACAGCAATCTTGAAATTGGAATAAATATTTTCATGAAACCATTGTTGGTTAGCAGAACTATTAAAAAAAAAAATTTTGAGAAGTATCAAATGACAAAACAGAAAATGCTGTTGTGCCACTTTATGCATCAGCCATGCATTCCCCTTGGGAATAATGTGCAGTGATTCAGGTCATCCACTACAGAAAAGGATGGAGCAAACGTAGAAAAGGCAAAGAAAAGGAAGAAAATAGTAAACCTAAGGACAAGCTTCAGGTCAAACAGATACTAAATAAATTTAAATACTTGAACACTGAAAAGAAATGAGTGAAGACAAGAGCCAGGGAGTACTTTTTCCAGCTTTACAGGCTGAGAACAATAGAGGATCACTCTGGAATATTTAAGACTAAAGAAAAACAATAACTATTTTCTCTCTTTCCTCTGAACTAGTTCAGGCTTTTATAAAAACAATTGGTATTTCATACAAAGAAGTGAAAATCTTTCAGAATGTGAAGAGCTTCCACTTTCTGATTCTTTTGGGTTTTACTCCAGTTAATTTAAATGGTAATTTTTATGAATATTATGATTCAAAGTTGCCTGTTTAAAGCTACTGTCAGAGTAACACTACGGATACACAAATCAGAAGCTTTTACTTTCAAACACCAAATGTCAGTATTTTTAAACTCATTTTCTGATTATGTTACTGTTTAAATGTCTAATTTTTACATTTTCAGTATTCTATTCTTATCAATTGTATCTAATAGATTTCATGTTCCATACATGCAGGTGAATTCACTGCTGCTGCACATCTAAGTCATTCCATTCTTCTTGATCCTTTCTTGGTGAACTTTTCCTAACTTTCTGTTATTGTATCCAAATCATAAGTATGTTTATTTCCTGTCTTCAAATGTCTCCTTAGACTCTAGGTACTGTGGTACAGCTGATCTATGCATTTATTAGGAAATATATTTCACAGAATATTCCGAGTTGGAAGGGACCTGCACAGTTCATGGCCCATACAGGGATTGAGAATAGTTTTTAATATTTTAAGCCAAACATTCCCCTAAATTAATATGTGTGTTTCTGGTTAGTAGCTGAACCCATGTGGTACCAACACAGATCTTTTCCTTGATATATGTGGCCTCAAGAGGGATTGTGGGTGAGTTGGGGTGTTCCTAGATGGTGTGAGAAACACTGATAATTAATTTCTGATGTGAAATTGTTTTAATGAGGTGTTGATTTAAGTTGAGGGAGATAGGAGAATATCTGCATGGAGTGAAAATAATAGTGTTGGGGATTTTTTTGCCTTAAGTAAAATGAACAGTGGTGAGCAATAGCATCTCCTTGGATGGCTGCTTTGAATGAAGCAGTTCATAGCTCAAATGCAATAGCTACTGTACCAGGATGCACATAAAGAAAGAGGCATCAGAGGCTAAAATGAACATATAGAGACCAGAGGTGATTGCAGAGATTTCCCTTCGGAATTGAGAGTGAGAGACATTCAGTGGCATCAACTGCTGAGGAAGCATTTCCTCAGTGGTGTTGTATCATTAGCAGTTTTTGTCAGCTGCGAAAAAGAGGGAAGACAAGAAGTGCTCTTTTAGAGCTGTCCATGCATGCTGCTCTTTTTTGCTGAATGATGGAAAACGAGCAAAGAAAGGTAGATCTTATGACTGTTGTGATATATCAGTACAATGACATTTGCAAAGAGAGTTCAGGCAAATAAGTCTGTATCAAGGGAATAACGTGGGTTTGAGCTTCGTATTAATAGTGCAGTTAGTTAGAACTTCTGCTGCTTTTTTCTGTAATCCCGGATCAATTTAGGAGTCTTGAGGCATAGTATTGATTTATGAGTGAAGAACAAGTCCTGTTACAGTAGCATTCCCCAATTAGCCTCTCAAAAAAACATCACACACACACCCCCTCAAAAAAAGAAATACGAACCAAATAAAAAAGCCCACAAAGCCCCATGACAATTACAGATATCTATTACTTTTGCTCACTTCAGATCATTCTCACAGCTGTATTGTCAGCTTTGGGTCCCATTTCAGTAGTCCGTGCAGTGACCCACTGTGATTTGATAGAAACGTTGTCCCTCTAGGTTTTAAAAACTACAGATGTGGTAATTGGCAGCAGCCAGAGCCAAGTGTCCAAACTGTTGGCACCCTGTGCAGCTGCTAAATGGTAAAGCTGGTTGTTGGTATTGGCAAGATGCTTTGGTCTGCCTGGGCTGCTGCTAATGAAAAGTGCCTATAGAAACCTGGGATTTGTAACTGATTGCTGTGCTGGGAGTGCCAAGCTCGGTCACAGGAAAGCAGTGTCAGAATCATGGCAACTGTCAGGGAAGGACAGTGCTGGTTTCTCAGAGGAATAACCACTTTTTGGGCCTGTGTCATCGTGTCTGTAGCTGTCCTTTTTCCTCCTTCCTCTCTGTTCTCCTTTAACTGGTATTGATTAGGACCCTTCCTATCATTATCATTTGTATTTCACTCGAACAAAAGTGTTGTACGGTCTGGGAACACTTTTTGAAAGTAACATATCTGAGTGGCAACATGTAAATTATCTTGAAAGAAAAAAGTCTGAATGGCTGGAGTGGTTCACACATTTTTGTGTACATATACTGTATAATGTTTAGAAACACTACATAGATTTGTAGCGATTTTCAGGCAAAAATAGCAATATGCACGAGTTTTGTTAAGGCTTTTATATGGGTTTAAGAAATAGACTGTGAAAAATTAAGCCTTTCTTTTCCTTAAGTTTTCCTTAAGATTTTTTTTTCCCCCCATTTCACTTCCCTTTCATATAAATGAGATCCATTAATAGTAATGTACATCTATCCAGATATTGTCTATTACTGTCTATCATTAGAGTTGATATATTTATTTTCCAGTTTTCATGGGTTTGGGTGGGTTTTTCCCTCATGTAAACGTATTTTGGTGTGCATCCTTCCTATGTACAGAAGAGCACATATTTTTATCAGCATCATCATTTATAGTCCTGCATCACTCTTGAATATTCTCCTACACTGCAGCAATGATGCTCAAGGGACAATATAATTAAAACAACACTTGATTTTCTACCTTTCTATTTCAAAAGACAAATTCTCTGGCCAATTCTCATAAACTCTTGGCTTCCTTCCACCATGCTAATTTTAATGGACTGGTCAAATAATATTTGTCACGTCTAGAAATAATTTTTTTTCCATTTTTTCTTTTACTGTAACTGTATTTTTGTTCTTTCTGCAACTTATGATCCACAAGTGCACATACATTCTGGATGTACACATATTCTTTTTTCAGTTGTGGTGCTCTAAGAAGAATGTATTCATTACTTTCTACTGTTCCTCATGTTTTCAATGCAACATTCAGTGCATTCAGTTCAATGCATTCAGTGCAACTGTGGCCAGCTCTGGTTGCACTTCCCTCTCAGCTCCTAGTGGAATTTAATTCTTCTATTTCGGTCTTTCTCCTTTTGTCTCCTGTAGTTATTTTTCTGTGTTTGTGCAACTTGTCAGGCTTGAATTCCAATCCATGTGTCTTATTCGGCAGATACAATTCTCCAGACGATGACATATGTTGTCCTAATGACATAATCATTGTGTATCTCAGGTCTGATCTCTCTAAAGATGAGGAAATGTTGATCAAGGAGCTCCTGCTTGGCAGTTTGTGTCTCGTTGCTCTCAGAATGTTCCTTTCATTCAGGAACTCGTGATGATTACATATGTTATTGCTGTACTTATGAAAAAGCCCTCTTCAGCTGTGAGAAACAGGAACTTTGTATGAACCTGATACTTGGACATACCTGGCTTCTGCCTAGACAGAAGCCCAAATAAAAAGTTCCTTTACCAACTGAGGACATCAAGACAGCTATGTGAAACCAGCATAGCATTTCTAGTTATTCTAACTCAGCTGTTCATGCCCAGCAATGTTTTTAGTAGAAGCTCTTTACATAGTAATTTGCCTCTCTGTTACTTTATTTTCACAATCTTTAGTGTTGAATCTGTGTTTATTTTGTGCTACAGTTGAAGATTTCAGTTTTTCATATTGACTAACCAGTGTACGCTTTAGAGTTGCAGTTAATCAGACCCTCCTATTTGTAACTGGGAAAAAATGCTAGCGTTTGTAGGTGGCCTGCCTCCAAATATTGGTGAAGAATTTGTTGTCTCATTAACAAAATGATTTTTTGTATCCATGAGGAAGCTTTAAGTAGTACTTGAGACAGCTGACAGTCCTGAGTTCCCAGACTCCACTTACCCAGTCGAAGGTCAGTTCACAAAAGAGAATTTTTCTTTCTAGGGAGAGTTTTATTCAATCTAAAATGGGCTGAGATCATTATCATTAGGTTCTTTATCTAAGTCGTGGCTTCTTGAGGAAATACATTATAAGAAAAAACAATAGGGCTTGTAATAATAAGTGCTTGTAATGATTCCACTGCTTAAGAAGTAATTGCTTCCTAGTGCAAAACACTTCCAGTATTGTGTTCTTCCCATCTGGTCTACAAAAGGTCACAGGTAAGACATGCTGATATATTATTTACAGGGTTCTATGACAAGAATCTCCCTACCTAGATGTTACAGTCCTAGAATACTTTTAACAGTTAAAAGAAGCATTTCATTGCCTTCTCAAACTGTTAACCAATCTTTCCCAAGAGTTGACTAGAGAAATTCACCTTAATTCCAGGAGTGAAATTAGGCCATAAAGATCTTTGTCAGTCTACTTATGAAGTTTGCCAGAATACCTCAGATTTAATTGAACCTAAATGCCTTGGTGAAAGCATGTATCCTATTTCATGCGCTTTCATAATGCTACATGGCAGATTACACATCACATGAATGCAGGATAGATTAAATTGATACATCGTTTTAACATGCATCACTTGGACATCCCACCACTTCCTTCCTGAAGGGAAAGGAAAAGCCCATAAATGTGCGTCAGTCTCACCTCCTTTTGCTTTCAGGATTTAAGACAGGCACGTATGGAATGAGTTTTGCATACAAATCAGCAATTGGATCGTAGTATAGGTAGCAAAAACTTTTATTGTGCCTGAACTCTTGGCACTCCCACAGTGTCAAAAGGGTTTTGACTTTCTTTGTGCTGCCACCAGTGAGCATAAAGGCAGAGGTATATCCTCTATCCCAGTTTAATTCCATCTCTGCTGAGCATATGGGATGCAGGAGGAAAGGGAGGGAGGGCCATGGAGATGTTTGGGTAGGTAATACCTCTTGAAGAATGCAGTTACTATACAGGTAAGTAGTATTTTTTTTTCTTTCTGAGTAGTCATCTGTATAAGCTTCTTGAAAGGAGGTCTTCACTTTTTATCATTCTGCAGTTGTCTCAAAATACAATTTAGCCCTCAGTGCAATGCTCATATGTGTGTTTGCTTCAGAGGATCAGTCACTGCAGGAAAAAGGTTTTACCTGTAGTTGTAACGGACAGAAGTTTTTTTTCAGAGTTTAATGCCTATCACGATAAAGACAGTACTTCATGTAACTAGAAAGAGGAAAGCAGCAACAGCACAGGTTGAAGGTCAGCATGAGCCTGACATGTTTCAGACCCAAACAATTTGAAAAACATGCTTGTATGTTAAAAGGCAAATGTGGGTTCACTTTTATTTACTTTTTATCTATTAGTATGAAGCAGCAGCTTGTATTTAAAAAAAAAAAAAAGTAGTTCAAATGCTAGTCAATTAGATATGAATCAAAGAGCTAGAAACAAAATAATTCTTAGAAGTCTTTTGAGACTATTCTGTACTAGTGGAGGTGTTATCTGGCTAAGTAACAATCTGCTGCTCCTGCCAGGTATTTGTGTGGTTTTGCAAGGTGGTTACACACGTTGTGACAATGTTAGAAGGATTGCCTGAGACAGAAAGGAAAATGTTTCAACTACTCTTTCCATGCTGGATGGGTTATTAGTATTACACTCAAGTTAAAAGATCACAGTTGCTAGGTAGTTCATTCCAAATCAACACTGCAGTTTCTCACTTGCAACTGTCTTTCATACATGTAAAAGTTTGTGTATTTTCTGAGGAAAAATAATTATATATGAATATAGATTTTTCAAATGTGGGTAGCGTGGCACTGGATTTTTGGTATCACCAATTGCTCTTCCTCCTGTCCCTCAAGAGTTCACCTGTCTGAATAGAGCACTATATGGTGTCACAGTTAACACAGTATTGAATTCACCTCTGAAATGTTTGCCTGGAATGAAGGATGGACATACCTATGTGTTAGAATGTTTTATTCTGCATTCTTATTTTAAAGGGGTTTCCTTTTAACATGCAGCTGTTCAAATGAACTATTCCCACTTCTGTTATTTGACACGGAGAGCTAGACAGTCACTTGGCTATCCATGGATAATATATCAAGAAGTAAAGTTCACACTTACTGTGTAATGCAGATAGGCAAGTAAATATTTGTCATGTCTGGCACAGTTAGTATTCTGTGCTGAGTTTTTTGTAAGCTTGTTATTCATCTTTCTGATGAGGCTTCATTTAGGCTAATCATAACCATAAAGTAGTTTTGGAAGATGTTATCGGCGTTTCTAAAAGATTCAAAAATTATGAAAACATGTTGTGCAACACCTATTTCTGAAATGTAGATCTCTCTGTTTGTTTCTTTATGAAATCAGCAATTACTCGCCAGGTGAATCCACTCTGGAAAATAACCATCAGCAGAAAGCTCCTCTGCCTGCAAAGCCTAACAACTACTGTTGCCTGTGCTAGTGGTTGAACACTAGCCTTGCTCTTCACAAGGGCAGTGGGGCCAGATGTCCTGCACGGCTCTGATACAAAGCTTTGCATCTCTGCTTGAACACTCTCATTGAAAGTGATAGTTTTGAGACTCAGAAGTGGCATTCGTGCAAGAGCTATCCTTGGGCATGTATCCCAGGTGGTAGAAGGCAGGAATCTGTAAATAAGTCAGGTTCATTCTTTAAACTCACATGACTAATCTTTCCATTATGAAGGTTACAAGGTCAATTTTTTCCAAGTCAGTCTTCTTTTCCCTTATCCTTTATATGACACAAAACACTTTCAGAGAAATGGTGGAAAATTTCAGTCCTTAATACAAAAGGACAAAAGCCAAAGGGGTAAATGTGACAAAAACCAAAATGCAAACAAAGGAAAGCATTTGTGATTCTTCCACTGTTGCTGAGATGGCTAAAAAGGCATGTATTAACTTCAGGGTGCATTAATAACATCTGAACCCTGTGATCTAAACCAATCTGCAGGACAAGAAATCTTCCATAAAGCTGTTCACTTCTGGTGGATTTGTTAAGCAGCCATGGTCCAAGACATTCATTTATACTGTAAGGACAGCCTGCTTCTGCAGAAGCAGGAGATATACATTTATTTTCCTAGCAAGACTAAAGTAAGGAGAGTCTCCTTTACAAATAACAATACTATTATTTTTTATTTGTTTTTTATAAGTTCTTCAGTGTTCTTTGAACATATGTGGGCATCTGAACTTGCAATTGTGTAGATGCTCTTAATCAAAGAATAACTTTTTAGGGCATCTTGATACTTGAACGTCTGAGATTCAGACATCCCAGCTGAATTCTTCATGTTTCCTAGAGATGTAACTCTTCCTCTAAGACTTAATCTGAACAGTGGAAAACTCTGTTGGGTTAATGTTTCCTTTTCTCTCCCTTTACCTGGAAATGGCAAATTCCAAACTGCAGTGCTGTGTTTCCTTTCTTACCACGCCTGCTGCTGATGAATGTGAGAGCAAATGGGCAATGCTGAATGCCTGCTACCTTCCTGCCAATTCTGGCTTCTGTGCTTCTTCAGATCTGCTTACTAATCCTTATTTACCAACAATCCTTGCTTATCTATGCTGTGTAATCTCACAGGACTGTGCTTGTGTCCAACACTGAGGACCAGCACTCTTGCTCCGAGGTCCTGCTTCGCTATCTGTCTCCTTCTCTCTACTGCGATCTTCCTCTTGCTCTTGCATCCCTTCATCTTTCTTTCCTTTGTGTGAAGATGATTTTTGCCTGCAGTTGCGCCTCGGGAGGGAGAAACACATTTTGGTTGGCGTAAAACTTGGTTGATTAAAAGGCTTTAGTTCCAAACAAGTCGTCTTCACCTCGTCTCCCGTCATTTTCCAGGACAATCTGCGTAAAAAGGATGATCGGATTGAAGAATTGGAAGAGGCACTCAGAGAAAGTGTTCAGATAACTGCAGAGCGGGAAATGGTGCTAGCACAAGAGGAGTCAGCCAGGATCAATGCTGAGAAACAGGTCTGCAATCTCGTAAAGTCACTGGTAGTTCTCTTAGGAAAGTAACCAGACAGTGAAGTACTATTTTCCCTGCTTTACTGCGAAACACAGATGGTTTACTTTGATGATCCTGTGTTTCTGTTCCAACATTAAGCAACAGAACTCATAAAATCTGCAAAGCCTTCGTGATAAATTGTATTTCATAGGTAAGATTTTCTTGAAACTAAAATTAAATATGAGGTATCCTGAGCTTTAAAATATTGTTTTAAGTAGTAACTCTTCTGATCTGTCTTGCCTGTCAAAGCTGTCTTCCTATATATAAGCATACTTAGGTTCCCATGTTGTTCATTGAATGTACTTAAAGATAATGATTTTTATTAGTGTAGCTGTGTTTATGGACTACAGTCTGGTTGCACTTGCAAACAGAGAAAAATAAAGAGACAAATCCCTTGGCTTGAGCCAAGCATACACACAGAAAATACACACTCATATGTTGAAGCCACAAGTATAAACTTTTATGCATCAATTGATTCTGTGCCACTGATCCTGAAGAATCACGAAGATGCCCGATTTTAACTCACGTAAGTAATCCTCGAGAATAGCATAAGTAGTGAATAAATCCATGACATTTTGATAAATCTTTTGAAGCAGAAACTGTCACTCTTATTGTGCTTTTTGTGAACCTCTTCAGTGCTTTTCACTGTTCCTTACTTGACAGTAATTAGGAAACAGGAACATTTTGTCGCATTTCAATGGAGGGATCTCCTTCTCTTTGTTATTTGCTTAACAACAGTTCTGTCTAAGTGCACTTTAAACCATTTTAAGAGGTTTTTTTCTAACATGTATTTTTATACCACAGACTGTAATGAAAAATAAGATATAAATATCTTAGTAATCCGAGTTTTCAGGAAGAAAACAACTGTTTCTCTTCAGGCTAGAGTCAGGCTCAGCTATTTGCTGATAGACGTTTTGAGGATAATTCTGGTTGCTGTATCCTAAGATCCTAGACAGTGTTATGAAATTTGCTTTCAAGAATGCCTTTTTTCCAGATTTCTTGTAGCCTTTAAAAAATGGCATGATATAGAAATGTTAACTGGATAGTGAATACCACATCAAAGATTAGAGCTCCTTGAGAGGATAAGAAGTATGTGACAATGGATTAAGTTCTATGATGAGGCACAAAAGCAATCAAAGTAGTTTCTGACTTGATGCCTAGTATGTCATAATGTTTTAATTTATCAGTCACAAGACAAAGTGACCATTTTTATATCCTTGAACACCTAGAAGCTGGTGAATAGAGAGTTGGAATTGGGTGTGCGATCTGAAGGATGAGACAAGGCAGGGAAATGCACAGCCTGGAAGTCAGTGAGCCATGAGGGTCAGTGGGAGAGATTGAGAGGAGAGGAAGAGAGCCAAGACAAGTAAGATGTCTGGGTAAAGATCACTGGAATGTGGTAGGCAACAGTACCATGAAAAAGAAATTAATTTGGATGTAGTGGTGCATACAGAAAGGAGGAGGAGAAAGAAGGATGGATTGAAAACAGCAGTATTGGAAGAGGGATAAGTTGACATCCGTGCAGTCACCAATTGACAGCAGTGTCTTATTCCAACAGAAGAACTAAACTGCCAGCTCTGACAAGTTATAGTTTTTAAAATATGACCAAGCAGTCAGCACAAAGGAAAAGGAGCTGATGTGTCTTGTTCCAGTCAGCATTGAGAGACCTGCTGTGCCACATTTTGTCCAATAGGATTTTGTTTTGGCATCAGTTAAATGCAATCAGGTAATAGAGTGTTGGCAAGTACCAGTTTTTTCAAGGTGAGGAAAAGACTTCCCTTCAAATGTTTTTTGGTTCGTATTCCTTCGATTTTGAAGAATGCCCTCTTTGTTTTATTATGTTCTGTAGAAGTTCTTTGTAGAATTGCGAAAGCCACCCTTGGATGAGTTTTAAAATGCAATGATCTGTGTTCCATACACTATCAATGGCAAATCCTTTGACTTTCACAAACATTCTTAGGCCAAGTGTGAGTAATATGTGTGATTTTTAAAATGTCAATGTTGTTCAAACTGATTATAATTTGCTTTTAATTGCATGCCTTTTCTTTTTCCTCTCTTTTGTTTATCTTGTTTTCTACCATTCTACCACTTCACTGCCTGTCTGAAGCTGTTTAATGAATCAGTGCATGAGATCAACCATTTTGGCTTTAGGTGGTTCAAGGTATGAGGACATCTCATTTGTGTGTTCCTCTGCCCCAATATTTGATGTTGTTATCGTAGCCTTGTGCTGTGTGATCCTGCCCTCCGTTATCTCCTGACGTATGGTGTCGTGCTGTTTTATAGGCTTCAGATTTGAATTACAGCCTCCACGAAGCCACCCTGGATTTGCTTGTTCTCAGATATCTGTTTTATTAAAACCTTGATTAAAACCTTGCTCTCTTTAATCCAGTGTTTGAAAATATCCTGTCAGTGTGTATTAACAGCGACAGTGGGTTCACTGTGTTAGTACACAATCTGTGTATGCAAGATATCTGCAGCTGACTGAAGCTTTCTGTTTAGTTCAGGATTTTAGACCTGTCCTTTCTTTCATCCTTCGCAAAAATAAAATCAGGCATTTCCTGCTGGGAGCAATGCACCCATTGAATTGGGCATAGTTTTACTACCCTTACTGATCTATGTAACAAAAATCCCTGCCATACAGAAAGCAGATGAGGCAGTCTTGCATAGATGTAAAGACTTGAAAGTTCTTCAAGTTCTTTCTTTCTAGTAATACTCACCTTGGTTTTGTTGGTGCACCTGCTGAATCCTGTGTGTAAATGTTATTGTGACTTCCTTACAGCTGTGGGGTTATGTACCACTGTGGCTGATCCCTCTAGTTCAGCCCTCTAGGTGGAAGATCAGGAAGTGTGTGGAGACTTCTTTTTAAGTACTCCCCATAAGGCTGAAGTTAGGATTACTTGGATAAACACTTCTGTCATAAAGTTCTTTTTGTTAGAAATGGCAAAACCAAATGTAGATTCAGGAACTATTTCTGCATTAACCAAATCTGAGTTTATTTTAGAAAAGCTATCGTTATGTTCCTCAAGGGGGAAGAAAGAATTAAATATAAGGTTTTTTCCTGCTCAAAAATACAACATTAGTTTTAGTTCCCTAGGAAAAACCGGTAGAGGTCATCTTTGACAAGAGGTCCTGTCTTGCTCACAATTCTTTTGCTGTCCTGGTGCTTCTTACCGTTCCTTCTCCTGCAGCAGAAAGCAGAATGCTGTCCTTTGTATGGATTTATTCATAATGAGCATCATTCCCTGAAGAATGCTGGAAGTGCTTCAGTCCTCATGAAAGAATGAGGCCCTTTATATGAAAAAAGTGAAACAGAAGTTCAGGTTCTGCAATTTGGTGTCAATCAATAATGAGCAACGGGTTTTTGTTTTGAGCACAGTTACTTGCATTTTGAGCCTTCCTTATTGGAGGGCATAGTTCACAAATGTGTTCTCACCTGAGATACTTAAAGTCCTCTCTCTCTTTGCTCACTTTTATCCCCATACTTCAGCACACATCCCTTCAGTTTTCCCAGGCCAGGTCTTTCTGGGGCTCTGTTGTGCGATGGAGCAGTAACCTAATTCAGGGAACAGCTTTTTTTTTTGAAGGAATTTTTTCATGTGGACAATTCAGTGACCATGGATCCCCATGCAGAACTTGAGGAAGCACTGAATTGTGGGGCAGGACTGAGAAGTGGAGGCAGGAATTGCTTAGTGTCATTACCAAAAATATTTTTTTACCAGAAATTGTTATTGCGTCCTTTACAATAGGCTACTGTTTCTGTGAGTGAGGTGGTGCTTTGCCTGACCACAACATACATTTCTCTATCTAATTTCCTTCAAATTTGAAAAGCAGAAGGTTTTTAGAAATTTAAATAGTATTTCTGCTGATAGTAGTGCAGCTCTGTTCTCTCATGAATATCAACTCCTGCTTAAATGCACTCTTTCTACAGTATCAGCTAACATCTAACTCCTTACCCTAAAGTGATGTGGTAAATAAAAAAATGGCCATTAGCTGTTCATTCCTTCCTTCTTAAGTAGCTGAAATTTTTGAGTTGGCAGTCTGATCCTGACACCTTCCATCAACCTTTTTTGAAGTTATGGTTCTCAGTGGGACATTTTAAATGAGGTTAAGTATGTAGACCTGTAAATAGCTATATCAGTGTTCATACACTGTGTCTTTTTGTCCTGCACAGGGCAGGTTTTTCTGCTTTGCTTTTTGAGGAAAAAAATAAAAGTTTGAATATTGTAAAAGCAATGTGTTGTTTAAATGCATTTTCTTTGCTAATTCTCTGTCACATCTGCCAACTTCAAGATTTGTATCTATTTATTAAGGAAAAATAAGTATTCAATAGATTAATAACTCAATTAGAACTTTCACAGTTCACTCCTTTTTCATCATCTCCTGTTTCCCTGTTGTAAATACAAGGTCAGCAGAGGTTTGAATGTGGAGTACAGCCTCCAAGAGTCTTACCTGTAAGTTACTGTACAGAAATTCTCACCAAGTCTTGAATGATACCTGTCGTTTCCTCTTCCATCAGACCACCATTCTGGTTCTGCCTTAACTTTTTAGCTGTGTTATTTAGATTACATTTCCTTGTAAGAATAGAAATTACATTTACAACAGATTTATCATATTGAACCCTATCTTATCAAGTACCTTCTGAAAATGCAAAATGAATTAAAAAATATTCCTTTTTCCGCTGAGCATTCTGTTACTGAAATAGATCTGAAGTATTTTCTTACAAATGTTGAGCAATGGAATTGTTTCACAGCACAAATTCTGACACGTGAAGTTATTTCCTACAGGTCCCTGTAAATGGAAATATAAAATTGAATTTCTCACAAACCACTTACCTATAGATGTTTTCTGAGCACTGTAGAAATGTCAGAATTCTCACTGGTCTGTAACACATGCTGAAAGGTTTGCCTTTAATGAATGTTTTTATCTCTTCTTCTGTATTTCCTAATGAGAAGTTTGATAAACCAAGAGATTGGAGATCAAGGCAGTAATCCAAAATATGGTTTGGAGATGAAGGTGCTGGAGCCTCATTGCTTCCCACAGGTTTTTCTAAGCAGTTTACATTTTCTTCGCCTGAACTTCTCTTGAATATTTTCTGCAAAGCTCTTTCCTGTTAAAGTCTGCCAAACTCATGTTGGGTTTTACTGTATGCAGATATTTACATGTACAAAGTAACATGTGTATTTGGTTCATATTAAGTAAAATTCTATGCTAAAAACTTACATTTTAGTTTCTTTTACTGATACAGATGTTTTAAGAGCTTTTTAAGTCAGTGTCAGCCTGAAGCATAGACTTACCATTGTTTTTCAAGAGATCTATTTTATCTGATTCTGTTCCTTTGGTTAGAGAAGGCATTTTGCACAGCTAAAGTTGACTGTGTCCTTGTCCATGAACATGTTTGCAGTAATTTTTAGAAATTATGCATCTCCCTAAAGTTACTTCTTTTCCCCAAAGTATTTAAATGGATTACATAACCTCTTCCTTTAAAAATATGCAGATTTGTACTGAGTCACGCTCCCTCCATGGGAGAAGGTAATTTGATATGTAATTCTTTTATATTCAGTAATGTACCTTTTAAGAGGTGTAACAGAGCGGGACTTTTTCTTAGTTGTGTTCAGCTGTGCCAAGCTGGGAGCTCATTTTATTTTTTTGTCTCCAGATGGGAAGAATGAATAGGGAAGGAAATGATGAATAGAAAATAATGCTCAAAGACTTTGAGACAGAGATCTTTTTTCTAACATTATTGAGGAAAAATCTTCTAAATCTTTTAAAATCATAGAATTGTTTAGGTTGGAAAAGACCTCTAAGATCACGGAGTCCAACCATTAACCCAGCACTGCCAAGCCCACCACTAAAGCATGTCTCTAAGCACCACATCTACGTGTCTTCTAAATTGCTCCAGGGATGGTGACTTTGTTTTTGTTTCATTTGTTGCTCTCATTTAAGGGTGCAAAGTAGTCAAAATTTGATGACTTTCGAGAGAACTGGGGACACTGAAAGGATAATTAACCTCAGTGAAAAATCCACATTGAGCATTTTACCATATAAGTCACCTTTTCTTTTAATGAAATGAGAAATACTGATGGAAACGATCATATATAAATTTGGTGCAAATGCTGACTTTAAGATCCTTTTGTCTGGATTTTTATCCCTTTTTATTGTTTAATAGATAAATACCAATTTCACGTTATGCCTTTTATTATAGTCAGGTATTCCAGACAAAGGTCTATCTTGGCATGTCTCTGACTGTTATATTATTTTCTCAAGCACCTACCTCTAGACAGTATTTTATTTATGGTGGCTCAGGAGAAAATCAAATTCTTGCAGATTTGGTTACATTAGTGCTTGCTTGGAATTGTAAGATCCAAGCAAATATTTGTGTTAATATTTGCTTAAGCTAGTGCTGTGCTTTTCTCATTTTAAATTTCCTTTCCAGTTGCATTGTTTAACTGTGATCTTAAATGAAAGTGTGATACAATAATACATAGATGCGTGCATTAGAAAAGTTAATTAGACTTGAACATTAGATTCATAAATTGAAAAATAAATACTCCTTTTCTGACATAATTGATTTTTTTCCCCAAATCCATGAAGTGCAAGAAAAGAAATTGTATTCCTTCCTATACCATTCTCCTATGCAGAAAAACACAGAAAAGTGACAAACTTCAGGTTCATTAAACTGAGGATGCCCTTCTTTTGAAATGTTTGCTACTCACACAAAAGCTTCCAGTCTTTGCTGTACTGCTGTTTACCATTGGATTCCTTCAAACCCTTCACTGAATTTCAGCCTGGGTTCCATGCAGTGGAATTGCTTTTTATTTATTGTGGTTAGGTTCTACAATTTGCTTTCTGTTAATTACAATGCTAAAGATTTGCTTCCATGAGCTCATAGAGGTGCAAACTTTCCTGAGCTTGCCAGTGAGACTGTGCTTCTTCAGTTAGCCACGTGTTCAACCTTCACATGGCAATGCATGTGCTTTCATATATTTATGTCCATGCTCCTTAATGTCTTTTGGGAAAAGGGTGTTAAAGTTCTATGTGAAATTAGCATAAAGTTTTTCACTCCTTGTAGTGAGTTAATACATCATCCCAGAATTTTTCCCTTTGGAAAATCAATCTATGCTATATAAATTGACAGTTTTTGCTGTGCTGTGTAACACAGCATTAAATATTTACTTTGAATATTATTCAGTTATGTCTAAACTGTCTGCCGTAGTGACATATCCTGGTTAACCTAAAACTGTCTAAAATACAGCAAAAGGGAAATCAGCAGAGTCTACAGAAGGCTGGTAAAAAAGTGCTGAAATCCCTGGGCAATTAGTATGACTTTTACCTTAGCAGCAGTCATGGGGTAGACGTAACCTAAGAAAGGGCACATTAAAAGATGGCCATGCTTAGAGTTGTGGCTGGAGTATCTTGGATTATCCATAGTTCTAGAGAACTCTGGATGTAATAAATTGTGCTAAATGAGTGCAAAGCTGTGCTTAATGTGCTATATCCTAGTATCTCTGCCTCTGTAGAGATTCTTAGAAGGTGATCAAAATCCAGATTTTTTTTTTTTTTCAAGATCGTGTGCTGTGATTGCTGCTGTGTTCCCAAAGGGTGGGAACATTCCATTGCTAGCCATGGAAGATAAACACAAGACAGTTTCCTGAGACTATAGATCAGTGTAAAGTAAAACAGGACAGCTAGGTTGCTAGGATTAAAAAACATAATGAGAATGTTTTGTTGAATAATGGTTTCACTTGAGGGAAATAGAGAAATAGAATTGTAACTTGTTACAGTTGTCAGATACCAGTGACTAAAACAGATTTCTTTCCTCAGTAGAAATCAGAATTCAGTTTTCAAATTTTTTTTTTCCCCAGGCCTGACTCAAATATTTTGTATGTGTTAAGCAGAGACAATTATTGTTTCCTTCTCAAGAGCTCTTGTCCCAGCAGTAGGCTGTTGCTTATTTGTATGGGTTATGGCCCACATTTAGGAAATGCAACTGTCAAAGCTACCTCCAAACATCCTAACATGACACAGCTGTGACTTCCAGAGTCCTGAAGTCTGGCGGCTCAGGAGTTTTCTCTTTTCCAAACATTTGTGAATCCAGATTCCTCTTTCTTCATATGAAAGCTCAGTGCTCTCAGAGTACGAGCAAAAGCACTCGATTGATACTCAAGTAATGCACCCCTTGACAGAGACTCCTTTGTGTTTCTGTGGGTTCTGCAGGAGTAACATGGTAATGTCAGACATCTGATCACTCCAATATTAGTGCTCCTCATTGCCCAGAACCATCTGTGGAGACAGTAAGGAGCAATACAGAGCATTAACTCCTCTTCACTATCAGATGCTTTTTTTATAATGGAAGTTTTTGTTGAGAGAGCAGCTCATGGAAATAAGAGACATCAGCTGTTTAAATATCTCACTTTCACAGAGATAAGAGAAATTGCATTCATCTGCAGTATCCTGCAGGTTTTCAGACCATAGGCTTTTGTTCTCTCTCTTTATCTTTTTCCCATTTAATGATTTAAGAGCAGAACAGTGGCACCAGTTCTGTTAAACCACCAAGGCACTCTATTTTATCAGGGATGCTGAATGTCCAAAATCCTAACAATCTAAAAACCAAAGGCACAAAGACTTCAGGAAGCCACACACTAATACAAAGAAACACAGATTTCATCCCTAAAATTACTGCTGTGTATTACAGATGATCAAAAGGTCCTGCCTTTTATCTGGAGAACTGATAATCCACCAGCCATTTTCACAGCTTTGACACTCACTCCCTTCTTTATCGTGAACAAAACAGAACTCCTCCGTGTGCAGTCTGCCACAGTCCTCTAATGCTGTACACAGCTGACCTTGCCAAAAGGGGTTCTGTAAATCTGGCATCCTCTTTGAGATGGAGGTAAATGTGATGTATAGAAACATCTTCATTATTGCACAGTCTTCTGCTGCGTTTATTTCTGGGTGTCTTTAGGTAGGATCTCCAACTAAGGAATTCCAAGTGGTGAAGAAAAAAGTTTTTCACTTGTCTGCGTAAGATCTTATGGCAATTTTTGTTAACAGTGACCAGACAGAACAAGTGAGGCAGTTATATAGCGTGTTATGTATAGTGTAGGGAAGAACACTGTCTTTTAAGTAAGTGGCTTTTGACCTAGTGTATCTTTACAGTGTCTGCAATTGCAGAATAAAAAGGGAGGTAAAGGATCTTATCTCCTTATGTATCTGCCTCAGAAGGATTAGTGGTGGTCACATTGTCACGGTGGAGAGGCCAGAAGCCACGAGGCATTGTCCTCTGTCCACCCACAGGTACGTGCACACTGTGCACACCGGTGGTGAATAAGAGGGGTGTGAATTGAAGCCAGAACTCCAGCCTGTGTGGTGGGGCAGAGCCATTCTGCTTCTTCACACCCTTCTGCTGCCAGTGGGGCAGAGCTTGCAGCTGTTCCCTTGGTTGAGGACTGTCCTTACCTCACAAATCAGAAATTACATTTTAATATTGCTAAGGGAGAGGAAGATTTTTCTTGTTATTGTTTACTGATTTCTCTCATTTTCCTCCAATATTTTTAGCTCTCAAAAAGCTGTGCCTAACAGCTTTCCCAGTGTCTATAGGAATTTGAAAGTTGTTCCCTCAGTTCAGAATAGCCAAGAATTTAGTTAAGTGTCTTGGATAGAGTCTTTAAGAGTACCTTAAAGCCACCCTACTGCTTTAACGAAAATGGGGCTGTGATGAAACCATAATTCATTTCCCTCTTATTTTGTGTAAAGGTTTATTAGCTTGTGATTTAAGCAAACCATCTGGTCCTGCTGGCAGTCCAAGTTATGTCAGACTCAATGCTTTCTCCCTTGTAATATGTTACTTGAGGCAGTTAAATTACATGCTGAAGTCCCAAGTCTGGCCTGTGCTTTTTCCATGTCTTAACATCTGTTCTAGGAAATTTTTCTGGGATCCAAACAAGTTTACACTGAGCCAGGACTCTTGCCTTTGTCTTTCTTTTCATGTCTATTTATTTTCATTCTCTGCAGTCTAATCAGTAAAACTTCAGTAAAAGATAATGAAGAAATTTGCAATCCCTTTATCATTTCAGCAATATACAAAATGAACTGAAAAATAGTTTAAAAACTCAAAAGCAGTAGAAAAGTAGAAGACTGTTGTCTGGGAGAGTGACACTTTGAGAAATGTTAATTTTTTTTTTTTCAGTCCTTGTAACATTCTTTCTACTGACTTTTAATTGCAAAACTTTTTGTTTTGCTGGCCTAGTTAGTTTTGGGCAAAAGTACAGATTTCTAGTACATTTTGTCTTGTAATGCTAATTTCTTGTTTATACAAGAAAGGTCTATGTTTAGAAAGCCAATAATTTTAAATATACAAGTTAGCCTGCTGAGGTGGTTTTGAAATGAAGATCTCTAGTGATTGATTTATCCAATGATCATGGAAAATGACTTGTTTGTGTTGGTGTTTGTATCTGTATTCTCTAAAATTGCATCATTTTGTATTCTGCGTGGAACTTTTGAGACACAGGAATGAATATAAACAACTATCCCATAGCCTGCTGTGTCTGTATGTGTATTGAAAGAAGTAGAATTTCTTTCCTTCAATGAGAAACATGAAAATGTGTCTGTTTCCAAGCATGTAATTAAACATTAAGCTGTGGTTCCCATATTTTGCTGCACCTAAAGTATGGTATTTCCAGTTTAGGAATAGGGTTCTTAGTCTAACAGTCAAGTCCCTTTGACCTCTGAGAATTTTAATTATGGATCGATGTGTAATCTTTTGTGCCTAATCAAAAGAAAACAATTATGAGGAAAGAAAAATAACGAGACTAATAGATGCCTTGGACTGTCTGGATGGTTGAAACTTCAGTTTAAAGTGGATGTAGGGAAGAAGTTCTTTACAATGAGCATGGGGAGACATTGGAACAGGTTGCCCTGAGAAGTTGTAGATGTTCCATCATTGGAAGTGCTCAAGGTTGGGTTGGATGGGGCTTTGAGCAACCTAATCGAGTGAAGGCATGGCAGGAGGGTTGGCCTAGATGGTATTTAAAGGCCTCTTCCAGCCCGGAGAAATCATTCTATGAAAAAATGAAAAATAAAAAAGCTGTGCAGTCTTTTCTGCAAAGATGGCAAATCTACAGGTGAGGAAAAGCCTTCTCTAACATTAACATAAAATATCTTTTATATGGTGCACCAGTGATTTGCTGTCTTTTATAAATGTTATTCAAGCCAGTCATGTACATATGAACTCTGGGCACATTTCTGTCTTGTCAGTTGAGACTGGAAACATTTCTTTTGTGCTGTCTGTGGAGGGCATTCTTTAACCTTTTCCTCATTCTTGATATGCACGTAGCATATAAACATGGATTGCAGGGGTCACCATTTCAGAATAGTTCCTCTGCCTCTTCAGGTGTTTTTTCAAGTGTATAGCATTTTGCCCTTTTTTTTTTTCTCCATACTGATGATTTTGTCCATTGCCTCTTTATATTTGCACAGTACCACTGTAGTGAATTACATTGTGTTACCAGCGTTCATGAGGCATTTGTTGCTTGGATGATGACCCAAAATTGCTCTGCTTCTTTGAGCAGAAAATTAAGCTCTGTAACTATCTTCCTATATTATGTAAAAAATTTGTCCTATCTTGATATTTCCCTTTTCTGCTGCTGTGAATCCCACACTGGACATACTTTGCCCTCTTTCACATAGTTTGATAAGTCTCTCGGGAGCTCTCTCTTCTAATGGAAACTTACTTAAGCTTGATGTTCTTCCTTAAAGATAAACTGTCACCTGGTCATGTCACTTAAGGCCCAGAAACAATGAAAAAATAGTCTCCATTCAAGTTCTCTGCTCAGAATACATGAAGACCTTTCTGGCCTTTCTACAGAGAACTGAATCATGGCGAAGTCATAGATAGTCAAAGATATGTTTTGCTTTATATACTGTCACTGGTGCAAAGAGAAAAGAGGAGCAAGAGTGCACTATTCCCACCTTTTGAAATGGAGACTTTCTAGTTATGGCTGGCAGGGCACAAGTTTACCTGCAGATAAATTGAAAATGTCAACAGCATGTCTCTGAAAATGTCTCAGTGTGCCAAGAGCTCTGGTTTTGGCAAATATTTGTTCTTTATTGTATAATTAGCTGCTCTCAGGGAAAAAAAAATCAAGGGTAGATTTGAAGTTTTTTATATAGGCTAAATTAGATGTGCTTTGCAAGCAGTTTGCTTCCAGGGAGTATTCCTGTATCATTTCTCACAGGGCTGCTTACTGGGACATGTACAGACAGGTCTGCACTAAGATTCATAAGCTGCCAAATAAAATGTTTTGTTTTGTAGAAGTTTAATTGAAATAGACCCATGGAATATCTATAACCTGATGAATCTGAACAATGAAGTCTTTGCTGTGAATGCAGTCATCACTGTTTTGGTGAACTTTGTCTTGAGTAAATTGCGTGACAAATGGTCCTTGCTGGAGAGGATGGAAGGTAATGACAGTTCTGTAAACTAAGTTGTTGGCACAGTTTAAAAGCTACTTGCATTCCAGCCGTTCCTAATACATGATTAGATCAATTCTCTGTTAACCTGCAAAAATAGAGAATACAACCTTAGAACTAAAAGAGTTAGCAAGCAGAGCAATGAGAAAAAGATTAAGTACCTGCAATAACCGCCACTACAAAGTACTCCTGCAGAGTTAGCCTTTGCCACCTCTCACTGGGAGCCTCAGCCTAGACATCAGTCTCTGGTCTCCTTGTGTCTTCTAACCAGCACAGAGTTGTCATGCTACAGATCTACATCGAGCAAACCAGTCCCTCAGTGTTAACATCACAGACCTTGATGGCTGGGAAGGGAAGGAAGGATGTCAGAAATATTTCAGACCCGATTACGGAGAAGATGCTGCTTCACAGATTGTTTCATCTTGGCAGCTGACAGATTGACACAGGCAGTTTTGATTGTTGCAGTTGGCTGGGGGCTTGTTGATCTGAGGTGGTTTTCTGTTATAAGCTAAGGGTTTTATAGTTGGCATGCCTTTTTCTTCTCAGTTTAAAGGGAAATGTTTATGTGGGTAATTCTGATCCACCCAAAGGAAGCAGAAGCTGATATTCTAGAAGCTGATGTACAAGTACACCTTCACTTCCCCACCACGTTGCAACTTTTCTCTTTCTAAGAACCAGTTTCCATCCTAGTAGTATTCTTGCTATTCATTGTTTCTGCAGTTCTTCTTTGCATTCTTTTCTGATTTCTTTTCTCTGTTTCATTTTATTGAGTTTTCTCTTTGTTTTAAAACTTGAATGTTTCTGATCTTGTTTTACACACTAATAAAACAGGGAAAGTTTGGTTAATATATTTATACTCACCAGTTTGGATTCTGTGTCACTGAAATTCTCCTTTGGTCGGTTGATTACTAGATGAATTTTTGGCTGTACATCTTGAATAGTGCTTGATAATCACCTATTTTAATTTTTTTTTTTTAGTTTGCTGAGCACAAGAAGAATCCTTCTGGCAGCTGCATTTGGGTGGAAGTAGATAGGCTTTCTACAGTAAACACTGCACAATGTCTGTGCTAGATTTTTATAAATTTGCTAATTCTGAATTGCAACTTTTCTTGCTTTGTCACCAATTGAGGATGAAAAGCAATCTTGTTATCCGTTTTAGCTCTGCCTTTAGGAGTACAGGATTTTTTAAAGCATGTTACATATCTTCCCTCCTCCAGCACTTAGCAAATGACATGCCCAACTCTTTTTATAACAACATGTAATTATAAATTGAACTTAATATAATTGCAATAATTCACTTCCAGGGTGGATCACAAGTTGATTGTTATGGAGGGACATAAAGGCAGTGCAGTGCTGTGTTGTCATACTAAATTTATACAAATGTTTGATTATGTGCACCACTAGCACCTGAGCTTCTCCCATTTGAAGCACATTATAAAGCTGTTTATGAACACTTGGTTGTGATAGAAAGAGAAAACCTGTATTGAAGAAGTCACTGAAAGTAAGATGTTATAAAATAGTGTAAAATATATAAAATTATAAAAACACATACAGAGGTTTTTGAATGCTACATGTAGCTAGGCTTGAGCATTAGTTGTGCTTCTGCATGTTAATTAGTCATAAATTTTAGCTGAGACCAAACTTGTTCCAAGTGCAAAACAAAAGTACTCTTCATCTGTGTAAAATCTATACTAGCATTTACAATCATGTTAATTCTGAATCTTTCCTAATTTGCTGGAGATAGGAGCATTGTTCTGCTGTACTTCTCTGCCATCAGCAACTCTTTGAATGTCTACTCTTGCTGAATCACAGCATGTGCCTACAAGCATTGTTCAAATGGTATTTTGAGGGAAGTAGCCTTACTTACATCTTCATGGGAACCCAGTCCTCTCCCTGTTTTGGGAACAATACCTTTGTTCCTAAAGTGCATATGTAGTTTCTCTTTAGGCATCATTTAATGGAAGTTTTTTTTATTGTTTTGTGACAATTATCAATGTCATATTATCAATGTGTTTCATTTAATACCTTGCATTTTTTGGGGCCAATTTTAACATAGACAGGCCATCCTCTTATCCTTGGGGTACATTTTCTAAAATAGAAACACAGAAGAGTTGAAGATTTCTATTGTAATAGTAACATTCCAGTGACCAAACTAATGTAATTCACAGGCTGTAATGTTGCTTCAGTCAAGTATAGAAATACTGTCCACAGCACTACATGATGCTTCCAGCCTACAGAAGTGTTGTGCAGCATACGTGCACTGGTAACCTGTGTGCTCCAATTGAGTTGAGACATTTAGTAAATTCCAGTTGATCACATTACACTATTTTTCTCTCCTCCTGTCTGCTCCAAAAATGTTTTAGGTGGAAGAGCTGATGATGGCCATGGAGAAGGTTAAGCAGGAGCTGGAGTCAATGAAAGCGAAATTGTCCTCTACACAACAGTCTTTGGCTGAGAAGGAAACCCATTTGACCAACCTACGAGCTGAAAGAAGGAAACATTTGGAGGAAGTACTGGAAATGAAGTAAGTGTCTTCTTTCATTATTTGTAGGCATGTTTTATTGATATCTGTGAATTCCTTTCTGATCCCTGGTGTTCTAAAGAGAGCCACTGTATGAACATGTCTCTGTCTGACTGATCTGGAATAGTCGAGACTTCAGAATTTTCTTCTAATGAGGGATTACTGACATGACTGTCACACATCCACTAGAGCTCAAAAACATTTCTTCATTGTGATTGTTTAGAGTAGACTACTATTATTTGCACAATAGCATCTTCAAAGATCCTTTGAACAACTATTGGGACTCAATTATTTTATTAATGTGCATCTTGCTTTGAGAAGCCTGTAACTAAGGTAAGGTGCAAGTGTCAGTGTAGCAAATGACAAAAAAAAAAAGAGGGAAGAGATAAACATAATGTCAGGTGTTTGTAATGTTAAAATCAGACTGCAGAGGTCTGTTCTGCTCAAGTATTTTTCAAATTAATCTGGATGGTTCATTAACACTGAAATAGTTGAAGTTCTCTATCAGTCAGAATTCTCTCATCATCTTTGCATAAGAAGACTTGGATAAAACTGAGCTTTGAGAAGGTGGGGAGAAGTGAGGAATTAGACTTCTAAGGCTTAAATACTTCCTAATTTCTGTCTGTGCATTATAGATAAATAGTTATCCTTAGTTTAGGGAGACATGAATCTGTTTAGTGCAATGATGGATAGTGCTGCCAGCAGTTCATTAGAAACACTTTCAGTTGTTTAGCCAGCCCTGAAGAGAAGGAACGTTTTTATTGGCAGGACTAGCAGTGGTTCCTCCACTGTGGTTTTGTGAGCCATTATTTATTTATTTAACTATTCTACTCTGGTCTCTTTCCTTTTTTTTTTTATTTTTTAGTGAAAGGATAGAAAAACAGCTGTTACAAAATGGAAAGAGATGGCTTAGATCTTGAAATTCTAACTTAGAAGTGCTGTATAAAGTGGGCCAAGCCTCCCTAGCTTCATATTCCGCTACAGCAGTCTGATCTAGACCTGGCGTAAGGATGTTGGAAGACTGCAGTGCTTAAAAGCCACACTTTTTATTTTTAATAAAAAATTTTATTGAGCTATAAATTTGACTGCCTTGAGAGTTAGTGTGGGGGGGAGGGAAGAATAGCTCTTAAGGTGATGTGGGAATCCAAAGCAACTGGAGATGTATCCCATATCCAATCACTTGACAGCATTTTCTTCTGCCAAACTGCTCTGCCAAACCTTCTCATTAAAATATACACGTAGTGTACAGTATATCCTGAAATGTATTTGGAATTGTGTAGATCCTTTAATATAACTACTCACTTCTAAGTGATGACCTCTCTTAGCTGTGTAAGTTATTGTTGGAAAGTTGTTGTACTGAAATGTAGTATCAGGAACTGCATGAACTGGTAGATCCATTGTACCTCAGAAGGAAGAAGGACGCTGGAGAGAATGGTAATGCTGTCAGCACATGGAGAGAAAGATGGAAAAAACATTATGTTTGTATAGTTAACTAGCTGAGCGTGTTTTAGTCATAGCTGGTCTGTCTTAAAGTTCTACAAAGCTGCCAGAGGCATCCAAACTTCAAAAACTCACCCTCACCATGAGGCTCTGTTGCAAACAAGTCTCTGCTGAGGACTCCCAGTCAATTAAATATCTTATTTTTATATACAGAAGCTCCAGTATATTCTTTGTTGCCCTGGTTTCCCAGCCTATGCCTTTTATGAAAAGCATTGTTTTCTATTTTCTAGTTTTCCAAAAAGTTTCTCATGTTGTTAAAATATTTTCTACTATTTCAGCTCAAAAAATAACAGTAATTGAATGAGTTGTCGATTTTGTGAAGCAACTAGCTGCTTTTAGTGTTCTTAACAAAAAACAGTAGCTGTTGTACAGGTAGTGTTCAAAGACACAGGTTTCAGGGCATGCTTCACTGGGAAAAGTTTGGGGTGCTCAAAAGCAGCACTGATTAAATTTGAGATTTGATAGAGGTGTAGATTTAACAGCCTGGGCCCTGCAGTCAGTTAGAGGGGGCTGGGGAGCAGACAAGAAAAATAGGTTAGGAAATGCAGCTTTAGGATATTCTAGATATGGACTGAAAGAAAGTGTTAAAGCAACAAGGGGGCTCCAGAAAGTTACCTTTGAGTTTTAATGGGAAGTTGTTAGATATTATGTTAGTGAAAATATATGTTTAAAATACTGTTTCTTAGAGTAGAACTTGTGTTTACTACTGACTCTGTAACCCTGAGAAGATCATTTCACACTCCTTAGGGAATACTGTGGCACTAGAATAGCTCAAGTGTGAATTATTCCAAGCAAGAAATTTCACTCCTTACAGAAATACTATGTATTTGGAAGCCCTCTTCCTTTAAGTCTAATATTTTCATTTTCCTTTAAAAAAACTTTATTGCAAATAATTATGGGAGAGGTAGATAATGGTCTCTATTTATATCACCAAACCTGATCTACTGTAAAGAAATACTGGTGAACTGCTAGGATTTTTGTTTTGTTATGTTTTCTTTAAGAAGTTCTAATGTTTCCATCATTCACAGCAAATCTTTTAAATTAGGCAGGAATAAAGTGCTGTCTACAGAGAAATCTCTGTTCTTTGTCCCATAAAAACCTGCTTAGGCTGAGCTGAGTTATAAACTGTTGAAAATCACCAGTTTTCCTTTCCTTTTTTTTTTTCCTCCTGGTGTTGTCAGCAAATTTTGGCAGTGTGTGAAAATAACCGAGCACAAACAGTCTAATCTGAGGCCGAACTCATGCAATTGCCAAATCTGGAGCAGCGGACACTGCACTTATAGGGAAGGAGAACAGACACTGTGTCTGCATGGAGAAAGGGAATTTTTTATGTTGGTTTTTTTTTTTTTTCACTAGGCAAGGCTTTTGTTATGGTCAGAAGGACCAGAAGGTTCTTCCTAGTCATCTGCTTTAGGATTGAAAAGTCCCAGTTGGAGCATTTCTCAATCTGTTCTTTCAGACCTGGAAAACTGTCCAGCAGCCCTTTCCTGAATTATGCCTTCTCTTGCTAATTGCAATTGCTGCTTGCCCTATAATTCAAGGTATGCAGACTTACATAATGTAGTTGGCGCTTCAGAGCTGAATCCTTCATCCTTCTGGCTCACAACAGAAAGATTATTACTTGTCTTGAGAATAATTTACTGTCCTCTTGTTTCTTGAAAAATAATCAGGGATATTACACATGAATAAATTGTTATAATAGAAAATAATTCATGTTTCAAAACCAAACTGTCAAAAAACCATCGTTTGATTTCTTTCGTGACTGTACATGAGTGGCTTTTTGAATATTTATCACAGTAGTTTCTAATTACATGAATTCATCCCACAGATAGTGTTTCGTTTGATACAGAGTGTAGGAGGTGATCAGAGATGAACCAGGCCTGTGTAGCTTAATGAGGCTCTTTATTGTATGCCTCCCCTTTTTCATCTTGAACCTGGAAGGCCTGCTGAGAGCTACAGGAGGGCTACTAATGAAAATAAGATGCTAACCTAGGCAGTGCTATGCAGGAAGACTGTTCACCCATGTCTCTACTAGAGTTTCCTTGCATGATATGACATAAATATCTGGTAGATGGTTGATAAGTCCACGTGTTCGTTTTCTGACTATCAGATAAGAAAAATACAAACACACACAACACTGGAACACTCACAACTGAAATTAAGTCAGTGGAAGCCGAGGTTGTTTATCCTCTGTAAAGTTCATCTCCAATAAAGCAGCATTGTCTGGAGGTATGAGTATGAAGTTGAAATTGAAAGTAGTCCAAAAGAAACTGATTAATTGACACAGTTTATTTGCCAGAAAAGTAATTTCAGTTGATCCAAGATGAGGTGTGAAGTAATTTCAAACCCTGCAAACAGTTTAACCAAACAAAAATATTTCAAGTTGCTTGCACCCATGGTGAACAGAACCAGAAAAAAAAAGAAAGTATCAATGACCATCCAACAATAACTTGTCAGTTCATCAGCAGTTGTCTTCTTGGAAATTAAAGAGGTTTTTTTGTCATTGAAGAGGTTGTGGTTTATGTATATGGTTTAACAACAGTTCTCCAGAGCAGAAGTGATTTGTGGTTGCAGAAGTATGGGTATGTTCTGTGACAACTATGAACAGTTGTGTCTGTGGTTGGAAATGGCTGGGTTTGTTGTCAGTGCCACAAAGCAGCAACATGTCAACCTTGCACTGCAAGGTGTGGCTTTCTAGGCCCAGCACAAGCTCTCCATCATACTGAACTGGACTTACGAGGTCTGTGGTCACTTGGTGTATCAGGCCATTCCATGATTGCAGCAGTAGGTACCAAAACATCTCCTGTAATTACTTTGTGTGAAATTAAATAAGCTGAAGTCCCACAGGGGGCACTCCGTGTCCATAGGATTCACTGTCTGGGGCAAAGCTGAACAAGTGCATCTGTGTCAGTCCGTTTTTTTCTTCTATGAGCTTAGATATTTTCTTTTTTAAACGTCTTTTGCAGGGCACACAGTGAAAACGAACACACTAACATCCTGCTGCTGTTGTTTTGTCCTTTTTCATTTTCAAGCATAAGATATTACGTATGTTTATTTTAATTCTGTATCGCCGCCCAGTTAAGTTGTAAAAACTTCAGTTACAGTAGTCTGAAATGTGAAAAATAGTAGATTTCTAATTACTGAACAATACAGACATCATGCTTAAATAATTTGAAATAAACTGACCTTGGAACTGCTGTTAATCTCAAATGCTCACACAGAATCCAATAGGAAAGCTGAAATACAGCACATAGATATGTTATGAGTCTTCTAAGGTTAAAGTTTATTTAAAGACCAGAATTTCTTTTTTTTTGCGAACTCCACAGTTCTCACTGTAGTGAAACATTGGGCTTTTTGTAAATGTAATTGTAGATCTTGGTTACCCTCAAATTTTGTGTCTTTTGCTATTATTTTTTTGATTCAGGTGAAAATGTGAGGGAAAACATAATCTCCTTCGCACTTTTTTTTCTCTTGGCAATTAAGGAATGAAACCTTTCTGTCAGAAAGGTGTTTTCCTTTTTGTCCTCCTGCATTGTCAATGAGCCTTTGAGACAGCCTGAGGTTTCATTTTCAGTGCAACTGATAGTAGATGGCCTGAATCATGGGAATAAGCAGAACAGGTTAACCCATTTTTGGGCAACAGCGCTAAACTGATTGATCAAGTGCTTCACATAGGTGAGAGGGCTGGTGAACTTGAATCTCGAAGTTTCACAGAAAGATAAAACTGCAAAGCAAAGATATGAACCTTTAGCAAAGCCCGTGTAAATAAAATGCCCGATATGAGCACAGACAGAATTAGGTTGTTGTGGTTTACTCTGTTCCTTTAAGTATTGGGAAGTTATATTTATCTTTTGTAACTGGTTTGTTGTTACTCTTCACCTGCCTTGAAAAACTTTTTTCTTCTGCAGCTTTTTCAAATACTAAAACCTTGGCATGATATGTCACAGTCCCATTCTGTCTAGTGATAAAACCTCCCTATCTCATTTTATCTCAAATTCTGTGGTCCCTGAGAACAGTCTTGCAGAGAGAAAATACTGTACTATCTTAATGAGCCATGACAGGCCTGGAAGCAAGACCAACTGCTGGAAAGTACACCAGGTGGTGTTAAAGCAGTTTGCTCCACTCGGTAATTTCTAAGTTTATTGATGTTGTAGGGAGGAGTTGGGAAAACGAGGTCCAGTCATTAACTTCTGGATAATTTAGCTACACGGTGCTCTTGTTTCCGTGCCTTTCCATAGGAGATTTTTCTTTTTTTCTAGATATGTTTTCCAAGGACTGATTTAAGTGTAAGTGATCCCTTTGGTAGCATAGTTTTCTAGATGGTGAAAGGAAATTAGACTTCTTTCAAGTGAGAATGTGAAAAATATAGCATGTAGACTCGGTGTTAAGATTGCAGAGGTTTTGTCATGTTTTTCTTTTCTATTAATAGATTGCAGTGTTCTCACAGAAATTGCCATGAAAAATATCATCAATAGAGATCTTGGCATATATACCCAGAGTACTAAAATATATGAGGTTTTTTTAGGCTTACACAGTCCTGACACAAGTGAATGAATACCTTTCTTGTCTTTACCCAGTTTGCTAGTTCATTGTTGCAAACAGTCTTAGAGAGCAGGTGCAGCACAAGATAATTTCTTTATGTTCTTTACTACCCAAAGTGTATTGGTTTGGGAGAAGTTTGTTTTTACCATAACCTGCATGCAGATCATCTTATCTAAAAGAATAAGAAAAATTATGGGGGTTTTTTTCTAGCTCTAATTACTCAGATAACCCAATGTTAAACTGGTAGAGGAATTAAGAGAGCAATGGTTTTACTTTGACTAATATATAGAACAGTTTGCTTGTAAGGTAGCTCTAAGGGCACCAATATACTGTCTTCTTGTGGCTAATTCTGTATGCCTTTACTTTGTATAATTAAATACACTCAGAAGTTCTGTCAGAAGTAAAACCTTATCCATTCGAGAAAATCTGTGTATTTATCCCTTGGAATTATGAATCCTCCACTCCACATTTCTAGAACAACACTTGACAAAAGTCAGTTTCCAGGCCTTTTTAATTCTATACGCGAGAAGCATAAATATGACTGTGAATTTTGTTTTAAAATATGCAGGAGTATTTTGGCTCAGGGTTCATGGCAATAGTGCAGTGCCTGTTGCTGGCTGTTTCAGCTGCATCAGTGATTCCTGTCGCCATCCCTAATCCAGCTATAAGATTCTGGGGCTTCCAGGGGTGTTACTGAGCTAAACCAAATCAGGCACTTTTTACCTTCTCTTAAAGTCAAAAGAACCATGAGTTCCTCAGGGTGCTTTTTCCTCTTCTATAAATGTGAACTGTAAATAGTAATGCATATAAATCATCTCTGTGAGCACTACATATTTCATTAAATACAGTCAAGTTGTGGGTTAATAGAAGTTGCAAGTGAAAATATTATGGTATCTCATTGCATATATTGTAGATTTAATGTAGTGTGAACAATAGTAGCTTTGAGCCATTGTAAATCCCATCCGGACATCGTCAACATAGTGCAGAATACAAGGAGGGAAATCTCAAAGGTTAGATGGGCTCATATGGCCACTGCATATGCAAGTCATTCTTTTATTGTTTTTAAAATAACACTGTAGCTTTGCAGGGTGTAGGTTGGGCAAAGACTAACTTCAGTCTCTTTTCTGGAGTGGAACAGAAATTCCTCATTTGAAAGTCAGGTCAATTTGCTTTAA
This sequence comes from Pachyramphus minor, assembly GCA_013397135.1. Lineage (NCBI taxonomy): Eukaryota > Metazoa > Chordata > Aves > Passeriformes > Tyrannidae > Pachyramphus > Pachyramphus minor. The sequence continues at coordinate 451,265 of VYXB01002888.1, read as the reverse complement.
TTACAGAAATAACCTCTGAAGCAAATAATTGCTTCCTTACTATCCTGAAGGACAATGAGTGGGAGAAAAATTGGAAAAATGAGTCAAGTTGTGGCATTCCCTACACTGTTTATCTTTTTACTGTATGGAAATATTAATTTTATCTTTTTTGTTTTCCTCCCTTCCCAAACAATACTTTTGAGTTCTTTTAGGCAAAATAAAAAACTATCTGCAAGTCTGTGGAATTCATGAGAAAACTCCATAGTGAGAAGATTTGTGACTTGTTGGTTTGGGTTTGTGTGGTGATATCTTGTGTGCAATGCAACTGGTTACATGTAAGCAGAGTTAAAAACATGAAAAACGACCAAAATTGTTTATTTAGAAATCCTAAAAGATGACACTAAGCACTGTAAGAGTGTCTTTCTTTAAGGTGTGATGCAGTCATTGCTGTTAAGTCACTTATCCCCAGTTTATGCAGATTACAAGATAAAGAGAACTTTCTTCCTGGTAGTAGGAGCTGGTACAGAAAGAATTGTAGGGAAGACTGAAAAATTTTTTGACAAATGTCATATTTGGTGTTCCCCAAAGCACCCTTTATATTCCTTCCTCAAGCACTAAACAGATATGGCTATAGCTTTCTGTAGATCTCTTTTTCAGTCTGCTGGCATTTTCCAGCTTCAAAATTGATGTTGATCACACCAGTATGTAATCTAGGAATCAAGGTTTGCATATGAGATTAAGCTAAATTATATAATTTGTATTTGCTATACAATCTAAGAATCAAGTAGTTTGATGATTTAGTTTAATTTCATGAATAAAGATTTAAGGCCACTGATGCTGTTGTGAAGAGATGACAACTCCAAGTAGCTTTGAGTAGCCAGGGATCATCAGCTTACTTGCAGTTACTAGAAAAGGATTGGAGTAAATGGTCAAAATTTCTATTCATAAGTGCTTAGAAAATAGTGAAGTGTTAGCAGAGAACCTAAACTTGTTGAGACTAAGTCATGACAAATCAACCAGCTAATACAGTAGTTTTGATCTCAGGAGGATTTTGTAATTGTCTCACAGAACTGTCTCATCAACAAGGTAGGGGTTGTATTCCTGATTAAATCACTGTAAAGTGAATAAGCAAGTAGCTGGAAAAGATTAATTAGCAATTCCTTGTTGAAATGGAAACCTGTGTTCCATGATGTCCTTAGAGGTCTCTCCCAAATCTGCTGCAGTTCAAATTGTCCATAAATGAAGCAGATGGCAAGCCAAAGCCAAAGGGTATTGCCAAAATGCTATGGTGAGTGTTCAGGCATGTTGGAGAACAAGGTTAAAATTCAAAATTATCTCAATAAAGTGAAGAGGGGTTCTAAAGAAGTTTTTACAGACAAACATGTCACAAATACCTTGAATACAGTTGATCATGCTTTGGGGGTAGTTTAGGTTGCGGATGGAGAGTGTGTTACCTTGCAGGTTTTTGTGACTCTTCAGCGCAGGTCATATACTTGCCTTAATGAGTCTCTGTAAGAACCAAAAATGTGTGTTGTAAAAATATATGATATGCCGGAGCTTGTTCAGAGTGTAATGTGGGCTCAGTTCTTTCTTTATACTGTCTTTGGCTTGCAGGTTCAATTTCTAAAGAGAAATTTTGCTTTTGTAGGTAATTCATGTTGAGTATTCTTCATGCAAAGGAAACTTTTTCTTTATCGGAAGAAATAAACATTGTTCAATTTGTTGGTTCAAAGTAGCTGCAATATTCTTCTGCCTTTCAAGCCCTCAGTAGGCAGGAAACCTGAAAGGGTTAGGTCTGGTTAGGTTATAGACAATGCCAAGGATATCTTCTGATCTGGAAAAAGCCCTTATGAACTCAGCGAGCTACATTTTCTTCAAAAACATAAGCCATAAATAAATAATAAGCCAATTATTAATAATAGTATTTTGCAGAACTAGTTCTTTTCATCAAAGAAAAGAAGCCTTTTTTAGAAAAATTGAGAAATGTTATTGTTGCTCCTCAAAGAAGTAAACTGAAATGAAAAACATGAAGTGCCTCGTTCTCCCATGGCCACAAAACTTCGGTGATGTCAGGAATTAAAATCCAAAGATACTGGTTTGTAGATTTTTTGTTATCTGAACTGAGACTCGAATGTTTAGTAGGAGATGTTGTACACGTAAGATACATACTTCTTCATTTATTTCTGTCTTCTGACATCTTCCCATATAGATCCTTTCTACATCCTCATTCTTTTCTTCATAATGCTATGTCTATACCTAAAGTTGAGTATGCATTTCTTACCACTTTAGTGCTGTAATTGGAGAGAACCATTCCATTCTTTTTTTCTAAGCTGATCTTTGGATTTGTCTTGCTCACTATAGTCTCACTCTTAGTGAGGGCTTTGGTTTTGAGTTTGAAAAACTAGATTAATTTAGCCAGGAGATGTTAATTTAGAAGAAAAACAAATACATTTTTGCCTTGCCTTTAAAAATATGAAGCTGGCTTTGGACTGCAATTTCATAGGTTTTGTGACAAATGAGGCAAGAAATAAGTTGGCAAAGCCCTATGTCCAAAATACACTGGTACAGTGTTGCTCTCTGATTCCCAGCCCCAAAGATCTCAGCAAAGGTCACAAATTAGACAAAGTCAAAATTAATCAACTCTACAATCAAAATACAATTATTAAGGCTTTCATTTACTACAAAGAAACAGTTGTGAAAGAGGCATTGGAACAAGTTCTTTTGTGCTGTAAGGGAAAATCAACAGCAAGGTGTCGAACAGAGAAATGAAACCCTGCAGGTGAGACTGTCTTTGGAGCCAGAAGAAACCAGCACTTATGCAGAAATGCAAGTAAACTGTTGGAAAATGGAAAAGGTGTTTGGTGTTGAGCTGCAGAGAGTGTCAATGTGGCATTTGGCCTGTGGACTAGAGCGATGCCCTGGGGTCATGCCCAGCCCCTTTGAGCAATGTCTCACCAAGGCTTCCTCCAGTGCTCTCAACTGCTGCAGCTTTTGACTCCTTTGCAACATGGAGCATGGGAGTAGCACTTCTTCTGTGTGGGAAGTTGACAAGTCCAGTCGAGGAGACACTATAGCTGACAGTACCTTTATTTATACATTTTGTGCCCTTGTTTTGGGGAGACAGGGTGCTCCTCCACATGACTTTGTGACATGTGTGGGTACATCCCCTAAAGTTGTCTGAAGTACTTAATTTATACAGATACTGAATTTCTTGTTCCATTTTATAGGCAAATACGATCTCTATGCAACTTATATACAGGTAAGTGTAAGAAATGCATCTTTTGTTACCTGTTTCTAAACAGAACTCATAGACCTTTAATGAAATTTGTTTTAGAGGGTCAGCAATTGCACTGGGAAACTGTATGATTTTCATCTCTCTGGTACAAAAACCATAAAAGCTTTATTCCCGTACATGGGAGATGCACTAGCTTTTAATAGATCTCTATTCTACTTTCATTTTCTTTTTAATAACTTAAAATAGCAATGTGGAATTAATATGTAAATAGCATAGTAAGTTATGCCTTATGTTTTTAGGGTACACCTACCTTAGCCTAGTTGTGGTTACACATTCTTCTGGTGCAGAAACTCACATGGGTGCAATGGGCATGAATCACTTTTGGGTTTTTTTATCTGCCTAGAGGATGGGTCATTTTTACTTTTTAAATAAGTATAATTAATTTTCTGTGGACCCTATATAAGTTCCTTGGCAGATTAGTGATTTAATGACATTTTAATGTACTTGCAAGTAGGAATACTTGTTTAAGAGCTTTCAGGTTATAGTCTGAGGTATGGAATAAAACCCTCAACTTTTCTTTCAGAGTTGCTCTGCCCCCTGTTCCCACTGGCAGGTCACTTTTGAAGCAGTTGTGCATAAATCAGCAGACCATCATCAGGAAATGCCTGCCTGGTCAAGGTGGAAAATTTGGCTCCTCATGACCAACAGTCACAGATTCTCAGTTAAACGTTCATTCCCATTCTCTGTGCTGATACAGCTGGTCTGGAGCACGCATTATAAAGGGCAAAATCTACCTTCTTCAGTTGTGCTATTCCCAAGGAAATCCTCCAGGTCTTAGAAAAAGTCTTTTTAAAATATTAACTGAAGGAACACCAAAAAAAAAAAGAAAGTCACATTCCTCTTTGGAATTCATGCGCTGCACATTTTTCTATTTTATGTCTTAGCTGTGTGTTTTGATTTGAGGTAAGAGTTAGGATAGCCTAGTGGAAGTATTTCATTACTGAACTTCCAGCTGAGGTTGGTGGCAGTCTGCTGGGATTTGGAAATACACACCTACACCTTTAATGAACAAGAGGAGTTTGCTGGTCAAAACAGGTTACAATAACTTGTCTCCACATGACCTTAATATTCTTCTAGGAATAGATTTATTTTTTTTTTAATTATATGGCCTTCTATAATTTCAATTTATGCTCTGGTCCTCAGTTCTCATTATAATACTTCACATTATATAGCACTTTACCTCTGTGAGTGTTAAAGCAGTTACAAATGGCATGCTAATTTTCAAAATACTCCTCTGAAAAAAAACCAAAGTGTTTATCTTATTTAGGGATAAGGGAAACTCAGCACAGAAAAATTTAAATGGCATGAAAAAATCATCTGGGTTGCTTGTAGTGGAGTGACTTACAGACCATGCTCAAGTTGTTTAACTGTATCTTGCACTGTAATATAAGAGTTCATTTGCTAGGAAATGAGGTAATTTTTGGGGGCCATAAATACAGTTTATATTCCATTGCAAATTAAGAAAGCGCAGTTATTAAAATATTGTTTAGCAATATTAAAATTAATTTTCTTGTTCATGAAAGAAAATTGTTTTGAATAGGACAGAGACCAGGAGATACACAATTAGGCTCTTTCCTGTCTTCTTGTTGTCTCAAGTCTTCACTTTCTTTTCTTTAGTTGGTCTGTCTTCAGAACCTTGATCTCTGCCTACCGGTGATGATCTCTGATTTACCTTTGACTGCAAGAAGCATTTATTGAGACTTCCCCCATTCTACACACAAGATATATGTTGGATCAGAAAGGAGCTTGTTTCCAGCTCTGAGACACCTGTTGAGGACTTGTGTTGGTTCTAAGGAGAACGGCACTGTGTTGTCTAAACCTAGAGTAGGAGTCTATTACCACTTCTGGTGCACTAGATTGTCCCAGTGGGCTTCCAAGTGCCTCTTTCAGAGAGGCATGGATCTTCCATATAATCTGTGTCACACTGTTGGCCTCCTGTATTTTGTATCCTAGGATAGGTCATGTGGCATTAGATACCATTATTTGGGCAATGGAATCCCAGATCAGGCACCAAGAACAACTGAAACATCACAGATCCCATCAGCATCAAAGAGACAAAACTTCAGTCTGGTCAGGCAGCTTCTCAGCACTGGCAGTCCATCACTTCTCCCAAAATAAACTCAATGCAGCAAGACCTCTTAATTTCCACTGAACTTCTGTCATCTCTTTTGGCCCCTCTGAAGGGTCATGTTCTCAGTCAAGGTCCTCTGCTTCTTATTCAGGAACACAGTACTTCCCAGGCTCATTGGGATTAGGAGCCATTGTCTCCCTGACGTTTCAGATCATGTACTTTCCCATAAGCATTGAAATGATTAGTTCCAAAACAGTTGCAGTCGAGCCACTTCCACACCAAAGGTTCGTCATAATCGCTAAGGCTGAAAGGATCTTACAATCAGTTGTTTCTTTTTCATATTGAATAATTTATTCCTAAAACATTGCTAGTTTCTAACTCTTTCCCTGTCTACTTTGAAGATGCTGCAATGTCTTTGATAGTTCATTCCATGGCCAAATTATGTACTTGAAAAAAACAAAAAACAACAAAAAGCTCCACAGCAATGTTTTGTTCTTATGTCATTTAAGTATGTTGTTATTTAGCAAAGAGCAGTAGAATCCCTATGTAATTCTACTACTTTTTTTTCTGGTTTTGCTAGATAATTTTGCTGTCCTTGATTGTCTTCCCACTGAAAATTCAAAGCATTTTAACAGCCACATGCGCAAATATTTTGCCACTCTGTTTCACAGTTACAATAAACTTAGTTATGTTTTTGTCTTTTTGTTACTGTTGTCATCCTTAAGTAAAAGCTGGCTTTGAATGAGTTTTTCAATAGTTGCTAAACTTTTCAGTTGTCCTTAGAAGTGTTTGGGAGTGACTTCTGGTTTCATTGGCCAATTGCCAAAACAGTCTTTCTCTTGCTTACACAAGGCTGGCTGTTGTGTTATTCCATACCACCATCTTATCCTGCAAATTCTGGTCTGTGTTATCTAAGGAGCAAAATTGTAAATTTTAACGAATGCTAAGTGGAAAGCCAGTTCTGTGAATGAAGATGTGCACTAAAGGCATTGTGTTAGTTAATAAAGGGGCTATTATGACATATATTCCTCATTTATAACTGTTAAAGTTGTCAGTTATAAATGTAAATGCAAAAACCTGGAGAGATTTGTCCTAGAATTTGTTTTTATGGCATATAATTGAAAAAATAAAATTCCAAAAGAAGGGCACGCTTTTCTTGTCAAGGATGCAAGGACAGGATGGTTTTTATACTTAATGTTTGATCAGGCATAATTGGAAAGAGGCAAAAATAATTTTTTTTTTTAAAGCTTTATTTTTCGTATCATGCTTATCAACCTTTCCTGGGTACAGGAAACTGGTGTTGTGGAGGTCTGGGGGTAAACAGGAGATATTGTTTACATGATACAGGGCAAGATGCTAATTGTCTTTAATTTCTTGTCTTTATTGTCTTGCTCCTTGCAACAGGATTTCATATACATCTAGAAAAGGTACAAAAGAAGCTGCAATCACACAAGTAAGACTTCTGAGGTTAAAATAACCTGGTTGAGAGGAGTGCATTGGTGCTCCTAAGTTCATGCCATGTGCTGATCAGAGCCACCATTTCAGAATTTCTCCCAAGATTACACTTTGGTTTTGCAGATGCACTATTATTTTGTTACTACTCTTTGAATTTGTTCCTGTTTGTCTTTCCTTTTTTATAAATGAGATGCTACAGAATGGCAAGACTGAAAGTAGTTGTTCTAAATGGCATTTGTAATTTTTCTAGATGTGTAATTTTACCTTAGCCAAGTCACTTTATAAAGTTTCCAAGCTCTAAAATGAATATACAACAACTTTGGCTTGCATATTTTTCTCGTAACTCAATGAAAGTTTTCTTTAAACCTGTAAGTATGTAAAACTATTTGAGAGGCCAGAAGCACTATACTGCTGTTTCTTAATTTGTGTCTTCTGTAGCAGGAATACAAAATCAGAAAACCTAAAAAAAAAAGTCTGTAAAATGTATTCAGCCATGTTCTACCGAGTTGTTAGGTCTTGTTGAAATAGATGACTATGAAAATAAACAGAAGAGTTCGTCTTGATATTATGATTCAGTAAAATCCCCTTTAAGAAGCATTTTAAACTTCTCAGGGAATTTTGGGTTCTAGCTGACTGGATGAGTGACGCTGTGCTCCGCGCTCTGCAGGCAAAGACTGAACAGATGTTCTTGTGTACATGAGGAGCTGTGGTCTGACTGCAGAGCAGGCTGAGGTACTGACCCATCTGGTCCTGCTCCCCTGTCCCAGGTCCTCCTTATGCTGTATCTGGCACTCAGAGATTCCACTGAACTAATTCAGGACACTAACCTAGCAATGAAACGTTCACATTTTTCTGAAGTTAGTTTTCTGCTGGCTTAGTGCACTGAGGTGGCAATCCCCAAGTCTCAGACAACACAAGGCAAGGTTTGAAACTTATGTCTGGTGTTCTGGGAAGGAGATAATGGTGGCACTAAGTTGTTAGATTGGCCTGAACTGCAACTTTAGTTACAAAACCAAAAACCACCCTTGCCTTGGGTAATGGATGAAATCTTAATGTTTAACAAACTTGTCCCTACTTTATAATCTGTTCCGCTTCAGCTTTCCCTCTTTGATAGAAGGTCTGTCCTACTCCTAATGTGAGAGTCCTACAGTCTTTGGCCTGCTGCCTCCCTTATCAGCAGAGTATCTGAGATGCACAGTGGTGTTTTCTGTTAAGGATCTGAGCTGCAATCCCCCCATCATTCTGCGTCTTGTCAGTCATTCCTTGTTCTGAGTTGAGTGGGTTGATTAGACTGATTAAAGTAAGTGTCTGGATTGAGAGGGTTAAAGAGCATCCATCTGTTCTGGATTTACTGCTGCTTCAGTGGAGGCGGGAGGGCCAGGAATTAGTGAGTGGCTTAGTCCAGTTCTCACTGCTGGCAGCTGACAGGAGCACTGATGAGGTGATAATGAACTAAAAAGTCTGCCCTGTTGGCTGGGTGGGAAAAGGACCCAGACTGGGCAAGCCTCACCCCCGTCCTTGCCAAGATTTTCACATTTTAATAGAATCCATCTAAAGCAAAATTAACAGGTATACGTTCCTGGACCAATTTCAGTGTCGTAACTTATCACCGGTGGATGCAAAAGAAATACATATTGTGATACTTTGCAGCATGGCAGCTTTCTGGGGTTCAGGCACCAGGCAGCCCAGTCAAATAGTGACAGTGGCTGAAACAAGAATGTTTATCAAATTCACAATAAGATGTAGCTACTTGTAAAATACCTTCTGAAGTTCTGCAGAACATACCTCTTCCATTTTAGTTCTGACCTTTGGTGGCGTTTCTTAACATTTTTGACCCTAAAAATTAGTCCTTGAAATATTCAAATCAGGATTTGAGATACATCCTAAGAGCATTGTTTCATGTTTTTCCTCATTGCTTTAGGTGCTACAAAACATTATTTTACTTACTTCTTATTTAAACCTCTGTCTTTCATCAGAACATATTCCAGATTCCCTGTGACCTCACTATATTTTACTTTTGATGCAAGTCCAGCTAATGCCAAGCGTGAGTGCTCATTATATGTGTGTGCTAACACAGTATGGGTATACCAGTATGTCAAGGTGTAAGAAGCACTTCAAGCTGATTGGATAGCTGAGGAATACAGTGTAGGCACTCAATGGGCTTCTTAAACTGACATATGGTATTCTTCTCAAATTACTTGTTGCTGACAGACTTAATAAAGGTTCAAGATTTTACAGGCCTTTAATTCGTAAAGAGTCTGCAGAGAGTACGAAATATCTTAGCAAGAGTTTGTCTTTTTTGTAGAAAACAATACAGAGTTTTGCAAGCTGGATTAGAAGCTGTTTATTCCGCAGTCGAAGTGTTTGGAAGGCAACTTCATTCATAGAGGGTAAACCTCTCTGACCTTTGTGGAGAACATGGAGGGGGAAGATCATGACCCCAGAGTCTCCAGTGGCTGTTGATTGAAACCTTGTGTTTCAAGAAATAAATGTTTAAGAACACTTCCTTATAAGGCCTGGGCTGCATACACAGACTTTTTTTTAATAGCATTTTAACTATTTTGGTAAAAGGTGTTTCTTCCCCTACCCCCCTTCTGGTGCTAACAAAAAGGGCTAAGTCAGCACAATCGTTAGGGAGACCCTTAGACTGAATGCAATTTTGTCATTATAACTATGACTTAAATTGATACAGCTTCTTTTCCTGAGCCCATAGGCCCCAACTGTCTCTCCATAACTATGTCTGTATGACTGCAACAATGTCTGCATTCATGGGGTTGCCTACCTCAATTGCTGTGATATATTTTGGAGGTACAAACCAATCCAGAGAGGAAAAATTAGTAAGTTCGGCATTGAGAAAAGACAACAACTGTAATGGGTGGGATTGAATGTGTCAGGGATGTTGGGAACCATGTAAAAACCTTATAAAAACTTAATTTGCTTGTTTAATTGTTAGCAGTCAGAAAGATTGAAGCGAATATTTTCATACAATTTATTTGATGTCTTTGTATGTGCTTCTATTCCCAGGAAGAAGTTCAGGAATTTCTGAAATTCTTACTTCATCTGCATTGTTCACATAGACTTTTAGCAATGTTAGGAAAACATGGGAATGCAAATAGTCCTGCTTTTACAGTAAGAGCAGCTAGCCACTTTCAGATTAGATCTGTCCTTTCTTAATTGGCAAACTATTCTGCTTTGTTGGCTGTACCAGGGCCCATCATATGGTATAGTCTGGGCTCTAACAACTTGGTTTGCTACTGAAGGAACCCCTCATTTCAGTGTCTGGTTTGGAAGGTGAGGGTTGTGATTCATGAGAAGAAGGAATTCTTTTTAACCTGATGTATCTGGAATAGGTACCAAGGAGTTGGCATCATGGGCTGTTATTCATGACTAGCAAAAACCAGAAATCAGTCCCTTTGATGTACATTATGGTTATAGTTCATAGTTTTCAAACTACTTAAAATTAATATATCTGTTTTCTCATTCTTTTGGAATAGAGAGTATTTATTCAAAATGTACCGCATTTAGGGTAAAATGAGTTGTGGTTGATAACTGTCCACTAATAAATCTCAAAAAGTAATCTGTCCAGTTGAAACCCTTTTTCAAGAGTCTTCCTCAAATAAAGCCGTTCACTTGTTAGTGATATGTGCCTGTTGTTCATGTCTAAAATACAAACCATTTTGATACAGAGAACACAAAAGAAATTTTTGCTGTAGAAAATCAACTGTTCCTGTACATTTCAAAATGCTACTGGTGTCATCTTGATCACATTATGAGTCTTGTCTTCCCCTTCTTCTCACTTTGTCTTTGGAGAAGCAGATTCTGGAAACTGGAGCGACTAGATAAAAAAATCAAAAGCGATCTCTAGATTTCTTCTGTGGGCATAAAGACAATCAGTTTTATCTTCCATCTAATGTCTCTTTCTGTTTTTGGTATTTTATGGGTTTATAGCCTTTGGGTAAGGTCTTCTAATTCTTGGGAAAATTAGTAGAGCTGTGTATCATAACAAAAAAATTAAGTAGAAAAACAAATGTATCTTGATTAAAAGTATCTCTCAGCATTCTAGATAGCTACTTATATTGATGAGTACCCCCAAACTTTCACAGCCCAGATTTAGCTTCCTGTATTGTTTCTCTCAAGGAAACCAGAATGCACTCGTTTTAAACTTAATTATGCATTAGAAAATAACAAGTAATTATCTACCCAGAAATCATTTTTCATCAGCCCTTGTCTTTTTTGTTGACTGTACTCACAAGTCAGGGTGTGTCAGAGTTGCTAATTCTGCACAGTAACCATTCTAATCTGCTCTAGTTTCCTGCTGCTGTTTCATGAATGTTTCTCTCCTGGAAGATCATCCTCAGAAACCAAGGTGGCTGCTTGTCCACAGGAAGCATGTGAATGGTGTGAGAGCATGTGTCATGGCATCCTGTAGGGCTAAAAGGAAGCACTTTATCCTAGGGACCATTTTGTTTCGAACAAGGCTATACAGAAACTTATTTGGCTTCTTTCAGGGCTTTATTGATATTGCTGCCATTGTGATTAAGTTTCTTGGTGTCGCTGATTATAGTGATGGCCCAGAGCCAAAATCATTGTTGCTTTTGGCTGAGTAGGAAAAAAGCATGGAAATGTTTTTGGCAGGAAAAAAAAAAAAAAGGAGTACTTGTTAGAACTGAAAAGTTGATTCTTATATCTTTGTATCATATTAGAAATTAAGCTCATTTTTTAACACCATAGTTTTCAGTATATTTCATGGCAGAGGTGCTGGGTGAGGCAGCATTTAAAGAATAACATTTCCTTGCTGAATATATAGAGGGGGTAAAAAGTAAACTATCTGATTGCACTCCCCTGCTGGGGCTCATTACTTCTTGGGAGTTTTATTTTGGAGAGCAGGTGCCCGTGATCTTCCCTGTGGGGCCAGCTGCATCTTGCTTGATCCAGTGCAGTTCTCCTTCCATGCCAGGGTGCATGGTGACAGTTCTTTCCCTTCTGCACCTTCCATGATGGTCATGACTGCAATCAGTCTCTTTTTATAAAAGCTGATCCTTTTTTCCTCCAACCTGAAAAGTTAAGGAAGTCCACTTCTGAGCCCAAGTTCATAGCTAGAACTTTACCAGCTGCTTTAAATGCCACCTCTGGGATGTGACTGTGCAAGCTTACTTCCACTGAGACTTTACCTTCTCATATTAAAAGTATATTTTTAAGCTAGTCTTGGAACCTAAAAACATGTCTGTGGCAGGTTATCTTTGGCTAAGGGCCAAACTCCCACCCAGCTGCTAATCACTCACCCTCCTCAACACAACAGGAGTAGAAAATAGGATGAGAAGGCTTATGCATCATGATAAAGAGAGGGAGATTGCTTTGCTGCTCATTGTCATGGGCAAAACAAACTCACCTTGCAGAAAATTGCCAATTGAAAAAGGTTTGGGTAAGGAGAAACTAAGTCAAACAATAAAACAGAACCTTTCCAGGTTTTTCCCTTTCTAAAATATGTTTTCCCAGAGATGACACCAGCTTGGCTGAAGGGCTGAGCTGTGTCTTGCAGTGGATCCATTGGAGCCATCAAGAACTGGCTGTGTCCAGGGCAGCCCTGGTCTCTTCTCCCAGAGGCGCCTGCAATTCCTCCACTGACAACACCTCATCATGGACACCCAATGGAGCATCAAATGATTTTTATTTAAGTTTTCTTCATGAGGGAAGTTATGACAGCGTAACAATGCTTACTAATGCACTGCTGTGCCACTTGGGGAGTGAAAAAGAATGTTTTCTTCGTGGGAAGAAGGAATTTATTTATCACGTTGGGTTTTAACTCTTGTACTGATGTAGACAAGGCTGCTGGTACAGGAGGTCAGGACTACATGAGGAGGCTCTACTCTTCTGCGAAGTATAGGATATGTAAAACATGTTTAAAACATGTAAAAACACTTCTTCATGGAGCAGGTACTGAGGCTTTGTGGCCACAGAGAAGTCTATGCTGTAGAGACAGTGTCAGCAGGATCAAATGTAGCTTAAACAGATTCATGGACAATAGGTCCATAAGTGGATGTTAGAATGAGATTAGACTGAGATGTGTTCTTTAATGTCCTTAATACTGCAATTCTCAATGATGGCAGAATATAAGGTAAACAGACCAATTGCAGTATAGATTATAATAGAACTGAAAAAGTGCAAAGCAAAAGCATGGCAGTGAGGTCTGAAAGGCTGCAATTCCAGAATGTATTCTGGAGAACACTGGGGAATTTTAAAAGATTATGTTTTTTAAAAAAAAAACCCATACGTGTTTCTCTTTTTGATGCCCAGATTAACTCACACCAACATAAATGCCAAAAAGATCTAAAGGGGAATATAACAAATGGGAAGAGAACCAGAGATGCAGGTAATGAGGTAAAATTAACCTGTTTAAGGAAAAGGAGCTGAATATTAGTCAGCACAATAGTTTTAGACTGTGAAAGAAAATTTCATGGTACATGACGTGAAGTTAACCTATATGAAGAGACCAAATTCATGGGCAAGCTGGAGTTACATCCCTGTAGGTACTGAAATTAAGGAGACAACACTGAGCCCAAATGAATTTGGAGTCAGTGACATGGTTCGAGGAAGATGCTGAGAAAATCATGGAGTGATTTTCTGAAAAGACAAGTGGCAGAATTCTCTTTCTTCTAGAGGTGAGTGTGGTTATAACATTAAAAATCTACAAATATTTTTGTCATATGGCTTTAATCTTGTTTCTCTTAAGAATGCCTCTTTCTACAATGCTTCTGTATATTATCAAGTGTCAAAGTGGATCAGATCTAAGTTGTTAGTTGAAGTCGAGATTGCTTCAATTACACTGATTGCTAGTGAAAACAGCAAGATTTGATTGGAGGAAGCAGATTTGGAGTTGTTTCAGAAGTGCCTACAAACAGATTTTAAGAAGTTTGATAACACAGGGATTCTTTGCAACCTGAAAATTATGTTGGCTTTAGGTTTCCCTATAATGGAAATATCTATTTGATTGCCTTCTGCTACAATTGCAATCACTGTTTTCATTACTCTTTATTGTAACTTTATCTTGCTTTACCTCAGATTTTTCCATTAATTTCAGGAAATAAGAACCTCACATGGTAATGCTTGTGAGTGAGGCCTGGTCCTTGGCATCCTGATGTTTGAACTTTATGGATTAGAATTGTTGACTCACAGCAATCAGGTTCATTCTTGTTGTGTCTAACAGGGAACAGAGGGGACTAAGCCAAAACCAGAGCCCCCACAGTAAGGGCACTAGTCCTGTCTTTTCCAAAGTGAATGGTTTCCCTTTTAAATAGTCTCTGGAAAGAAGCTTAGTAATTCCTCAGGGAGGCAAGTTATAAAACTTGAGATGCAGATATTTAAATCCTATGAGCCAGCCAGCAGTAGTGGAATTGGCTGTCAGAACTTGTAAAAATCTCAACCAATCTCTTTTATTGTTTTGTGGCTACAGCACTGAGGCATCTCAGCTTTTGCAGGGTGAACTTTCCCCACCATATCCTGTTTGCTACTGTTTATGTGTATGCAAAAGACAATGTGAGTTATATCTAAAAGAAACATCTTTAGGGTGCTAAAGTTTATCACAGAGGTCCTTTCACCTGCTGAAATGTAAGAACATGAGAATTTATATCCATGGTGTCAGAGGGGCTACAGAATTGACTGGAGCCCAATCTTGGATTTATTCAGTTTTAGTACTTAAAATAAGTGGTGCTGCAGGCAGTATTGCAGATGCTTATATACAGTATTTTGAGCTGTGTAATTTTCACTGGAAGTTGTTGAACATATGGAGGAATTTCCATTTGCATGCCAGTTAAGAGTTCTAGAGCGTTTGGGAAGTATTACCTCTCTGCTAGCATATGAATCTAGATTATTCAAGAACCTCATAAGAAAAGTTCTCCTACCTGCTGTTCCCCATCTTTTGTATGATGCTATCACAGCTTGTAGTATAATGTGACCCTAACTGGAAATATTCTTCCTAATTACAAACTGAAAGTAGAGGAGGGTAGTTCTAAATTGGTAAAACTGCCTATCTTGTGCATCTAGCCTCAGAAAATCTTTTTCCATTCAAGCTATGGATGCCAGTCTGGTTCTAGTTAGAGTTCTGTTGTCCTGCACAGCAGACTAATTTCTGGAAGTCTTCTGATAGCCACAGTGGGTTGAATAGGAAATCGTACTGCACTTGAAAGTGATTATTTGGTTGTATGTGATAGCAAGGTGATAGCAACTTGGTGAACTTACTACAGAATAGTAAGAAAGGAATAGACAGAAAAATCAGTATGGGTGGCAGCCATTTAGGTGATAAGATGTTAATTCAATCATTCATGTGGTCCACCTTTTTATTCAGTAACCAGGATATCCCTAGAGAGCCACATGAAGTGTCTTGTTATTTGTTTCTTTTGAGAGACACAAAAATCCTGAATATTGTAGTTTCTTGGCATGTAATATAAGCTCTAGATCGAATTGTGTCTGCATTATATCAATGTATTTGATTCTGGTGCATTAAACCTGAAGCCCTCAACTCCTGCACCAGTTCAAGAATCAGTTGTAGACTTTCAACTTCAGACATATCGGTATTATTATTGATTATGCAAATGATGTAGCCATGGTAACTTTGGTTAATTTTGGAACTTCATATAGAAGGAGGCAGAATGATAATTTTTAATAGTGTGGTTGCCCCTTGATTCAAAAAGAAAAATGTTTGCATGTGGGTTAGCTGGAAGAAAAACAAATTCTAGCACAGAAATCAACATTGCTCTTCAAAATGTGCTCTAAACTATCTAATTCTGTATCTATAACTGGATCCATTTCTTCTGTTGAGTTGTATTTGCAGTGGAGAGTCTCCTGTCCTATTGCAAAACTGTCCTTTGGCATTTACAGAGTCCCCTACACTGACTGATAAGTTTACTACACTTCGGGTCTTCCATCTCTACAGTACCACTAGCTCCAAATTTCTTCAGTGCTTGGTTTTGCTCATCACAACAGTCCAGACTCACTGTTGTGGTATTTCAGAGGCTATTCATGATCCCTCTGGAATCAGATGGAACAACTTCCATCATCCAGTTGTGGTCACTTTGTTTGGAGGCAAAATGGGGAAGTTGAAAGCTTAATCCTTAAGAATCAATCAATAAAACAATGTTTAATCTAGAAAATAATCCTGAGGAACAGAATATTTCTAGTGGCAATTCCTTGTATCTGATGTATTTGTTTTCACAGTGCAGAGGATGTGACATTCAAACGTCACCTTTGGCTGGATGTGCAAAGGAAATTTTGCAGAAGTCTACTTGTGCTTTTACCAGTTTTTAAATGCAGAACTGTCTTCTACACTTTCTTAAAGTGGAAAGCATTTTGTTGACCTGGTATGAGCATGTTTGATGACATAAAGATCATAAATGCCACATCTAGACAAGAAAAACCCAAAATACTTAAAATAGCTTAAAATGAAGCGAGGAACTTCATTGAGTATTGCGAGTAAAGGTCTTCAGTTTTGTATTTCCTTCTGCATAGGAAATGAGGAAATATATGAATACATCATATAGCCTGGTTACTGCAGTAGCTGTCTTACAGTGTGGGTTTGAAGGTTCTGAGGCTGAAAATTTCACCATTCCTGGGCATTGTTATAGCAGATAGATTGCTGTCCATACGGTGATCACTACCCTGTCCTCCCTCTGTCGTCATTCAGCTCTCACACTGTAAAAGCTGATGCAGTCAGTTGTGTGCAGTTGCCTGGTTTAGATGTGTATCCTCAGGAGCATTTGTGGGCTGTGGTTCCCACTTTTACAGGTGGATCCTCTCATGGCAATAGTTTTAATTCCTGAAACTGGGAACAAAACTAATTCTCTCCTGCACTCCTGCTGATTCATGTGTTCCTCCATTTTGTTGCCCAACACTGATTCCATTATGAGATGCATGGCTTTCCTTGTTAGCTGCAAAGGGAAGCTGTGCATGCCAATTCTGGGTGGTGAATTCTGCTTATGGAGCAGGTGCCTGGTTAGAGGCAATGCTGAGAGTTATAATATAAATAAATGCCTTTTCGAGTGGGCCAGAGAGCTTGCTGAAGGCCTTTGGCATGATGTCTGCTCCACAGGTGCATTCCCAGAGTGCTGTATAAGGACCATTAGCTTGAAAAAATACTGTAACAATATTAGCTTTGTATTTTTTAGGGTGTTGTAAAAAAAAAATCATTAAATTAGTTAATCAGTATTAAGTCTCAGAACTTGTTACATCATCCCAGTGCATTATTAGAATTTTTATTAAGATCACTTCAGTGCTTAAGCGTTGTTACCAATTCAATACTTTTTCGTAAATGGTCATGAAATGTTATTACTCATTGTTTGTACTATTTGAGGTATCCCTGTAACTAATCCTTGTCATGCCCTCTGTAGTCTTTAGATGTATCAGCTACTGCTAAAAGAAGTAGGTGCACTCTAGTAATATATTGTGCTGCACTGGATTTAACGAAGTGTTTGGTTTTAGTTAGAACATTTAATGTACATTTTAAGACTTCACAATTAAGCTTTGTCAAATATAATAATAATAATAGTAATAATTGAAGGCATTTCTGGTTTGAGAAAAACAAAAATATGTTAAATGCTTGCAGAGGGTTTTTTGTAAAAATGCTTATATGAAGGTGCCTGGGAAACGAGGAGGGGCAGAGCCCCACTTTGCCACGTTTCAGCCTGAAGAGAAGTTTGATGGCAAAATTCCAAAACCCTAAAACCCTGGGGCTTCAAGTAAGCGTTGACATTGATGTAACCTGAGCAGTACAAATGAAGTTGCTTTAATACTGTGGATGTTCAGGAGCAATGAATGCTAATGGAAAATACAGACGTGCAGATAATGTACAGGAAGAGCCATTATGGATTTGCTTCACCAAGTCCTTCCTAAAGGGGTCTGTAAGGGGCCGCTGTGGTCCTCGATGACTTATATCTGCGTTGCCTTCTTAACCATGCTCTAGAGGTAGGAAGTTGTAAGTCACAGCCTAAACACACAACTAATGCCTTCTGCCACTTTAAAGGTCTGTGAAGAGTTTCTCTAATTGCAAAAGATGGCTGAAGCCTCACTCTGCTACATGCCCCTAATTTCCTTCCTTCTTCCCTCGTGCCAACTCCTCCTGCTATCCCCCCTCCCAGCCCCGACACTTCTGTGCGCGGCTTCGTGTGAGAAGTGTTTTTATAGAGTTCACATGCTCAAGTGTCTGGGACCTGCACAGGCTCAGCCTGTGTACAGATCCAGTAGATGATCTCATGATGTGGTTTCAATAGGCTCTGTGTGGTCAGCGCTGCTGCCGACACCTGAGGGAACCGGGTCTGTCTTTCCACATTACCAACACAGAGCAGTCTGGATTTAGAATCTGCATGATGTGTGAAGATGGAGCTTCTCAAAGCTCTTGTGCATGGGAGAAGCCTCAGAAGCTCACTGAGAGAGCACTGGGTGCATGGTGTACTGAAAGAGAGACATCTCTGTGGCTTGGGAAGGGTATCACTGCATTAACAACCACACTTAAGGCACAGCTGAGCCACATTCTGTACTGATAACACCTCTCTGTTTGGTTCTTGAACTGATTCATGTTCCTTGCATGCATGGTAATAACTCCTTCCTAGTGCCTACTTCCCCTTCAAGGACAGGAATTCTCTTCGAGAAATTAAACACTCTCTAGAGTGTTTTAATGAAATCCAAGTTTTGTCTCCGAGTCATCAATTTTGCTCTGTCTCTCAGCCATCATCATTATACTCCTCCCCAGAAACCCACTAACTAATCAACTTAGCATTGGGCATTCTGAAATGTTTGCTGAGAAAACAGCTCTGTTTTGACAGACAGCAATTATAGCACCTGGGCTATAGGCAGACTTTACAGCTCTTCTGGGGATCTCTTATGAATAGTCACCATGGGGCCAGCACAGCCCTGTGCAAACAAGCTTTGTAACCAAATGGAACTTGAAACCCCCCCTTCTTTTCTACCCGCACCCTCCCCTCCCAAAAATACTGGGTAGCATGGACATTCCTCCTTTACCTATTCTGAATCTGAAAAAGTTCTCACACTTTATAAGAAAGTGCTGTTTAGATTTAGGGAGAGTTACTGTCTTAATCAGATGTGCTTGTTTGAAGTCCCATATACGGGAGGGGGGGTGTGTCATACAAACTCATTTTACGTTGTTGGATTTGAATTTGTTTTTCCATAATTGGAGAACTCTGCAGAATGAGAGCTCAGAGTGATTCAAGAACATGGAAAATTAAGAAGAGTATGTTAATCTAAACACAGCTTTTGCCTGTGTCCTTTGGGGACGCAAATTGTCTGATAGTGTTTCTCATGGTTAAATTGCTCATCAGTCATAAATCATGCTTTTTTTAAGGAAGTAATGCAATGTTTGAGGTCACACAGTCAGTCCTCTGAGTCTGACCCGTTTGAGTCTGTCTTGGAGAGCCTGGGATCTCTTCTCAGCTGCCATTTTTTTTCTTCCAATGCTTTGGTTTATGCCTACATAATCATTGCTCTGAAGGGGTTTAGTAGAAACTAAAAGTTCTCCTGTAGGTAGCATTCTTTCACTCTTTTCAGCAGTCTGTACTAGAGGAAAAGGAAAAGAAAAGTCTACAACTCAGTAGCTAATTCAAGACATCAAAAATAGTGAAACGCTAATTTAAACAAAATAATATTGACTAGCACTATTAATGAAAAAGTGCCATTAACTTTAATGTTGTAAAGCTGTTATGGTGTGAGAGCCTTCTGGTTCTAAAACATTCTTTTTTCCCAGAGAGTCTTTTGGGCCATTACTCTCAGAAGTATATTCTGTAGGCTGGAGTAGGTTATATTTAGTGTGTATACTTTATTTCTGCTTCAAGAGCCGACTCTCCTGCGCTATTTTTAAATTAACTACTTCAAAAATCTTTTGCAGCGAGCTGTACAAGACCAAAAACGTAAATGGCTGACTTTTCTGTGAAGAAGGTGTCTGTTCCAGTCAGGTTGTTATTGCTTTCCTCCCCTCAGAGTGACCTCTGCTATGAACATGCACTGGCCTCTGTCACCGTGCTGACGGGGAAGAGGGGCTTTCATCCTTGTCTGAACACACTGTTCCCTTTGCAGCCAGACGAAAAGGCGCTGATCTCTCTGAGGAGCACAGCGACAGCTCTGGAGCCACATGAAAGTTAGAGGTGTTAATCCCCTCGCCATGGCTTGTGGTAGACTTTGGTTACCACACTGCGCCTCGGGTAACGCTTTCATAGGATGTGCTTGTCTGGAGGGGAGCAAAAAAAAAGTTCCCTTGGTATTTGCTGCAACCTAAAAACATCACCTGGAAAAGCTGGAGTTTGGCACATTACCGAGCTTGTCGTGGCATCCCTGGCACATTGCACAAATGAGCTCTTGGGTCTAGATACCACAGATGGATGTCTTGATGGACACAGGTATGATATTGTTAGCTTTAAATAGAAGATGATCTAGAATAGTACCTTCAAGTGGACAGGACAGAGGATATGTTCCTGATTTCTACAGTTATTCTACTTAGTTACCTGTATCTTTATTTTGTGCCTATCAAAGCAGTAAGTAAAAAAAGCAAGATGTGTGAGAGGAAAAAAAAAACACTTATATTTCCTTTTGCTTCTTTACTTTGTTTGGCATTGAAATCATGTTAATAGAACGTTACCTGTCAGATTCTTTTAAATAGGATTCTAGATGAAACCTAAAAATCAAAACTTGCTTTTTCACTCCACCCTTGAAGCTGCTCTATGTCACAGTTAAGCACTTTGCTGCAAATAATTAGCCAAAAATTGTTAGGGAGCTACCAATGCTAATATCTGTTTTATCTGAAGACAATTTTGCTAAGCAACTTAATGTGCTGTCCTGCCATAGCCCCTGAATGTCTTGAAGTCTTGAAGGTCTTGAAGATTAAATGAAATAAGGGTTCTTTCACCAAACCTACATATATGTTCATTTCATAGAAGACCAAGAGAGCATAAAGTATCCCCACAAGTAGGTAGGGTTATAACTACATTTCTCAGCCTCTGCAAATTTTACTTTGCAACCTTAAAATGTTTGGAGTTTTTTTATTAAGGATGATTTTGTGTGTCTTTTTAGGTAGATAGATGAAATGTTGAAAGTTTTTTGGGAACATTTGTTGAATATTTAAAGCCATTTAGAAGGAAGTTGGAATCTTAGTACAACTCTTACTATATGAAGTCAATGGGAATTTTGTCTTTGGCTTCAGAGAGGACACCATTTGTATTTGCTAAGGTCATGAAATCACATCTGTTTTTCTCTTAATGCCAGCATTCAAATTATTTAAAACTTGTTCAATTATGAAAAATTGCTGTTTTCTATTGATAGAAAAATAGCCACCATAATTAGAATTACTGGAAAAACAAAGTCAAGCAAGACCTATTCCTTTCTTTTTTCTTCCATTCATTGAGGCACTTGAGGTCTTTTCAGCATGCCTAAAATATTTTTACTGGTTTGTGACATCCTTGGTTATTAATTTGGATCACACAGGACTTGAACAGAAATGGTTTTGCCTTTCTTCTTAGAAAGTCACTGTGACATCCATATCTCTCTTTCCAATGTAAAAACCTGCTGAAGAAGTTATACATGTGTTGGGGGTGGCACACCAAGGTTTCTGATATCTAAGAACACTAAGAGAAGTTGACTGAAGGGAATTTTGGCTCTGTGAAACTTTAATAAATACTGGAATTCTGGTGAAATTCTAGAAGTTATGGAAATGCTCAAGTTCTGGGAGTGTTGCAGAATAACAGGCAGGATGGCTAACATGCTATGAATTGATTAACTGTTACAGTTCATGAGCAGAGTGATGAATAAGCTGATAAATTTCTCTGATAACATAAAGAATAGGCTTTTAATTAATACCAGTCAAATTTACATGTATAAGATGTGTAATGTCAAAAATATGTTTATATGATTCCTTGATTATCTCTAAAGTTTGGTTAAAACAAAAAAAACACCTTGTTCAATATAAGTAACCTCTTGCATTAAGTATAATTAGTCTTCTGTAAACGACGAATTTCCCAACATTATCACAAATCATAGAATGATTTGGGTTGGATCCATGAAGGATCATCTGGTTAGAACCCCTCTGCCATGGGCAGGGACACCTTCCAGGTGCTCAGAGCCCCATCCAAGCTGGCCTTGAACTCTACCAGGGGTGGTGAATCCACAACTGGACAACCTGTGCCAGTGCCTCACCACCCTCACAGTCAAGAATTTCTTCCTCATTTCTAATCTAATTCTGTCCTCTTTCAGTTTGAAGCCATTCCCCCCTTGCTCTATCACCACATGCCCTTGTCAAAAGTCCCTCAATGTTAGGTATAAATGCTGTATATACAGTACGCTGAAAGTGAGCACTATCTGTCAGCATTTTCCAATCACAGTTAAAACTCATCTGCGATAATTATTTTTGTGCTTAGTAGATTTTGGGGCTGGGCTTGATGCTAATAATTGTTTTGTCAGTGAGCTGGAAGAGGTATAAAATGACAGTGAATGGAACCTGCAGGTGATACAGAAAATGGCACAGTGTTCCCTAATGGTGAGAGCAGATGTGTAGGGCCATTTAAATTGCTTCTTAATATGAACTCATTTACACTAAGTGCGTCTGAACATTAAGCATATAAATCAGAACAATATGGAGTCTATTGTGCACTATTTTGAAAGGAGTGACTTGGAAAAGATTTAGCAATGTTATGGAAAAAAGCAGTGTGACGTTGGCAGCAGAAGGACTTTGGCTACATAAAAGTAGGATTAATGTGCACGAATAGAATGAGGATTTTGCTTCTGTTTTATAGGATAATTGATACAGTTGTCACAAGACTGTATAGTTCTAATATCTAGAAAATGAAATAATAGTAATATTAAAACACTTTATTCCAGTAGAAACAGTCAAAACAAGGATCATTATCCAGAAACTGAGGACAGAAAAGTTAGAATTAGAAAGACATATGACTGAGGCAGGGAAGATTATTAACCACAAGGACAGACTCAAGGATAGCAGCCAGTTCCTTATGGCTTTCAGTCACAAGTGGATGTCCTTTCCTAAGCCCCCCTGAATAAATTATTGGCTTCAATGGGAGCAACTGGATACAATGTAAGTATTTGTTCTGTACAGGAAATCGGACTGGATAAAATCAATAAACCTTGACTCTGCCTACTGTAGGCTCTGAAACACTCTACGAAAGTGAAGAAGATCCTTTAAATAGCATAAAACAAAATAAAATAAGCAGGTGGAAGAAATTACTTTCCACACAACTGTTCTTACTTGTACAAAAAGTAATCGTTAAACAAATAGCTTCAGGAGGGTTCGTCCTGGATAAATCTGATGGGTTTGTTGCTACTTACATGTGTTTTACCAATCCTTTTCTTTTCCTCTTTCCTTATCCAGTTGTTTGGTTTTTGTTGTTGTTTTTTTAATTTGGCCAGTTCAATAACATTCTTAACTTCAAGTGTTTGATGAATTCTTACCTAAATTTTCGCCAAACTTGCTCTCCTTTATCACTTTCCCATATGTTCTTGTCCTCTGAACAGATTTCAGGTGTGTCTGTGTTTTCCATGAAGCAGCTTCCCAAGGACATGCTACCTTATTATGGCTATAGTTTTAAGATTTGAAAGAACTTTGAGGAGTGAAAATAATCAGGATCACGTCCACTATTTGTGGAGTGTTTCTACAGAGTGACTTACAGTCAGCAAAGTTGCAGGAAAGTCTTCCCTTCTGCCAATAAATGCTCGAAATGAAGCTTCCTTCCCTTTTCTTATTCATGCTTCTCATTGTTGACTGATGCATACTGAAAAAAATACATACTCCAGTGAAACTTTTGTTTTGGTGATCCATTGTGGATCTGAAGGAGGCAGAGCAAATTTTTCCTTTGTCCTGTTTTGTGTGACATGGGAGGCCTCCATTTGAAGAGTGTTCTGTTGCTTCTAAGGAGAACAGCAGAAATGCTGTCAGCACATGCCTCACCTTTACCTGAGGGACAACTAGAATACTGGGCAGTCATGGCAGGTTTTGTTCCTCTACAGCCTGGAAGGTCTGTGTGATGTAAGTGTTTAGAGAGATAAGATTCCCAGAGTACTTAGAACAGAAAAGACCCACTGCTTTGTTTCATGGCTTAAAATGAGTTCTCTTTTGTTCTTTCTCCTGAAAACGTAACCTATGGTGTAAGAGCAACATTACATTTAGCTGAGTGAGAGTTCTCAGGAGTCTAACAATGCCGTCATCTCTGTCACCACCTCAGTTTCTTTCCAGATGCCAAACCCAAAACTCAGATCACAGTCCTTGATCACAGTGAGAACATCCATATTACAACCTAAATTGCACGTCAGTTTCTTCAGCTTGGGGGAAAAAACCCAACCTTTTGGTGAAGGATCTGCTTGCAGACAGAGAAACCAATGAGTTCCCTTTCGATTCCCGTTGCCTTAACGTTTAGAGTCAAACTTTTGCAGCGCAGAAGAGACCTTAAAGCTAAAACGGAACGAAAACCAACAGATGGAGAATATTTATTTCTTGGGTGGGGAGCTGTGGCTGAAGAATAGGATTATATCAGGACGTTGCCTGCACGGTGCTGTCAGCACAGTAATGCGTTGCAGAAGGAGGGTTTCTGAGGGTGGTATTTGGCGCTGGAGGCAGCAGGGCCTGGGCAGCGCAGGCCCGCGAGGACAGGCGGCGGTGGGGCCGAGGCCTATTGTTTCTGTAAGCGGTTGCAGGGCTGTCCAGGTGTCCTGATTTAAAGGCTGCTCCTTGAGACAGGAAATTGTATCTTGTTCTGAGGTTTACTGTAATAAAGTACATAGTCCTGGGGGAATGTGCTGCTGGGCCCATGAATCACTTTATGGGCTGGCTGTTTCTGACCTCAGCCCTGTGATTTATTCACGCCATACCGCAGCAGGAATGGCAAAAATGTAGCCGGTGCATGGTCTTCTCAGCCTCCCCCTTTCCAGCCCAGATGGGCCTTTAACTGGGAGGCTGCCATAAATCCATAAACTCAGGTTTGCTCAGGACTGGCAGCTCCACTTGTCCTGCCCAAGAGCCCTCTGCTCTGCGTCTGCTGGGGAGTTGGTGGTAGGGGAATCCTCTTGCTTCTCAGGTGTTTCCTTTGTAGTTTTGTGGCCCCATAGTTTCTTGTGTGTAGAAGTGAAGAGTCTCAGTGCGCTCGTGGTGCTCCTAACAAAAATAAGGCATCTTGAAGCATGCAAGTTTTTGGTAATCCCTTTTTTTTCCTTTAAGCTAACAGTAAACAACAAAAAAAAGGAGACCCTACTGTTTTCAGCTCAGGATGTCACTGTTTTACAGACTTACCAGATGTACCCTTAAGTAAATAGTAGCATTTGCATTTACAGAGGTGGTTAAATGATGTGCTTTTGTTTGAACCGAGACAGACATGAAGAGTAGATCCTGACTCTCAACTCCGCTAAGCCATGTTTCTATTTCAATTGACAGTGTTTGTTTACATGTTTTGCATTTAGCAGTTGTTAGTTTTAAAAATCTAACACTTTTTTTTGGTGGTGGTCTTTCCGTCTCAGTCTTTAAAACATTTATTCTGCATGAAACATTCCTATGTTTTCCTGTAAATTAGTTGGTCCATTCACATCAGAAAATACTTTAGAATTTTTGCTGATGTGGTGCAAAATACCTATTTCTTTTGGATAATTTTAGGATTAAATCTTATCCACATCACTCATGTTCACAGTGCCTCACAGTTATTTTCTGCCCCTCTTCCCTGTGAATGTCCATACAATTAAGTGTAAGTCTCCACTGTATATTCTTCCCATGAATTTTTCTGGTTTAATCTACTTGGTTTAAATAGTTTAGACATTATAGGGAACTGACAGAAAGAACTTTTAATTTTTTCTGTAATTAGTTTGTAAATGGTACTGTGAGCTGTAACCTGTTTAGCAGTCCTCTTCCTTGCAACACACTTAAATTTTTGCTGTGACCTTCTCATCCTGAAATCAGCCACGGAAAATATGCACAATATTTTCCATAAAGTAGAGAAAATTTAAACATCTTGAAATTTAGCAAGAAACCTTTTTGCACACAAGTCTAAATAAGTAAATAGATGCCAATTAAAGGGCAACTATACCAAAATAAGCAAGAAGTTACTTAGAAGAAGGTAGGGGAACTTTCACTGATCTATAGTGTAGGCAGGTTTTCATGAGAGCCAGTTTTTTGTGTGATACAAGCTGGGTTAAGTCTTTTTCTTCTGTTTCGTATCCTTGAAATTGGAGGGGTTTTACTTTTTCTGAGATTAGAGTTACATCTGTAAATTTACATGTGATCATGTTTCTTCAATAAAGCAGTTTACTTGGGATTTTTGTTTAAACTACAGGATAAACAGAGCTTCAAATTTGTTCAGTTGAAGAGGTGTTGGTAGCTAGAATGTGCTAAAATGAGGGTTTTTTCCAATTCCCTCACATATGAATGACTTCCTCTCTCACTTTCTATGTGTTGCTTAAGGTTCGTGCACCCTGGGTCTCTTTACAAACCAGACAATAACAGCTTACTTTGAGATTGCTGAGCTTCTCTTTATTTTAATAAAACTCCTTAAATCTGTACAAGAAAAAAGGCTTTGCATACCATTATGTTTAGCAGGGATCTGATAATAAAGGGCTGTCAAGGGTCTGTTGGCATGGTTTAGATCAGACTTAACAGTGCTTGTTCTGGAGCAACTGAACATTTTGCAGCATGCAGCTCCAGTTTCATCTCAAGAAGAACAGGGACTGAATAGAGATAAAAACAGAAAAGAAGGCAGTAGGGTGCTCCTTACTTACTGCAGAATGCCCGTTGCTTCAAACATCTGGAAAATTATCTTCAGAGCTTATCAGAAAATACTGTAGTGCCCATTCAAACAAATCTTCTGCACTCAGAGACTGCAAGTAGCTACACCTGTTTTCAGACCCGGATCTGAAAAAGGAAATTAAATGAAACCTCTCGCACCCCTTCTGCTGCAATTACAGAACTAAATATATCCAAATTTTATCCATAGCCCCTGACACCTGCTCCGTTCCTGTCCTCAACCCTTTCAACAGCTCCTGCTTGCAAAGAAACACTTTTTTTTTGCACTACTTAAGTAGCAATCATTGGAGCTACCAGGATCAGGAGGCAAAGTGATGCATCAGTGTTTAAGGGAACAGCATCCAACCTCTTTTCCCCCTGATGCTGCTATTTCTGTCCTTATCCAGACAATTGGCATTTCTTATGCTCTCTTTTTAATCCATCTCCTGGGCAGCACCAGCAACCAGAGAAGACTGAAATACAGGTAGTAAGTATCAGGATTAGGATGGAATAGAGACCAGCATTAGTGCTGCTGTTTTACTACCACCATCTTTGCAGAATTAACGTAAACAGTCTCATACACTGTGAGTGGGGAAATATATCTCTTTAGAAATGTGTGGTTCTAGAAGAGAGGTTTAGACAATCATACTAAAGAACCCTTAGAGAAGAGAGAGTAGGAACTCATGTTAGACACATCCAAGTTAGTAGTTAGAGAGACAATACATGATTAAAGCAATGCATAACTCTAGCAAGAAAATTTGTTGAAATGCTATGGAGAATTGAGATGCTTGTGAAAGAACAACAAAATGAAGTAGCTCTACCCATTTGGTAAGTAACATGAAACCAGATGTCACAGGGATAACAGCAATTAATGGGAAATAGAGTAATATTTGCAGCTGGAATGTGGGTATAAGTGGTTCAGGAAGGCTAAAAATCAAAGTACAGCTGGTGTATGTTAATGATACTGGAGATTCTGAGGAAATAAACAAGTGATAGCATAAATTACAGCATTACTTTGAGTCACAATAACATAAGGATAATAAAAGGAGTTATACAAAGAGAATGGATGGTATCCTGCCATGGCTTTTAGGTGTAGAGATGTGACAGATGTAAATAATAATGGAGA
This sequence comes from Pachyramphus minor, assembly GCA_013397135.1. Lineage (NCBI taxonomy): Eukaryota > Metazoa > Chordata > Aves > Passeriformes > Tyrannidae > Pachyramphus > Pachyramphus minor. The sequence goes on along the minus strand of VYXB01002888.1, from coordinate 423,580 downwards.
AATGTGGTTTTGTAGGAGATGTGTATTTATTGGCTACAAATCAGAAAAACTGGGCTGTTAACTCAATAACTCAATAATTACTAGATCACCACAGGGTAATGTTGGTATAAGACTTCAGGACTGTAAGAAGTGTTGATGATACTAGAGAGGAAATCATCACCAAAGCCAAATTCAGCTGTAGTGACCACAAATAGAGAAAACTAACTTTTAAATAAAAAAACTATGCTAAAAAAGTGAAGTTTTAAGTTTTGAAGGAATACACTGAAAACTTGAGACTGTTAGGTAGCAAGTAAATTGGACAGAAGGCCTCAGAGATTCAAGTGTAGAGGAAGCAGGGAATTCATTTAAATCAGAAGTCCAAAACTGTAAGGACTTTGCATCCAAAACAAAGGGAAAAAAGTTTAAGAAAGAGTTACAGAGCTGTGTATCTGCGTCCAAAAGGGAATTAGCAGCAGCTTTAAAAAGTGGTCAAGAAAAAGAGACATTTCTGGGAAGCAGAAATTACAGGAATAAAGTGAGAATTAGAGCTTCCAAAAGAAATAAAAATAAATAATAAACATTTTATAGCGACTGATACAATCCCCGATCAGGAAATGAAGTGGAATCACAATGCAGTGAGGATAGGAATAGTGTGAATATGGCCCCAGAATTAAGTAAATGCCTTTGCCTTGGTTTCCAATGGGCAGATAGATAAAATATAAAGAAAGGCAGGTATGATCACCTGTCAGAATGACTGTCAGGCATCAAAATGGGAGAGATGCAGAAGTTAGATAAATTACCCTAACCAGAAATAAAAGTCATGATAGTCATTTCGAGGGAGGTAGATTCTCTGTCAGTTTGATTTGAATATAAATATTGGATAGTTTTCATAAAAGAACTGTTATAAATCATAACTTGAGTTTTTCACATGATGGGGAACCACAGTAAGACTGCACTATTGCTGTCATCATTTTAGTGATATAACTGAAATTTCTTTCTGCCATCCTTCACCTGGGTCTGATTCACAAAGGCATAAAGACAATTGTTTTCCCTCTAGTAATTGTGGTTGTTTGGTATGTTATAATTAATGTGAATTCCATGATTCACTTTCCATTCTTACATTTTGGCACTGCTGGCTGTGGCAACTAAGGGTTTGACACTGTCACAGCATCATGAAGAGGGGCAGTTCCTCTCAGGATAAGGAACCTGTGGTCAGATTTGGGTTCCTCATGTTTATTCAGGGCTGGGTTTTAAGCGGCTCGCCAGGCTGCAGGGTTACACAGTCAGTGGTGCTGACACTGGGGACGGGGCAGGAACCTGAAAATGGGAGGGCAGAACCATCTCTTTCAGCAAGAGCCTGCCTTGTGTCAGCTTAAGCTGATTGTGAAACCACATGCTAACCTAAAGCTCAACCTGTACTTGACCGTGTCCCAGGAAAAGAAATTAGAGCTGCCTTTCTTATAAGGCTATTTTTCAAAATCTGGTGGGTGTATTCTGGTGGCCTGTATTGCCTGGATGAAAAACATGCCTCAAATTCTGTGCTGTATTCGCACTGCTGTTAAACTGCAGATGAAGAAAGAACGCCAGTTTCAGGACTCCCTTCTCAGAAAAAACAGCTCTGTGGAACTCAAGAGCCTTGTAAGTACTTCTGTCTCTCATCCAGCTTCTGCACCAAGGGCTGGTAAAACAAGGAAAGCTGTCTTAAAAAAATGCTGCCTTTTATAGGGACAGATCTCCCTTAACATCAGGTGCCAGGATTGAAAGTTCCTTCTAAAATATGCCATCTTCAAGAACTTTCACTCTTCACAGGCGAGTAGGTAAGGCTCATGTACTATCAGTTTAGCAGCTGTGATATGCAGCAGCCACTTTTTCACTGGAGGAATTCATCAATAAAAATAGTTCAGGAAATTAGTAGTGGGTTAGAAAGTTCCTCTGTGAAAGCCCTAGATTTTTTTCCTGGATATGCTGGCAGACACAGTCGAGGACTGACTGTAGTGCAATTCTGAGTGCTCAGAGCTGAGACATGAGCTGGGCTGGGAACTGCAAATTTTTGCCTCAGGTGCCAATGTGGTAAAATTAAAATGGAAAGCTTAAGTAAAAGAAGGGCTAAAACATTGATGGGAAAGGTAGTATAAAATATTTATAGGACTACTTGTGATTTTATCTAATATGTTGAGGGAAAGGACTTTGAAAGACATTGCTTATTGATCCTAGTAAGGAGTGATGCTTCTGTGATCTTAGGCATTTAGGATGTCAGAGAAAATGTGTGTAGGAAAATATATTATTGGTCTTTTTTTTTTTTTTAACAAGGACAGTACAACTGGTAATGCTTCCTGTGCCTGCAATTAGCATTGATTATTATCATATCGTTCATACAATGGAAAATTAAGGGGGCATCACTTTTGTGACCACACAACTACATTCCCAAAGACTGTGTATTTTTGTCTTGTTTTCCAGTTGTGGTCACATGCAGGCAAGTGACATTAAAAAAGTATATATTCAGGAGGCTTCAATTTGCTGATGACAACAAAATGCTTGTTTTCATCTCACTTGTTTTGCTTGAATTTTCAATTTCTTTTTTGGTAGCTGTGAGAGTGTAGATCAGGAGTGAGAAAGACTGCTGATATGCCATCCAGAGCAGGCAAAGGAAACGTAAGTATAGGAGTGGAAGGAGTGTGGTATTATCCCTGTTGACCGAACGTGTAAGTCTGCATTTGGGAAATTAATTTGCAGCCTGAGGTTTGATTATTCTCAGCTCTAATTAAAAGGGCAGGTAGTACCTATTGCTAAGTTACATTTTTTTTCCCCCACTCTCTTGCAGCAAGGGGTTGCTACTGTTTCTTTTGGATAAGAGTTTGCTCACTTTGGGATACTTTGAGATGCATCTTAAACACTGCAGAAATTACAGCCAGTGCAGAATTTGGCAACTTGCTTATTAAGTGTGGTACTGGTCCATTAGCATTGTGAAATGTCATTCACTGGTCTGACTGCCAGTATTTTTCAAGGTTACTTTTAAGAGCCAAATCATGATGCCCAGAGCAACATGAGGACTGTCTTCTCCCTGTGAGGTACTGACAGGATGGTGGCTGTTAGTTGCTGGGATCTCAGGGTGATAGAAACTGGAATTTACTCTTCACATAGTTCAGAGCAGCTGGAGTTTCTTAATTTTCTGAAGATGTTCTATAACCAGCAAAAAAGTTTGAGTTTGGAACTTCCACTGTAGTGGCAGACACAGTTTATGATGAAAAGGATGATGTTGGCGCCAGGGGACCTGTCCCACTGGATCAACGGTTTGGTGTGTTTTCTTAATAATTACTTTTTAAGGGTTTATTAAGTGTGACCCACCCAAACACTGTCATTCTACCAAACTCATGAAATTACTAAGTACCATGTCCTAATGCTTTTATATTCTAAACTGTTGCCCGTCTGTCTAGATCTTATAATACTGCAGTACTGCATCTGAAACTCTTTGTCTACTAGTTCTTTATGTTGTTGTCACGTCGTGGAAGGGTTTTTTAATTAATCTGAAAATAATATTTTTAATAGTGATTCACCAGGTTCACCTTTACAAATGTCTGTGATAGAAAAGCATTAAAAGCTTTTATCAGCCTTTTCTGTAGGCTGTGAGGAAATGCAGTGGGCAGAAATCAGACAGCTGAAACAAGTGCCAGTTCTTTCGTTCTGTGGTGACTGATGCCCTCACTGTGTGTCAACAGTTTATGAAACAGAAGAGAATTTCCATGTGTACTAAAGGCACAACAGCCACAATTACAGTTCATCTTAATACGCCAGGTTGAAAATGCTGGCAGGTTAGTCATCCCTCACAGGAGAGCAACAGTCTCTGTTGAAGGAACTGACTGGATTCCTGTGAGATTATAGCTACCTGAGCTCTTTAAATTTGTGTTGGACTCTTAAATGTTGTAGTTTAATGCCAGTCAAAAGGAAAACAGATTTGATCCCTATAATGAAACTAGGCTGATGGAATTTTCCCAGTGCTTCTGTGACATTAAAATCAAGGCTGCTGCTGATCTCAATCCTGCTTTATATTATCTCATACATGCTTTCAGAAATACTCCACGTAGGAAGAAATCTCATAATTTGAAATAAAATGTTATAGAACAATGTATTTATAACTTTTCTACATGGAAAATGTGTTCTCACTGGCATATGTAAACATATTCTTTTAATAAATATGTATAGTTTTGATGTTTTGAGGCATCATTAATTCAGTGCTGTTTGCAGCCCTGTTATCCTTTCTAATCATACAGCTGATAAATATTCCACTGTTATGACCCTGAGAACAGTACTGCAAAGTCAAAAATTGCTTTCTGTTGTGTTTTACAAAACAGATTCCTCTCCTTCACTAAGAAGGAGCTGTGAAGGAATTACATAGTCTCCTGAAACCGAGTGCTGTAGAAATCCATTTGAAAACATCTTGATGCTATTAGTATTTGTAAGCCAGAGCACAAACTTGGCTACCCTGGTAGTTAAAGCATTTTCAGTGTTGTGGATGAACCTTTTTTATTACTACTTATTGGACTTACCCTGCTACAGCTTATTATCCAGCAATCTAGCTTATTAGTCTTGCAGTGCTGAGGGTTACTGAGTAGTTAGAAAGTCTCATGTCCCCATTTGGAGAAATATGTGGTGGTTCACCAAAGAGGAAAAAGAGGAATGAAACAAGACTGGTGTGTGCAGTACTCCTGGGAGATATGTTATGGTTTTCACCACACTGCACACTGGGGTCTTTTGGTGCTGGTGGGAGTTGGTAACTGAATCTGTATGAGCTGTACTTCCTTATTTTCTGGGTTCATTCAAATACTTGGTCACTCAAACTACCAAATCACTTTTTTGTCCTCACTCAAGCCATACAAGAAATCTCATCTGTGCTGTACGTGTCTTTTTTCCTAGGGCCTCTGTAAGCACATGTATGACATCAAAGTGCTCCAGAGGCAGCTCTACTGACATCTAACTATTTTGTAGCCATCTATTTAAAAAAGGCAAACCCATCTTTCTTTGCATTGTTTTTCTAAGATTGCAAACAGAACAAATAATGTTGATAATCATCTTCATGTTATATCGACCATTGTCTCTTAAGAATTGAACCTACTGGTCTTGGTACAGCTCCAGTCTGTATTTGATCATGATCTACATTCACTGAAAGGCTTCAGTGTAAATAGAAGGAAAAAAATAAATCCTCCTCTTTTTGTTAATTTGGAGTTAATCTTGAACTTGTTTTCAATAGATTTTTCTATACTGTTGCCATTTCAGGTTTCCTTTGGTAATATTCAGTCTGTTTTAAGGTCTGCTTACCTCTTTTAAGCTTCTACACATCTCAGTTCGGCCTACAGAACCTACCCAAGTGGAGAGAGAAATAGGCAGTTTTCCCCTGCTGAGTTGATGTTGCCACAGCTACACTACTCCCAGCACCTGAAATGCCTGAACTAACTTAAGTGAGCTGTGTCTGTTTAGTGACTCTGGCATTAGCCAACATTTTAAAAGATCAACCACCCTTGGGTTGTGCAACAAGTTCATGTCTTGCCTACCTATTAGAATATTTCAGGACCCCCCTCAGTGTTGTGAACTGAAGACAAGCAGTTTGCTGAAGTTAAGCCTGTACCACTGACTGAGTCTCTAAGAGTGCAGCACTGCTGACAGATAGGTTTGTTCACATGCTACGAGCACCATTCACGCAGCAGCCCATTTTCTCCTTCTTGCCACCTCATCTGTCTTACAGCATGTTCTTCTGGTCTCCCTGGGGACAACAGCTCTCAGGAAAGGAAACAAGTCACTTTTGTAGTACTCTTCAGTCACAAACCTTGTCTTTTGCTTGGTGATATTTGCTTTTTGTGGTCTTTTAGAATAATTTTGGCAGTTCCAACCTCTGTTGAGAACAATAGCACACCATTACAGACAGAGCTGACAGCAACACTTGCACTTTTTCCATATGAAACAGTATATGCTTAGCATGCAGAATTCAAAAATGGAGCTACAATGCCCTTAACACATCACATTTTTCTTTCTTTTATTTCATCTTGTTTCAGTTCTAGAAAACAATCAGAAAGCTTTTCACCTTTCACCCCACTTCTTGACCAGCCACCCCTGTCTCACTTTTCTAAGGCACAGTGGCGAAAATTTTTTAGCAAAAAAAAAGTTATGGACTGTTATCCATATCTCATTTTCCTGGCCTTGAGGTTTTCACTTAAGAAGTAGAGATGGGCAACAAAGGATTTGATTGCAGAAGGTACATGCCTTATGTGCTGTTTGAGCACCTCCAATTTCCATACCAGAGTAATGGCTATATAGATAGTGTTACCGAGATATTCTTGGCTCTGGTCCTGAATCATCAGCAAGGATTGTGGGTTTACTATTAAAAGAATAAGTGTTTCTTTAGAATCAGAACTGATTACTCTAAAGCAAGTGAAAATGAGCAGAACTCCAAGCCAGCCTGTCTTTCCCAGGATACCGATAGCTAGAAAAAAGCAGAGGTCATGGATCATGTTCTGTCACTGCACTCTGTTGGTATTTTTCATGTTTCAGGCAAACATCCAAAATTGTATACTTTTCCACAAAGCAAAAGCAAGAGAAACAAAATGACAGTAATAACACACCCACTAACCATCGTTCCCACACCTAGAATCTTGACCCCACAACTGGGAATCTGATGTGCACCTTTTCTTTTCTTTTACTCTTTGCCTCCATTAAGTCATCAGAATATTTGATTTCTTCATAGCATAAATGTATTTAGAATATCTTTCCATTATCCTCAAGTATCTAAAGAAATTTGCTTAACTTTGTGGTATTACATTTTGAAAGACAAGGAATAATTTAGGTAGCTAGTTTTTCTAGATATGATCTAGGCAGGATCCAAGTATTCTCTGAACTGGATCTGTGAGATTTTTGATATGCTGGTAATTCATTTAAAGCAAGCTAACTCTCTTAGCATGTACAAGAAACACCTGTGTAAACCCAGAGAGAAATTTCACCTGCAGGAAGTCCATTGTGTAAGTAAGTCTGTTCTGCTGTCCGATGATGAACAATTTTGTCTGTTGAAACACACCTTTTCTTCTAGAAATACGTGATTCTTTCTTGTTTTTTGATACAGTGGCTTCATTTGGGATCCTGATAATAAATTTCTTTGTGTTGATTGCTGCAGCAAAACTTAGGCTGTGGTTGGAGTGCCTGAGGAGACGAGGAGAGATCACCTCTTAGCAATTTTATTCTTATGCTCTAGTTTCTTCTGCTGTGCGGTGATAGAGGTCTTAAGGTTTCACTCACATAAGGCTTTTCTTCCATCCCAGCTATTGCTCATCTGAAAGCAGTCATCATCACTCGTGGCTGAGTTTTCACCCATTGTCATAGCATGTCACACCTTTCAAGTGAGGGCAATAGTAGTATTTTTTATCACCTGTAGAAGAGGACAGGAGCTCTCAGAGAGCAACAGCCTCAGAACCTGTGGTTTCTGCTCTGGGGCTGTGGAGACAGCATGCTTTTCACATAACTGTGGGCAAAAGTGCTGGGCTGGGTACTGCCAGGCTGGGTTATAAGGTTGTAGCCCTGAGCTGCTCCTCAGAAGGCTACTGTTGTCTCACATCTTTCAGCAGGGTGGCACATGTTTTTTCCTGATACCATTCTGTTAGAATGCTTTTCTTGCCTCTTTAATAAAAGACTTCAGTGTGAAGGCAATGTTATTAGAATAATAATTGCTACTGACACAATTAGCAGAATTGTTTTAGCACGTTGGATTATTTTTTAAAATCATTCTCTGAGATTATCAATATTAACATGCTTTTGTTTATAAACTACAGCATACAAAATTTTTTATTCTTTGGGAATTTGAAGTTTTTGCTAATTTAACTGTATTTTCAACTGAAGTTTTAGGTGAAAGGTAGATAGGAAATCTGTAGTATTCAATTTGTCTTTCATCAGCACTTCTGCATGATGTCATCTGTCACACCACCATCACCACCACAAATGGTTAAGACTTCATTTTATTCCTTCTTTGCAAGGTGATGAGAGGTGGGACAAGCCACCCCTACCCTACTGGGCAATAAGGCCAGAGTTTCTTTGATGTCCTGTTGCACATTCTGATTTATCTGCACTAGCTAGAGGTGAGAATTAAGGTCCAGGGGCATACATAGTTTTTTTTCCCTAACACAGCAATCCTTTGAGTTCATTTAAGAACTGCTGGTTTGTGATCAGGGTAATTATCTCTGTCTCCTTTCTATAAAATATTTCTGAATTTGATTTGTAAGAGCTTTCTCTTTTGAAAGAGTGTGACAAGGTTGGTTTCCCATAACTAGTTATTATGGTGCTTGGGGCTCAAGATCTTGCTAGAGAATGTTCTTATTTATTGGTTATTCCCAAGAAAAGTCAAAGAATAGTTCAAGCATCCTTGAAGGCATCTATTTCAACATACGTTTTGTAGCACAAAAATGTCTCTGTCACCATTTCCTTCTGGGAATATACTGTATTGTTTGAGAGCTTTCAGTAAAATTGTCATGTGACACCTTTTTAAAATAGCTGCATGAATAGACAGTATAACCTAATGTAATTTAACACAGAAGTCATGATTCACCCAGTATTTGTGGGTGTATTCTCATAGTCTGTTCTGGAAATGCTTAGAACATTATATAGAATGAAAATGTTCAGCCAAATAATAAATGTTGGTTATTAAAAACTGAGAAGCTGAGTGCAGAATAAGAACATATTAGTATATGATTTTTTTATCCTGTGTGCAACTGTTTGGTATCAGCACAGTCATTGAGGGGGAAGTGGGTGGGTCTTGACTTCCTGTTCCACCAAGGGACATGTAACTGTGACAGACATATTTACTACTGCTTTTCAGAGTTGCACACTGGTACAGCATCACAGTTCAACACTTTGTAAAGGCTTCCTCTCCATGTTGCAGGATAATAATGTTGTTTGTTTGGTTTTGTTGTGGTTTTTTTTCAGACAAGAAGCCCTTCTTGCTGCCATTAGTGAAAAAGATGCCAATATTGCTCTGCTAGAGCTTTCATCCTCTAAAAAGAAGACCCAAGATGAAGTGGCTGCTCTGAAACGAGAGAAAGACCGACTTGTGCAACAGCTCAAGCAGCAGGTGGGTAGAGGAGGGTTGGAAAAGAAGCCAGTTAATAATCTGCTGTAGGATTGTCATCTTGATTTATGGAACTAATAACGTATAATCCTGTTGTATGTCGGGATAGAAAGTGCGTAAATAAGAATTTCAAACTATCTAATGGTTGTGAAGCCTGTAAAACATAGTAGAGAAAGAAGAAGACTCAACATTGAGTGAAGTTTCTTTCTGTCTCCGAGTAAAAAATGTGGGATAGAATGTATAGGAAACTGTGAATGAAGAGGACATTGGTTATTATCCTCTACAGGCACAAATAATCACAGATTCAGGGAAAAATAGTGATCCTTCTCTTAGTGGTTTGTATTTGCCTTGTTGGTGAAGAAGCATATATGGAAGAAGATTCTCTTTGCTGTAGAGCTCAAATACGAACGTGTTAAACCACACAGTCTCTACTGTGATTTCTAACCTGTGACAGGAGCACCATCTGGGAATGCCAGCTCCTGGAGTAGACTTTAGGAGGTCTCGTGCTTGTCCTTTCCTACTTCTGGCCTCTCCCATTTCCTAGATATTTTTGTGTTGGCATAACAATTAGAAAAAGTATGCTTGTATTCAAGAATTTAGTACCATATTTCAGTATTGAATGCAATGTGAAAAATATATTGCCAGTAAAACACAGAGGAAACAAAAGGCATCCCTGGCAATAGGAGATTTAGGATCCGAAAAGATCTGTGTAGATTTTCACTTCAGCGCTTCTGGTGGGTTTTTCTGAGTTATTCCTTTGCCACATGCCTTGTAATGGCACATATGCTGCTGCCAATCCAGTATCAACTTCCTCAGTGCCACCATTTCCAACTTCATGAAGTTTTACATGCAACATTTCATCTGTCAACCAGATGATTTCTGTTGCTGTCAAAGAATGTAAGACAAAACCAGGTCTACTTTGGGATAAGAGATTTCTCTGCTTCTTCCTTAGGAAACACAAGTAGGTTATTGGCCGTGTTGTTTAAGATAACAGTTATTTACGGTTTAATTTAAGAACAATAGTTTTGAGATTTTTTTTATATCAGCTTCAGAACAAGCAAGAAGTATGGCTTACAGTCTTGTATTATTTACTTTTGAGCAATAATTATAATTACTTTTGCTGGTCAGCCAGGTGATCTCCTACTAAAACAGGATTGATAAGTGGTCACAGAAATGTAAAGTACTTGTTTTCTTTATGTAATTGTCTGTTGATGCAACAGCCTTAATATATGTTACCACTTATTCGAAGAGAAATTAAAACTTTATTCTTAGTTCTTGTTGACCTAAGTTTAAATTCAGATGCTTTCATGCCCCTTGCCCTTCCCAGTTTCCTTCTGATTATCCTTTGTGGGTAGACGGAACAATCTTTAGTACTTTGTGGTGAGTTTTTTCCTACTGAAAATTTATGTATAGTTAGTGTATTGAGGTTGTGCTTATCTGTAATGATTTAGGTTTCAGTTAAGTGATTTTTTTAAATATTGTTGTAGTTCGTATCATTACCTTTCAGTGCTGGAAAGTCTTACAGTATCATGTGCTGTTCCTAAAATGATGTGGCCACTTTCCATAAGGATGCCCATTCTAAGAGCTTTTCTCTATAGATGTGGGATTCTTAATTTCACAAAATAACTAAAATTGCATAGGAGATTAATTTGAAATTGTTCTTGGTATGAAGTGAGACAGATTATGATTTGATGTTGAAGCATTAATCCTTTTTCAAAAAACTCACTGGACTATCCAAATGCCTTTTAGGTTTCTGGTTCCAAAACTACCATCAGATGTAAAGACTTCAAATTATTTGAGATTGTCCAATAAAAAAAATAAAAAGAAGAAAGGAGAAAGTAATCTCCTCAACAGATCTGTGCTATGAGTAGTATAAATAAAAGCTATATATATATAGTATAAGTATAAAATAACAGGTATTCTCCAATATATCCACAATTCCCAAGGCAGGATACATGTTTATGTGTAAACAACCTAAACTATATTTAAAAAATACCTGAGAAATATTTATGTGACCAAAGAGAGATTTGCCACATCCTCACTAAAGTCTGTCTTAGATTTTAAGGATGTGTCATCTTTTATCCTTTTTTGTGTGCAGCTTTCAATGCTTTGAAGGAAAAACTCCTCAAAGTTGCTTATAATGGGGCAATGATAGTCACCACTTCTGTAGGTTGCAGGGAATCTGAAATCCCATTTATTTTTTTTCATTACCAGTAGTTTTGGTATATACTTTTCTGCAAAAATTCAAATCATACCAACTTTGACAGTTCCAGAAGTAGGAGATGGGTGAGAAGAGAAGGCGATGAGATTTTACAGTATCCTCATTCTGATGTAGTCAGGGGGAATCTCATTTTTCTAGATGCTTTGCAAATATTCTGTGTGCTTGGCCCTCGCAGTCTTCTTCAGTTATTACAGGTCACCAGCCTCATATTTTCCACCAAAACAACTATGCTGCTTCTTCAATTTAAGCTTTCTCTACATGAACCCTTTTCTGCATCTTGAGAACAAGGGTCCATCTGTGTTTACCAGCTCCATAGAACTGTATCACATTTCAGAAACTTCCTAAAAGTTCAGCTGTAATTCTTACATTTAGAGTAGAAATTGTGAATGAAAAAAATCTTTCAGACTTGCACATAGTGAACACAGCTGTTCAAGAAAGGCAAGTGATGCCACTAATCAAGGTATTCTGGAAGACTTTGAAAAGCAGTTCTGGAACCCAAAAAGTTTATTCAACCGTTCAGATTCAGAGCTGTGAGCCTGAACTCGGTAGTTTCTGGTTCAGAGCTGTTGAGCTCCCTGATAAGTATTTGATGTTTCTGTCCATCCCATTACTAGGAAATGCTTAGACTTTGTGGTGGGAAAGCAGCTTTTTCAGTTGGCGGGCAGACAGTTGACTAGAAGATTCCCGTTTCCACGTATGTAGGATGCAAATAGAAATGCTGAGCAATATCGGAAGGGGGTGGTTTGTGGGAAGAGTTATGCATGCTGTGGTACCATAGGTCTGATTGCTGAGTCTCACTGCAAACTGGAAAGAGCTGGAAAGAGATTCTGACAGAAATAGTGCTTTAGGAAAGCAATTTTCTGACTGTGCTGCAACAGTGAGTGTGAATGGATCCAAGCTTGTAGGATAGCATTTGGATTATGTCTTTTCGTTGCTTGTGCTGGTTACTATTGACTGACTTGCTGTTAATTGACCTCTCTTAGAGTGTAGAAAGATACAACAGTCTCACAAAACAAAAACTTCTTCCAATAATTTTAGGTGATTTTTATTTATTTGAAAATATTGACAAAGACACATAGATTCGCCAAAGGTTGTATGGACTCTGGAGGACGCTGCTGGTGTTTCTCACTGTAATGCTCCTTTCTCTTTTCCCAACACTGTCACGTTCCTGGTCGCTCACAGGGCAAGGGCACTGCTGCAAAAGAGAGGGAAGGAGTCCTGCCAAAGACATTTTGGTTCTTTAATTTCTCTAAGTATGTGCATTAAAGTTTGGATGGAGAGAGGCATTTTGGAAAGAGGATATGGCATCAATGTTGTTTTAATTTAGAGTTTCTAGGCTCTGAATTGCAGGAATGTGCCTCAATATAGAGACCATTTCCTAATGAGGCACTCGGCATTGACCAGGTTTCCCAGTAAGTGGAGCTGCCTGTTTCATATTGGTTGTCAGTTTGTGTGAGGGATTTCCTCTATCACTGCAAAGGCAGGCCGATTGCAGGGCGAGGGTCACCAGCTAATGTGGTCCCAATTTACTTCCTCCCAGGGTACTTTGTCTCCGTGGGTAGTTCATGGAGAAGCAGTGGTTGGAAGGCTGCTTCAGCAGAGGGGGCCGGGGCTGATGCAAGAGAGCAGAGCTGGAGGTTGTGTAACCAGCTCCAGATGTAGCGCGGCGAGCGCCAGCCCGCGCGCTCGGGTTGTACACCATGGAGGAGGCCCCGCCATGTGTGTCACACTGCAATCCACAGGGGCCCAAGGAGCCTTGGCCTGCTTTGTGGCAGCACATCCACCACTCATCTGTTAGAAAGTAGCCTGTTTTGTTTGCCATTTATTCCTTCCCTTGTCAAGCTAAGTTTTAAGGCTCAGGATATTTTTATTGCAACGGAGCAAAGCACTACTCTTCAGCTTTGAGTGGTAAAGGGAAGGCACATCTGAGTGGGCTGAGGTTTTCCTGTCTGTGGGCTTTGAGCCTTAAACGCTTGGGGTTTTCTACTAGGAGCTGTTTGTACCAAAAGCTGTCATTTTCTGTATTTGTACAGTGTCTAGCACAGCGGGGGCCTGACTTGACCGGCATCTCTAGGCATTGCCATGCTATAAATGCAAAGTAGTGGTGTTAAAATTTTTAGGAGACTCTGAACAGTATTAGTGTTGCTGAGAGCATGGAGCATTATTCAAATTAATTGTTTGTATATCACCATATTCATTTGTATTATTATATAGTATTTCCTCATTAGTCTGGATTCTTTTATAATAGCAAAAGTTACCAGGGCACCAGCTTAGCTCAGTGTTATTGATGACAGGATATCAAAATTTTCATTGTAAGTGGTGTGACCTCAGGTTAGGTTTATACTGGGTACATTTTTATTATGCTGCCTTTTCCTAAATGAAAGTTATTTTCAGATTAGTTCCTCGATCTTTTAAGAACATGTTGAGTTTTCATCCTATACTTTAGCATGCTCACAGAACCAACTCACTTAAGCTTTCTTCACATATTTCATAAACATACAACTGTTAGTGAAAAATACTGAATAGTAATGAGCTCTGTGGAACCCACTTGATTTACCCGGTTACACCTGTACACTGTTCTTAAAGACTGTAAGTGAAGGAGATCTTCAGTCTTGGAAAGTCTTTTCTATGACTTGTCTGTCTTTATCATTAGATGTAATCTGTAATGATACCACAATTTAAGATCATTGCTAGTTTTTTCTATGTGTTATGGGAAAAAAAGACTTTCGTGTTCTTGCCGTAGACACTCTTGCTGTTTGCTTGCACTAGACTTAGTGAAAAGAGCCCCTTTCTATTTTAGTGAAGGGAGATAAGAAACCTCCTGCTATTGGAAGTGTGGATTATGTAGTCAGCTTGGCTGCCTTTAATACCTGTTGTTCCCTTCTACTTCTATGTGCTCTGTATGTTCCTTCCTTTGTGGGCCAGCATGAATTTGAGTGGCTGTTATTTACCATTCCTACAAATGCAGAGGAATTATTTGGCAACGGCTAGTAGTAATAATAGTTAGCATTTATACAATATTTAATATATATTTCATCTAGTCATGTAAGTCCCAAAGCTGTTTCCCCTCTACTACTTTGTGCCTCTTCCCTATAGGACTTTGACTGACTTTCTTTATCAGGCCAAGGTACTGCAAAGACTGGTTTTCCAAGTAAATGTGGTTCATGGGATCATGGGGAAAAAGGAAAGAACTTTAGATTCCAGAATAGCTTCTCCCTCCAAAAATGCTATTTTTTCACTGTCACTTGCTTCCCTGGAAACCCTGCACACTGACACCTGACACTCCTCTGCTGTGAACTTTTCCAAAGTGAAGTTCCACTGATTGGAGTCATTTCTGTTTATAAGAAGAGAATGTAAAACAGGTCAAAGGAGACTGACAGGCAAGCATTTTCTGCTTACTGCCATGGAGCTGTATCAGCACGACCACACTTCTGACAGTTTTTATTACCACCCTCCCTGATGAAATAATACAGATCGTGAGAGGCATGCAGTTAGCTCTTTGCTTTGCCTTAGCTGCCCTGATTTGAAACCATGTCTGATCACCCTGTTAGCAAGCAAATTTCTTCTTCAGACGACATGGATACAATCACTGCAGGTAATTGCTAAATGTGGTGCTATTTCTTCCGTGACAGAGCCACCATTGTTCCCTAAGAAGTCCCAGCAGTGTGACAATCCCCTCTGAAATTCAAAGAGTGGAGGTTTCTCTCAAACCAGAAGGGAACTTAGCAAGTTTAGGAAGATTTATATAAGTTGTCTGAGGGTGGTGGTGGTTGGTTTTTTATAAATGAGAAGGAAAAGTTAATATTTGAAATTATTTCTGAGTCAGGCACTCGGATCCCTCTTTGTTTATTGATCTCTTCACCACAATACCCACATACTGCACTAGCAAGAGTGCAAATAGATGCAAAAGTAGGGATGGAAAACCTGTGTGATAAGAAAATAAAGAACAGGCAGATGAGATCTAAGGGATCTGTCAGAGATTTCTGCATGTATTGGGCAGAACAGAAGGCACACTGTGAATTCGGGTATGCTCTGGATGCCAGGTTAACCTGTTGTAAACAGCAACAGATTAAAGCACTCTCCCAGAAAGTTTTCAAGGAATAGTGAAACATTTTGAGAACTATTATCACTTATAGGGAACTTGTTACATAAATAGTGCACTCACAACCTCAGTTGTACACTGCATGGTCTGTACAGTCACTATAAAGTCATCTTTTTTCAGGTTCTTGTACCACCACTATCTGTAGGGTCAATTGCAGCTTTTCAATTACTGGCTTTAATATACAAAATTGGCAAAATATGTAGGTTTTATAGTATATTCTTAACTGTACTAACTGTGTAGCTGACATATATGTGAGCAGGCCAAAGTGGGGGAAATCACTCTGTACACTTCCTATTCAGGAAGCTGTTGGACTAGAAACAGAAGAAACCTCTGGCTGAAGTGAACATATATCCACTAATTGGCCCTCATCAAGCATTGCCAGCTGTCAAATTTAAGCATCGTGGCTTTTGTCGAAGGCCTGTAATCCACCCAGATTATCAATCACAGCGTTGCTTGTTTTGCCAGGCTTTGCTCCTCGGTAATTGTTTCTGTCAAGGAGGAGGTTTCTGCCAGGAGCAGACCCCAGCACCCTGACAGCAGCCGAGCAGGCACAGAAAGCAAGGCTTTGTCATGCCCTTGAGCAGCGCTTCCTGAAGCACGGCACAAGAAGTCCTTGCAGATTAAAAGAAAGACCCTTCTCCCTGCCATGTGTTCCAGACTTTTCCCCCATCATTTCTAATCATCTGTTAGCACAGTAACAGCACTCGGTGCAGCGTCAGCAGTCTTTTTAGGGGCAGCATTTCGCCTTTCCGTGGTATACTTACAATCCCTTTCCCCTCTCCCTCTTCCTTTTACCTTTACCCTTTGCCTCTGGTATGGCTAAATAATAACGTATGTTCACGTGAGCTCTTTGCTTTTGCTATGGACTAATCCCAAGTTTGTCCTCAAATCCAAGTTTGTTTCAAAAACCTGTTTCTTTCTATTGAAAATATTCCTCCATTTGTTGAATATATTAAGATTTTCATATTCTAGTTTTACTGCTTTTGCATTGACTAGAGGTTTGCACAAATAAATTCATTTAAATTGGATAATTGTCAACGTCATCTAGGGCCACATATACAGTAGCTCTCATTCAAGGCTTATGAACTCCTGTAGCAAGTCATTTAAGCAATGTTTTCTCTGACTAGAAAATCAGGATTGCTGGACCAGTCTAGGTTAGCAGCTGAGAGACCCTATATCCCATTTTTGTAAGAGACCAACTTGGTGGAGATGGATATCAGATAAGATTGTTAAACTTACACTGGGAAAACCAGGCACGTTAGTAGTATTAAAGAGTTAAGCTGGAGTTTCTTCAAAAGACTGCACTAGGATATCTAGTCTGAGGCCTGAAAAATAATCATTCCTTTGTCTGTGAGTAGTATTTCTGGACATTAGTGCGATGTAAAAATGGTCACTGTCATTTCACATCACACTTGTACCATACTGCAGTGGTTTACTGTAGTTATCGTGACACAAACCACTGATCTGATACATAGTATTTTTCAGTTAAATGAGAGAATATATTAGAGCAGATCTTTACAATGCATACATCCAACAGAGTATCTATGTAACTAATTCTGTTTCTTCTTTGCTGTGAAGTTTATGTTGAGAACAGTTACCCTCCCTCAGTTTCTGACAGGCTCTGTGTTAGTTGATGAGTCATGAGATAGATTCAAAAGTTCTGGAAGAGTGGTTGGAACAGCTCAAGATTGCCAAAGTAGTTGTTCATTCAAGGAATACAATTATGGGTGCATCTTCTTTTGCTTAACTTCCTGTGGTTTGTGGGGTAGGTGGGAAGGACCCGTACACGACTGCTCCCTGTTTGTTGTCCAGTGTCAGGATGTGCCTCAGGGGTAAAATATTTGAAACTCTCTGACCACTGGTCCTTGTGGCTGGGTTGGTTTGGCATCAATCTCTTGGTATTTGAATTGGTGATGTCTGAAGGATGACCGGAAAATAGAGTGATTTTAAGATTATGCTTAAATCTTGTCTCATTTAGACCCATTGTTTAGGGAACTCTGAAGCGTTGGTGACAGGGAGGATTCCACTTAAACATTTAAACATGTAAAAAATCTTGATGGGATAAACCCATGAATATATTTTTTGGGGAAGAAGCAGCAATGTCACACCAAAATTTCAGATACAGGAAAGTTTTGAATTACTTGTTTGAACTCAGTAAAAATACAGTGATTTTCCAAGATGGGTGTGTAACCATCCTTACTGGTATTTCATTGATTGGATGCAGGTTTTTCTATACTAAATTGTTCCTGTTCATTTGGGCTGTTTTACGTGACACACTGACAATTGTCTAGGGGACACATGTCCCTTTACCTCATCTTCATTCAAAATGTGCTAACTTGGTACAATCTCTTCCTACATTTATTAGTATTGTCCCCCAGGGAACACACAGCACACTGAACAGTTTCATGCTGATGCTATAAAGTAGACTTTATTTGTGGTTACTTGCCTTTGGATGAAAAGGTTAACAAACCTGTGATGTCAACAACTATCTTATATAAAGAGCAATCCACGAGTCAGTAGAAGGGTAGTGGCTGAAAGGCATTTTACCAGCTTTAGTATTGGTTTTAATTTGTGTTAAGATCTGTAACCGGTGAGGTGATAGATGATTCAAGGTGTGTTCCAAAAATGTGTAAAGGAGAAGGTGAACTCAGAGATATGAGGTGACTGATTGGGTTCATAAACTAAATATGTAGAAGGTTTCAAGCAGATTACAGATTAACAGTTGTATGACTTAATGTGTTAGTGATGTGTTCTTTGCTTGAAGGGGGAATGATGGAAAGAATAGAAATATGTCATGAAAATTAATGATCTATTAGATAGAATATATTGCATATTTGTGATTTTACTGTGTTATTTTGGGAGTAACATAATAAATCAGTGCTTTTTTTGCTTGAGAACAGAAAAATGCATAGCCTACAGAAGAGAATTTTAATCCCCACCATCTTAAAAATTGATAATGGAAAAAATGAAGTCTCAACTGTATGGAATGAACTTCAGCTTCAGTAGATAGTGAACTGTTGATGAACAGTAATTTCAGATATTTTTGAATACTGAAATACCTCTCAGTCTGCAGATATTTTTTTTATCCACTGTATAAAGCTCTTGAATTCTGAAAATCATTTTTCTATTTGAAACAGTCTGAGCCTAGTCCAGTACACCAAATCTCAGGGTAATGAATATGTATGGCAGGGGAAAATAGAAGTTTCATCCTGCAGTTGGAAATCTAAGATATATGCTGTCAATTAGGACTAGTTTCTTGATAATAACCCTTCCCTAATTTACATATCAAGTTATGGAAATTGCTAGGGCAGTATAACAGGTTTGTCAAAAGGAGACATAGATTTATGAAATTAAGCATCAGTTACTTTCATTAGCTTCTGCAAATGGATGGTTGTTGGTGGCTGCAGATTCCCCTCAGTTCTGTTAAATTCGTGGTGTTATGCTCTGAAGAATCCAAGTCTTAGAAAAATGACTGTTCATGTTTTGGTGCTGAACAAGTGATGCATTTTACCCCTTAATAAGTACGTGCTGTTTTAAGTCAGCCCTTTTCTAAAATGAAAAAATATTCACAACCAAGGCAAAGCTGTGCAGCTTTTCCCTGGAGGTCATGGTTTTGCCACTTGACATTTGTGAATGTAGGGAGGAGATGGCAATTTTTCTGCTGCCTTTTTCTGCTAACTTGGGAAGCTGTGAGGAGTCTGGAAACAGCTGCCAACTCTGAAAGGTACAAGATGAGAAAGCTGATACTGATGGAGATTCTGCTTCTAGTCCCTCCCTTGAATGAGAGTCTGGAGATGATGCTGTCAAGTACGAGTTAATGATTTTGGCAGATCATCTTTCGGGCAGTTGTGTTCAACTGTGTCTGAGCAGACCTCCATTGAACACCAAATAAAGGAATGGTTGCTGTGTGTCCTTTCAGGGATTAGTACAAGGCTGTGCATGAAGACAAAGTAAGTCTCCAACTCAGCTATCAAAAGATTGCAGTATAATTTTACTTGGCATAATCAAACATTTATCCTGGGGATGTAAGATCAATTTTCTGATCAGGCACCCTCAATTATAAATACAAGCAGTTTTCCTTTACAACAATGTGTTGCACAAGTTTAGGTTGTCAATACTGTAGGTAAGTGTTAGTCTCTCAACTTCTGTAAAGCTTTAGTCTCCAAATATGTGTTAAACTTTGATCACAGTACTGATGCCTGGGAGAAGTAATGGTCTTTTATGTTGAATGCAGCCTTGGTTAAGGGGTGGCCATTTTATTAGAGGTTTTGTTCTCTTTATTTGAGTACAGCTTTACAGTCACAGAACCTAGTCTTTTGTTCTCTTTCTTTCTGTTTGCCACCAATGCCTGTCTGTCTTAGTGTGAATACAAATATTTCCTGTTGTTGAGTAAACAAAAAATAAATGGAGCTCTCAGAGCTAACTCCAGACAAGTTCTTCTCAGGGTCTGAACAACCTAGATATCTCCTGTTTTTACAATGGATTTTTACTGGGGAGGGGGGGAGTTTAACTTTTTTTAACGTTCAATTTCACTGTTGAACCACTCTTAATCCTTTTAGTAGTTTAAAAAATTACTCTTCTCACTTTTTTTCATCTTAACATGAATTATAACCATAATTTCTGATACCAAGCCAGTGTGCCCTCCATCTCCTAAACACTAGAAGATATAATCTTGGCTTCACCTCCTTTATTACAGCTAGCAACCGAAACCTCTGCCAACTGCTGACATTAATGGTGTTGAAAAAATAATAAAAGCAATTTAGTGATCCTTAAGAACACACACATACATAAGTTGTTTAAAACTTGGAAGCCTGCAGAGGTTTATTTGCTCTGTGGAAGCAATAAGGACTGTATCTTCTCATTTCAGTTTTTTTCTCTTTTTTTTTCTTTCCTAAGGGGAAATATATTTATTTATACATACAGATTCTTCATTTTGTGCACCTTTCAAGTGTCTTCTTCACAAAAATTTAGGTGGTTCTGTAGCACAGATGGAATTTTTTAAGACTTTTTTCTAAGCTTAACAGTGTGCTTTATGGTGCCCATTGGTTGGACCTCTGTTCATATGTTGTGTCATCATCTAATGTAAGTCACAGAAAAACAACAGATTAGGAATAGAGCAGGCAAAGATGGGAATACTGTCTGGAATGCAGACACCTTAGAGAAATTCATCTGGCCAAGCTGGCACATCTCCACACATTGTGTGCCATGAATTTTGTAGAAAGGACAAGAATTTCTTTCCTTAGCAAGAATAATTTTGGAACGGATACAGTAGAAAAATGAAATGTTTTTTCAGTCTTTCCAGCTGAGTATCTAAGCTTTCATGCAGACTGAATAGGAAAAATCAACCTCTGCTGAGAGAACAAGAAAAGAAAGTGTTGTTTTATTGTGGTCCTCCTTGCTTGTGTGCTGCGTGCAAGAGCAGGGAGAACGGATACGAATCATCTGTCCAGCTCTGTGCTGCTGTGGGCCTGGGTAGGAATCCTGCCTCTGCGGACCAAACACAGGGACAGTGAGGATGGACAGGAATCCTGTGGCTGCAGACCACACGCACAGATGGTGTGGACAGACAGGAATGTCATGTCTGTGTGTTTGTATGGATATTACCGAGGCAAGGCTCTTCTAGGTGGATGTCAACCCCAGTAATTGGCCATACAGAAAAAATTCTTAACTTTAATTTAGTTTGGGGTAGCAGAGCTCTGTTGGCTGTCAAAGGAAATGCCCTTTCAACTCTTCCCTGCAGCAGTTACCATGCAGGATTTTGCCTAGATTCAAAGATGAAAGAAAGGGACAAAAAGAATAATACTAGGTTTCTTTTTCTTTTATATGCAGCAGCTTTTAAAATTATTTTCAGATCAAGCATAAATAGTCTTGAGGTTTCGTTGTATGTTTTTTTAAACAGTTGCTATCAACACTGTTTATATCATGTAGACACAGACACATTCGTGTATACACCCAGAGCTGGGTTCTGGGTAGTTACAGACAGTCTGTTGAGATGATACTGAGCAGCTCACATCACTTTAGCATCTAGGAATTTGTATCTGTACATAACTGCTTTTTTTGCCAAGAACAGCATATATAGAAGGGAGGGGGTTTTGCTATTACCAACTTTTTGAAGCTGCAGGCAAATGCAATTGAAGTGGTGAGTCATGTAACAATAAAAAATATGTAACAATTTTTCTCTTGTGGTCAAAACACTGGTAGGTACCTTCCAAAAATAAAAATTGCTGGATAAAGGAGTGCTTTTACTATATTTATTGTAAAGACACAGTCATGGTAGACAAAGATTGGAAAACTTCCAAATCACATCAGCTAGGAAAGGTGTATGTAGATACCCATGAGCAGATGGCCTACAAGTGATTTTGTTGAACCAGGGAATAATGACTAGGTTTTAAGATTTTACAGCAGGATGCATCTTATATGTAAATTCCTGAATGAGGTATTTGCCAGTGGGTTTTCATAGGTATCACTGGACTGAGAAACTTTCTTGTTTCAGACAAGGGGAAAGACTGAGACAAAGGCAGAGTGACTGAAGTGGTTGTGTTATACAGGCAGCTTTGTGAAGCAAATGCAAGTGGATTTATTTTGGAAAGGAGAACCAAACAGAATAACAAAGGAAAGGGGGACAGAGTATGGTAGTTGAGGGTAAGATGAGCAGAGTGTGGAGTGAAGCTGAAGTGAAAAAGGAAGGAGAAATTTCAAGTAAAGAGTCATAACAAAGCAGGAGTCCCATCAAGATGTCAAACAAAGGTTGTTCTGGTTTTGATAGAAATATTTGCCTGTTCTATAGGGTGTGATGTAGTTTAAGGGTTTTGCCTTCAAGGTTTTTTATAGATTTTGTAAGACTAACCTTACCTGCAGTACTTAGTGTTGGTGCTTAAATTGTGCAAGTTTAATGTAATCACATGACCATTAATATATTGGAATGTGCCTCCAACCACAGCATAACCTGAGATATCTTTTACATTTTGCTCTTTGTAAAACATGTGTCAAAGTTTTTAGGAAGAGTTTATGCTCCAAAGTACATTTCAGCTTATTTTTTCCTCGCTGCTTTTTTGTCTTTGCTTTTCAATCATTTGGTAAAATATAAGATGAAATTTTTAGCTTGGGTCCACAAACGCACTGTGAGAAGGGAAAAATGAGAAAGAAGGAAGTACAATCAGGAGTATTCAACAGTTTGGGTAATGAGGCCCATGACAAAGACTGGTATTTCCTTTTGTATTATTATAGAAGCAGCATTTCACTTTTTTCTCCAAGTGGGTTGTCATTGGTGGTATGTATTAAAGTAGGTTAAAGAGACAATAAACTGTATACATTAAACATCCAGCAGACACATGAACTAAACATGAGAGGCTGGCTCCTGTTCACTTGAGAATTTGTACCAGTTCAGCCTCCCAGAATCTTAAAGAAAGACATGTATCACAGTATCAGAAAATTCCACTTCTGTGCAACATTTAATGCAAGGATATATTGGGAATATACATCCAAATTCTTACAACTCAAACAAAACATGCTGGTTTGGACTCCTCCAAAGAAGAGTTTAAATGACAGCACTATCCATCTGCTTAGCTGAGCTGTAGTTCCCATCCAGTAACTTTTCAATTTATTGACCGTTCTTGACCAAATTTGACAGAGGGAAAGAAGTCTCAAAGATTGTGTAATTTATAGGAACTTCATTAACATCCACAGCTGGGTAGAGGCAAAAAAAAGCCCCAAGTACAGCTCCCACACAGGGAAAGGCAAGAAGAATTGAGCCGTGCTATATTTTGTTTGGCTGTAGCTTACACATATGGCTGGCCATTCAGAACATACAGACTTTCACACTGGTCCCAGCTGACTCTTGCCTGGAGACACCATGGGGGAGGCAGGCTGGAGAAAGAGATTATTATAGGGTTGAAGGCCATGGTTAGAAGATGGAGAATACAAATCCAAAGCACGCAGATTTCATTAGCCAGGATAAAATGGGTAATAAAGTGGACTCATATGCTCTCCAAGGGTAGCCATGCTGTCTGCAAAAGAAATCAGTTCTTCAGTGATTAAAGAAGTAGCTAAGATGGCACAATAGACTGAGAGTGGATGTAGCAGCATAATTTAGCAAAAAAGCTAATTGTTGTTAAACTAATTTAAATAAATGAGGCTTTTCTGTTTTCAGGGCATGTGGCAGTAAAGGATACTGATCTTATTCTCTTCTGCAGTCAGACTCTGCTCTGCTATGGTGTGGAACCAAGACTTGCCCTAACAAACTGCACCACAGGGCAGGCTCATAACAAAAAAATACTTACCTGCTTACCTTAAACCTAGAGTACAGAGATTTTATATACTCAATACTGGAATGTGAATATAACCAGTTCTCTTACTCTGTCTTAAGAATGAAAACAGCAGCTAATTTTGTTTGCTGTTGTGCCTTCAGACCAATTTCAGTAAATAATTTCTTGGGTTGTCTGCTATGTGAGGGATCCAGGAGTCTTTGAGGCTGTTGTCATGGGGTTACCATTTGTCCTATTGATCCTGCCCGAAAGGGGCTTTTTGATGCATAGACCATTAATTCAGTATAAATCAGGTATTTACAGTATGGTGGTGAATGTTCTCAGACTGCAGCCCTTGCTCAGACATCTTTGAGATACGGGTAAAAGTGTATTTCTGCCTAAGACCCTTACATGCAGTGGAAAGATGCCAAAGAACTAACGTACTTAGTTTGCTCCTGAGTAGTTAACCCTGAGAGGAGATATTTATTTTATTTTCTTTTTTTTTAGTTTCCTTTGAAACCTGTGACTGGGCAGATTCCAGCTTTTGTGAAACAAGTAATTGAGAAAGGCAGTTCTATTACTGCTGATCAGTCAGTCTTAAACACAGCTTGAGGTATCTCTAAAGAGAGGTAAAGGAGCATATACTAAAATGTCCATATGGTGTAACACAAAAAGGAGTCCCAAATACTGATCTGATTTGGATTATTTTTTTTTTTTATGTCACTGGTTTTCTTTATAGAGGAATCAGAGCAATAGATTTCAATAAACTTTATCACTGGGCAATTCCATAGTTAGTTATTTCTTCATCTCCTAAGGAACTAAGTTCCAAGAGACACATTTCAGTACAGGGAAAATTTCAGTTCAAAGTTTACATTTTAATCCCATCCATGTATGTCTACATGTGTCAAGTCTCAGAGAGAATGCCATATCTAGATGATCTGCCTCCTTTTGTTTAGTTCAAAGGTTTTTTGAACATGAATTCTCCAGAATGCAGTTTCTTGGTAATTATCACTTGTGGAGAGATGAACAGAAAAATGAAATCTTTAAACACAGAAATTAGCTGAGCTGATAAAGTCTCTTTCTTGATAATGTAATGCTGTTGTAACATTGCCAACAGCCAGTGCAGAAGCCAGTATCTCAGGTAGAATCTGTGAAGTCCTTCAGGCTTTGACAAACCCCAGCAGCTGCACGTGTTCTTTGTTGGGCTCACAAAAAACACAGGCTCCAGGACGTACAGAACTCTATTAACAGGAATGGTTTTCATTTCTCTGAGCCAAAATGAAAGCCAAACCTAACTAACCATGTGTCTTTTAAACCTTACAAACAAAAGTGACAACTCAGCATGTACCATCTCTTTACAAATTTGAAAAATGTCACCCAGATCATTAAATATTATGAATGGGAAGGGGGAATAGAGTAAAATACTTTAGTCCCAGTGCTCAAGGTAGGTATAGATATATTCAAGGTAGTTATGCAGGGCATCATATTCTAATAACAGGCAAGGAGGAATTATTCTTTCTGTATTTCTGACAAATTCCTGCAGGGAGATAGTTTGACATTTGCAGGGATTATGGCTCACTGCAGGTTTTTAACAAATGAAAAAGAACTGTCTGAAAGTCTTTGCAATTATATCATTTTCAGAGATACTGAATTTGGCACACGCTTAGAAAGAAAAATCACCCAAGTTTCTTCAGTATATTTCTATGTTATTAGTGGTAAAAATGTTTCTAAACTCTTGGTTCTGCATGTGTGTGCTTCCAGTGAAACATTCAACTCAGACTGAGATGGGATGACTCCTTTAATTTGCTGACATGCTGCCTCTACCACATACCCATTTGTCACAAGTACAGTCATTATATTAATATTTACTTAATGTGGGGCTTTTAAAACTCTACATTAAAGGATTAATGAAGCTTGTTTAGACTGGTTAGCAAAACCAGAAATTACCCCACGCAAATACTCTACGGAAAATGAGAAAGTAGTCACTGATGTCATGGTTTGTGCTGTGTTTCATGGTGGAGCAACCAATTTGATGCAAACTCTTCGCATAAGTGACTGCAATGAATGCATGAAGCGGGCTAGATTAATAGAGAGAATGCACAGCTTATGAGCTGGTATCTGCTGTTTAATAGAAAGCCTGTCCAGAGATACAGAAATGTGTGATCCCTATGAATAAAACTTGGTTTCAAAAACTTGCCAGGGTAATGGTTACCAGAACACTAGCTGTCCTGCAGAAATGCTTAAGAAAGGTATGTACTCTCATTATAACATACAACTTCGTGCAAGCTTTCAAATAAAAACATTCTGTAAAATATATTATAAACAATGTCTGTAGTTAAACCTGTGGGTTTCAAATTTATATGCAGAATTCCACAATAAAGAGTTTGTCAGACCTGGACAGCACTCCTCTAGACTTTACCAGCTATGTTGCAGAATATGTCTCTGACTCTCCCCTGGAATTTGTGGATCAGCATCAGTTCTGTTTTTTCTCATGTAATAATTTATCTGTGATAAAATCTATTAATTTGGTCTTTGGGATTGAGGTGCAAGAACAAGCCACCAGTATAGCCTGCAGGGAACAGAAAATAACTTGCTCTTAAGAACCTACAGGTGAGAATGTGCTTTGAATGGACACATCCATGAATGAGGAGCTTAGTGATTCTTTAAAACTCACTATGGCTACAGTTTAGGCAGCTAAAATAGTGCACATGTGCAGTTTGCAATGAAAATTTTCAGGTGTTAGTGATGTTAGAAACAGTCTACTCTGTGGCAATTTCCTTGTTTACCCAAACGTTTAGGCAGAAGTAAACCATATGGTACCAAGAAAAAAAAGTGAGGAAAATATAGTGAAATCACTGCAGGACCGTGAAACAACCAAACAGGGCATGTTTAAAAGAAGTCCTGATAATTCACATTCATGATTAAAACAAGTTTATCTGTCATTTTTTCCTCATGCTTTTTTCTTTTAGTATGATTGCCTGCTATAGCAAGGGATTGGGAAGAGGACAGACTGAAATAATGAAAAGAAGCAAGAAAGACATCAAAAATAAGTCTATTAGAGAGACACAGAAGTATAATTGCAGAAGTTCGGGGGCAGGGCAGGGGAAGGGAGGGGTGGGCAAGACCTGATAGTTCTAGAGTATAATCTGACATATCACCAGGGGAAGTTGGGGGGGTTTTTGATACATTACCCTTGCAAATGTTATGCTTTATACCTGCGGTTCACAGACTCTGGTCTTGTGGCAAGTTCTCCACAGTCATTCCTGGCTTTCAGTTAAGAGCTTGTGAGTGTGCAATGGCTCTTTAGTAATTTTGAGAACTGGCATCAGTCTGAAGGATTTGGGACTGTTCTTTTGCACGGTGATTAATGGGAGGAAAAAAAGAGCGTTGTTAAGGGCCTTGACAAGTTGTGGGGTTTTTGGGAAGGGTATGATTGGAGGGCCAGGAGTAAGGTTATGAAATCTGTCCAAAAAAGAAAAAAAATTAAGAAACCTGAACAGAGATCAGGAGACATATTGAGTTTGTGGAGTTTCATCCAGTTTTTTTCATTCCAGCATTTTTTCTGCGTGTGCATGAAGAAGGTACCTTGTAATGGCACATCACAGGTATTTTGCAGGCAAACTTTGAATCTGACTTCCAGTTCTTACCCCCACTAGTTCTGCTTACAGCTCTGGGGGTTTTAGGCAAAAGCACTCCTGACACAACTGATTTTTCTGCACTGCTCATTTGTTTTCTCACAGGACACAGTGGTTAAACCACTTTGTTGCTCATACTTTTTACAATGATGTAGAAATGTTTGCCCTAGGATCTGAGCCATAACCTCATGAGGTGGGAGAGGATTGTATAGTAGTGCCATGACAAAGCAGTTCAGGACTGCAGGATGTTGGAGTGGTTCCCCACAGTAAAGTAAACGTTTTGTTTTTAAATCATTGCAACAGCCATTTGCTCTAGAAATTTCCATCCTTTTGAACATATTTTTTTCCTGTAGAGGAGCAATAGGAGAGAAACTCAATTCGTGTATTTACTGTTATTTTTAAAATTTCCAATTAAAAGTTCATCATTGGTATCCCAGTCCTAAGCAGAAGCTATTTATTTCCATGTTTGACATTAAAAGAATTATAAAAATATTATTATATATTTTATTTGCAACACTGCTTGGAATTTAAATGTTGGAAAATATTTCTTTGTGGTATCCATCAGGAGATAGATAAACTGCTTTTCTTCCATCTCTTGATTCTTGCCTAATTCCAGTGATACATATATAAATTAGTTCCTGTAGTGAAATCACAATACTGGTTTTGGTGTTTTCTTGACAAGACTTGTATATCACATGCACTGTTAAATTAACAGCAGCAACAGTGGCAGGTCAGATTGAATTAAAGGGGAGGTATAGGAGATGTCCTTTTAGGTGAACAGATCGCAGAGGATTATTATCATCAGGATGCTGGAGAGATTGTTCTGAGTTACAATGTTTGAAGGGCTGTAATGGAACAGAGCAATATTTGGCAAGTAGAATGAATTTTGGAACTTATCTCCCTCTTAATTTGAAAACTCCAACTTTTGATAGCTATAAAATTACCTGAAGATGAAAATCTGAAATAATAGGTATTGCAGCGTATTTTAGGTTGGAGCGGGCCTCTGTGTCCAGCCACCTGCTAAGAGCATCATAGCTAGAGCAGCTTGCTCAAGGTCTTGTCCAGTCACATTTTCAGTATCTGCAAGGATAGGGATGCCACAGTCTCTTGGCAACCTGTTCTGGTGTTTGATCTGCCTCATTATGAAAAGAATTTTCCTCATCTCTAGTGAGACTCCTCTGTGTTCCAAATTACAACCATCATCTCTTGTCCTCTCCCTTCCAGGAAGAGTGTGGCTTAATCTTCTCTATTTCCTTCTGTCAAATAATTTAGAAAAGCTTCCTCTTTTTCAGGCTAAACCAGACCAATTCCTTTTCTCAAACCTCCTGCCAAGTATTAATAGTAGGTTATTCTACTTGAAGTTAAGTGACAAAAGTGTTCAACCTCTTCCGTTCGACCTCAGATTTTTCTGTGGGGGATCCTTGTGCTTTTTGCTGACCAGACCCTGTGGTGCCTCCCTGGGACCCACAGAGGGGATGTCACCAAGAAACTTCCCAGCTTGGTACAGCGCACTGGTTGTTACCCACTCCTGGTTTTCCAAGTAGGCAGCGATGAAGTCCCAGCAAGAAGGCGAAGGGCAGTCAAGAGGTTGCTTGGTGCTTTGGGACAACTGGTCAAGGGATCTGGAGCACAAGCTGTGTTCTCTGCTGTCCTGGTAATCGTGGGGCATGATGGGGCAAGAAAGAATGCAGATGAACACCTGGCTTCAGGACTGGTATAAACAGCAGAACTTTATGGGGTTTGATCATGGGTCAGTTTATACAACAATGACAACAAATAGGGTCCAGATGTCTTAAAGGGGAAAAGGGATCTTAGCAGGGTTATTGAGAGAACCTTAAGCTAGATTTGAAGGGGGACAGGGGCTTGGCCAGACTCAAGAGAGATAAGGTGTGGGAAGGGAACTGCTGAAAAGCAGCCCTGAGGAGGGGGACCTGGGGGTGCTGGTGGACAACAAGCTGCCCATGAGCCAGCAGTGTGCCCTTGTGGCCAAGAAGGCCAAGGATATCCTGGGGTGCATTAGGAAGAGCATTGCCAGCAGGTCAAGGGAGGTGATCCTGCTCCTCCACTCAGCCATGATGAGGCCACATCTGGAGTGGTCTGCCCAGGTCTGGGCTCCTCGGTACAGCAGAGTCAAGGAGCTCCTGGAGAGGGTCCAGTGGAGAGTGACAAAGATGATTAATAGACTGGAACATCTTACAAGGAAGGCTGAGGGAGCTGGGTCTGTTCAGCCTTGAGAAGAGACTACTAAGAGGGGTCCTCATCAATGTCTGTCAGTATCTGAAGTGAAAGTGTCTAAAGGACAGGGGCAGACGCTTCTTCATGGTGCTGAGTGATAGCACAAGAGGCAACAGGCAGGAGGTGATGCACAGAAAGTTCCACCTGAACAGGAAGAACTTCTTTACTATGCAGGTGACTGTACTCTGGAACAGATTGCCCAGAGAGATTGTGGAGTCTCCTTCATTGGAGATATTCTAGTACCATCTGGCTACAATCCTGTGCCCTGTGCTCTGGGGTGACTGTATTTGAGCAGGGAGGCTGGACCAAATGACCCACTGTGGTGCCTTCAAACCTGACCCATTCTATGATTCTTTGAAATATTTAGGTTTTTATGCTCTTTATATTCTTCTCTTCCTGTATGAGCTAGCAAACATAGGGCTTTTTTCATGCAATACCATAAAACATGCTGCCTCTCTCTGGGAAGAGCTACTTTTTCTCTCAGGAAAGTTAATGTGCTGTACTAACATTCTGCTAAACATCTGGTTTTCAGTAGATTTTTTTCCACACACATGCTGAAAGTCATGTAAGGATTTATTATTTATTGTCAAAACCAAAAATTTCCAAAGAAATGTGAAATCATTTAAAATCAGTTGTTCTCGTTGCAAAGAAGAAACTGTTGAAGACACAACCTTAAATGTAATAAAATAATAAATATTAAGAAAGTGCCTTTACAATAAACTGGTTGTTTAAGGATTAATGTAGCATGTTTCAAGTAGTGATTTATGAATGATGAGTCAGACTTGGAATTCAAAACTTGTTTGACAAAGCAGAGCAAACAATATAAAAATTTTGCATGATTAAATTGCTTATTGCTTAAGCTCAATTTACTATTAGCTTTTGTTAAATTAATCCAAAATAAAATCAAATCCAGATTCAAACCCTGGACCTTCTCTATAATGTTCTGAATAGAGTCAAGTAGAATCTGCATTCTCTAGCCTCGAGATGCTCATTAAAATTAGAGTTTTCAGTGAGAAACCATGGAGTTACAAAGGGGTTGAATCAGCAGCTGGCATTTTTACTGTGAGCTTTGAGCTTTCATTTTAAGACATTTAATTTTAGTGCATGTCTGATGATTTCATATGTCTAGCTGTAGATAATTTACTGTGTATCATATCTAACATAGGTCTGGCTAGCCTTTTTATTTCTTTGGCATACAAGGATTTCACAAGGCCCAAAATGGGGCTTTGTCTGCCCTCTGAGAAGTGCTGTCACTCCATTTTGGGTCTGCTCCAGGTGTGACTTCCCAGTGGCACTGGCAGCCAGCTAACGTGAAGGGAAGCAGCACTTTGCTTTGCAAGACCTTCACCCAGCTCTTCTGTAGTCCCCTGTAGGCTACTCACAGAGTATCATTGCTGCCTCTCTTTTGCAGACACAACCCTGTAGTATATTTTCATGTTCATGGTATTGTTAAGGTAAAGTATTCCATTTATTCGTACACAATTTATTTTATATTGTGTGTTTTTATAAATTATATGTCCTCTGGAACTTGAAATCTCCCAAGAAGTTGAAGAAAACCTGTTCCATATTTTGCTAATTCTTTACTTGTCTGTGTTCAGGTTTTGATTGATAAAACTTCATTGTGTCACTTTTGCCTCCCAAAGATTTATTTATTAACTTTGTCATTTTCTCACAGGATGGATTTTGTGTAATTCATATTTTTCTGGCCATTCTCAGAGTTCTTCTGTTCTTTGATATATCAATTGAAAACTGATTTGCATATTGAAACTAGATGGACTTCTCTAAATAATGACCTACCTTCAATTTGTTTACTTTTCTTTTTAAACTAATTACTTTATGGGGTTTTGGTGTTTTCTGTTTTTAACTGACTTAGGGACATCTAACTCATGTTTTCATTGAATTGTTCTCCAAGTTGTTATGTCTGAACCATAATGCCAAGGATTATATTAGAAGAAATTAATTTCTTGTACAACACAAGTTTTAGTAGGCACAAGTCAGATGAGCCACTTAATTGCAAAATTTATTTAGCCTCAAAGTGAACTGTTTGTCATGTGTCTCCCAGTTTTTATGAATTCTTCACAGTAATTCAACTGATGGTTTATGCATGTGTCTTATATTTTTCCATGTATGGATTTTAGATATGCGGAATAGTATAAATACCCTGTTCCCTTTAGTCCCCGTGATCACATTAGAAGGTAGACTGAGATTCTTTCTTTTTTGTTGTTTTTAATAGACTCAGAACCGTATGAAGCTGATGGCTGACAACTATGAGGATGACCACCTCAAATCCTCATCCCATTCCAACCAAACCAACCACAAGCCCTCCCCTGACCAGGTAATGTGTCTCTCTTTTTTGTTTTAAGGTGATTTTTACTATGAGGGCTGATTATTTTGAGTCATGTGTAGTTTTCCCTGATCTGCTTGCAGTACCTGGGAACAAAAATAGCATTCTGGAATGCAGTTATGAAGCAGAAGTGGATGTTGCTGATGTTGCCTTTGTTGAAAACTCCTGAAATGGGAACAAACAGTTCCCAGTACCAAGCTGTTATTAAGTGGGTGGAGAAGAGGGAGCACACTGAAAGGGAGGAGAAAAACATTCCTTTCTTAAAATGCGAGACTCAAGTCCTGTCTGACATACTCAGATTTTAGTAGCTCAGGTTTACTGCTTGAGCGTGTGGAGTGTCCAGGACTGTTTCTTGTCTTCAGTAGCAGGAAATCATGCTCCAGGATCGGCTTTCTGATCTATGGATTGCATATGAGCAGTTCCCATCATTTCCCATGAGGAAATGCCGGCCTCGGTGCCAAATGAGCACAGACTGCTCCCTCACAAACTCAATGGGCCGTGAACTGAAGGAAAATCAATTTACCATCTCCAAAGCAGCCAGGAGCCTCCTGTGTCATTTACAAAGCACAGCCATGTGCATGATAACTATCAGAGAGATTAACCATCCCTTGGGTAGCACAGAAAATGCCAACATAATTGCATATCCCATGTCGTAATCTCATCCATTCCGGTTTAATTAAAATATTAGTGATCATTAATCACTGCCTTAATGAAGTGAAGGCATGTTTGGTGCTCCTCTTTGCCCTCTGACTCATCTAGAGATTGTTGAGGTCTGAAGGGAGGCATCTCAGTCTAGACCTTTAAGCACCAACCTAGTGATACACAGAAATCACGAGGAAGGTACAAGAGGAAAATGACAAAAAACAATTGCATATTCACCCTGCAAAAAATAGATCTTTAAAAATCTCCTTTGATGTCTGCATCAGAAGACAATAAGGAGTGTATACAAAGAAACAAACAAAAAAATTCTCATTTTCAAAGCACCTTTCTTTTGCATCTTGATTTAATACCTTCCTCAACTGGCTTGATTTTTTTGCATGTTTTTGGAAAATGTTAGTGTTACCTTTTCCAGGAGACAGAAATTGTTTATACTGCAAATTAAATGGATTCCTTAATCTTAATTTGATGTAAATGTTAGACAGCTGAAGCCATTTCCAGAATGTAACTGTATTACATGCTTACAAATGAATGAGCATAGCATTCACAGATGAAATGAAAAGATAAAATGTAAAAGAGAAAATTTAAACATTTACGGAAATTCTTGCACAGACCTTGCAGGGGAGTGCAATAGGGAGGAGAGGGGGTGGGAGGAGGGTCTGATTGCACTTTCCCTTTGCATAGGGGCATTTCAAAAGCTGACAAAGCCTACAAGAGAGCAAAGAAAGCTGTACCTCAAGGTAGCTCAGAATATTGCATAAGGAATTAAACGCCTTGTTCTACTATTTGTACTTACCTATGTGCCTTAAATACTAACCAACTCTTTATTTCATTCCCATGCTGCTCTGGGGCTTTCCTCCCATTGCCACCTCTGCACCTCTAGGATGAGGAGGAGGGTATTTGGGCATAACCAGTCAGATGCTCTTAGTTCAGCCATTTTGTTCAGAACGGTGAGAATCAACTTCTCTTGCCAATAGAAAAGTTTCCGACAGTCACTCCCACATCTCGCTCCCGTGTGCTTTGTGAAACCTGGCTGTGCTCCTTCCCCCTTGCTTGGATAGTCTCTGCATGAGGGTGTTTCTTGTGTGTTTGTGTGTAGTTTGTGATTTTCTTCTTCTAATCACCATCTCGTCGTTTCACGATGTTGTGGGGAGAACTTTCCAGGGCATGTAATTGAGTTTCTGTGCAAAGCAAACCCTTAATGCGGACGAGAGAACAGGAAATGTCTCTCATATCATTTATCATTGACTTCATGGAGGAAATGTTTTCAGTTGGATTCTTTTTCAAAGCAGTTTGCACTGTAGCCAAATCTATGTATGCTTTTTCGATTCTGGTTTGTAAAGAATTTGCTCAGAGATAATGTTCCTCCTGAAGATAATGTTCCTCCTGAAGGTTTTAAGCATGTTAAGATCTGCGGCTGAGATTGCTGCCCTGCATGCTGACCTAACCAGTCACAGATATTTATCAACTCACAACAGATGATTCTTGATAAGGACTAGGAATATAAATTGTCTATAAATTTGAAGGCAAAGAGGAATATCCCCTTAACCTTCCTCTCTCCGTTTCCCTCATTCTTTCAAACCAACAGGGGGGAAATTGGTAGCTGTTTTTCATTTAAAGTACATTTTGTTTCGCCATGTCAGCGTCCACAGTTTTCTCTTTTCTGCTGTCAAATTGTCCCTGTGACAACTCCCATTTCCAGAAGAGAGGGCAGTACACGGGACAGTGCCCTTCTCCTCACACCTGTTCTCTAGCAAAGAAAACATCCTTCACTGACCAGGAGCCTTGATATAGAGCTTAAAAGTCAAATATCTTTTATTAGGCTACCGTACACAGGATTCATTTATACCTTGGAGTATAAGTTTTAAAGCAAAATACATTTCTCTGAAGTACTTAAAGTATTTTAAAGGACTGAAATGCAATGACAGTATTTTAAAAATTTATATGAAACTTTTTCTGTCTTCATTTATCCTTTCAAGAAAAATTATTTCACATTTTTTTGCACAATATGATTTTTCCCTACTAGTTACTTGAAAAAAACTTCTGAAAATTTCTGTGGAAATCTTGGACTCTTGCATTTTTGAAAATTTTTTCCTTAATGTTAGATTTGTAAAACATTCATGAAAGACTAAGGCGCTCTCATCTCTTCACACTTGCTCAATTAACTACAGACTTACATGTCTGTCTGACTGTATAGATCAAATCCCTCTTTTCAAGCCAACCATTTGAAAAATTTAGTCCAACTGTGGCAGTGTCAAACTTGAATTTCATGCCTTGGGGTTTCAACTGAGAAAATCTCTTTAGTGGAAAAATTCATAAAATGCTTCATTAACTTACACTCGCTGTTGATTTCACATTCTTTTTGTATCATCACTCTTGCAATGGTTGTGTGTTAGTGTATGGTAAAAGTTTTAGAGATAATGCTTGTATAGATCAGCTGAAGGACAGCAATTAAACAGGAAAGATCAGGTAAGTAAATGATGAAAAGGAAGAGGACGCTCACTATGAAGGTAGGAATAATTCTGATTTTCCTTCTAGAGCAAACATGGAGTTTGTGTAGAAAACTGATAGAAAGATCTTTCTCTTTTCCTCTCCCAACTGCTGATACATTTATGAATGCAAATATGCTAAGGATATGGTTTCTATTGGTTTACTGAATTAATGGGTGGGTGACATTAAATACAGTTTCTCTCTCCACTTAGAGGCATTTTCCTGAGGAAAGCATGTTACAGAGTATCCTAGTCAAAATAATGAGTCAGCCAGCATCCTTGCCTTACATGCATCTCGTCTGAGAAACTTGTCAGCCTCAAGATTGTCTTGGATCCATCAACAGGGAAAGTATAAAGCTGATTGATGCATCCCAAGCCCTTTATTCCCGACAGAGTACATTTTTACCATGATATTCCATGTGCATTGAAAAAAATAAGTCCTTATTCTCTTTGTAAAACCTAAGGTCATGTAAGTTACAGAGTCCCTAATTTCAATGTGTTAAATTAAATCTACATAATATTACATGATAAATATTACATAAATATTACATAATATTACATTATAAAAAAGTGACATATAGCAAAAGACTTGGCAATAAGTTTGTTTTTTAGAGTTCCTTTAGGTCTGTAGATGCAATCACCTCTGGTCAATACTGAATATGAAATAGAAACCAGAAAACTATGTACAGTAGCAAACTCCATTGGTTTATTTTTATGGTTTAGAGTTTAAGGCTTTTCCCCTCCAAAATTCCAGAATTGACTGAATTTAATATTTCATTGTGCCAGTTGTGTACATGACAGCATTATCAGATACAGCTTCTCTGAAATGTAGCACTGTTCCTAAACATACGCACCTTTCCTGTAGTTCCAGAGAATGGTAGTTTATATTTCCATTTATAGTTCAATGTGAATATCATCTTTCATCCTGAAATAGTCGTTCCCAGCCTTATGACTCCTTTTATTCCCCAGATGGAGCTCTATCCTCCTCTGTACACAAGCGTGTTCCAGTGTGATTTCACATGAGGATGCTCCTTTGTCTTTCTCAAATGCTAAAATGGTCTGGCCAATATCTTAAATAGTTGTTATTATTTGCTTTTATTGAGAATAATATGAATTTACACTTGATGAGGTCTAATCCATGCAAAAGGGTATGTGTGTATGCATGTGTTTCTCCTTTGTAAACCTGTACCATGCCTGTGCCATATGGGGGAAGGAGAAGCAAAGCTTTCTGTTAGTTTTCTTGTGAAGCACAGCTGTGCTAAGTACCATGGGAGAAAGTGTGAGTGTGGTTCAGAGATCTGCTTGATTCACCCCTGCCCATCAGAAGTGAGGAGGACCAGTCTTGTTGAATGGGTGTGGGGGGCACAGAGTCACAACACACAGCTGGAAGAGTGAAAGACAATCAAATTAAAGGGCCCACGGAAAAGCAAGGGCAGAATTTAAGTTCTAAGGGCAAGAACAGAGGGAGAGCAAAACTGAAATCCTGAGAACTGAGAGTTTTATCCTGGTAGGTAATTCATACATACTTCATGTGTGGTTTTAAGGATGCATGCTGTTGTATTTTTCTTCCCATCTTCCATGGTTCTAGCAGTAGGGGTTGAAGCCTAGTAGATGCTGTCATTAGGCAAGCTTTTTGAACTCACTCTGTGGAAGCATTTTTAATCAACAGCTGTGAACAAGTCCTAAAGTCACTGATATTCCTGCAAAAGAGCAAAGCATTTGGTTTTGCTTGAATTCCAGGAACAAAATCTGAAAGTTAATATTACGCTTATTAGGGTAACAGTGGAATGGTCAAAGAGCTAGCATGGAACTGGAGTGCATAAAAATGGGGATATTTCAAGATGATGAAGATATTGGCAAGTTCCTATTACAGTAAAAATATTGCAAGACAAAAAGCCACTTCTTTGTGACATTTTTCTTTAATACTTGGGTTTGACAAATTTTAACACGGAAGGAGTAGGTATTGTGGGTTGAGCACTGAAGACACTAGCAGAATTTGAGACTTCTCTAAAGATTTCAGAGGTGATGTCTGTGGTGGAAAGAGGGAGTAAGTCATTACAGGAGAATATTTGACTCATTTTTAAGACTTGAAAAAACAGTCAATTCAAGTAAATTTCCTACACTCCTTGTCAAAATCAGTGTAAATTATGATTTGCAACATCACGAGATTACAGGTATGTGTTGTCTACCACGGGCTACATTTTTAATGTTGTAATTTGAGTTTGCCAAGAGTTTTTCTGTAGACGAGTCATCTAAATCTAAAAACTGAAATAGAGGGAAAGCCATCAATGTGAAGAAAGTTTAATAAATTCAGTTTGAATTTTTTAACTCTAGGTTTTAATCAAGAGCGTCTAATATTCCAAAGGACATACTTAATGAATATATTGTTTCCAAAACCAGTTTCATTCTAAATGGCCATTTGTGATTATTAAAGGGTAATGGGACCTGAATGACATTCCTGTGTTGCATTTTTTTAGAACAGGGGTATTAAACAGGATTCCTGTAAGACTGATAGAAACACTTAAATCTCACAGAGAAGTTGATACCAGCAGACATATGCAAAACCCAACTGAATGCTCAGGGTTGTGAGCCGTGTGTTTCCAACTTGTATCTGCAGAGCAGCGTGGTCTTACCCCTAGGAGTGCCCAGGAGGAGCATTCACAGTTTCCTTTTTGTTGTGCAGGAGGTTATTTCTTACTCCATTTTACAGCTAAAAGGAAATACACAGTGAGTGGACCCCCAGTCAGCCAGCATATGGGGCTATTCAAAGAGATTTAGAGGAAAGTGGCAGAAATAGGTGACAGGTAACAGCATGAAGAACTGTAACTACTATGATGGCAGAGTAAGAGAGATAGAAATGATGCCAATAAGGGCAGAACATCTCAAGACTTAATTTAAGCTTTGCTGCAGCTGTCAAACCCCATGAACTTTTCATTTTAATCACTATAGCACTGGAAGTGTCTTTGCTTTGGGAAGTTTGAGAAGAGCATTGATTTTTTTTTTGCTACATTATTTGATGCTTGGATTAAAATACAGATTTCTTTTAGCAAAGTAAATAGCTTTTCCATGATGAGTTCCATGTTCAAATGATTACACAGGCATTCATTCACTACATAAATGTGATCTTTTCTCCACAAGACACATTTTATGCTTGCAGCATGTAGAGAATTGCTCATCCTACTGTCACACTTTTTAGGTTCTCAGCATTGTCACTTATTACACTGTGACCTCATAAGCCTTTTGAATAAATTTATTTTCAATATGGTCTTTTTAATTGTTAGATCATGCAGAATGGTCAAAAACACCAAGCCTTCGTGCCTGGCTCATATTACAATGTAATTTACTGGACACAGTACTAGACCACAGTTCAGAAGATGAATTCTTTCCTGGCATCATCTCCAACCACTCACTTGTTCTCTTCCTCCCTGTCTCAAATTCTCTAATTGTAAAATGAGCTGAAGTTTTTGTAAAAGTGGAAGTTCTGCTTGGGAAAAGTGCTATATAAGTGCTAGGTACTATTATTGCATAATATTCTGAAATAGTCTTGGGAAAGTGATATGATGGTGATTCTAATACCTCATTTTGAATTTTTCCCAAAATTATGTTAAATTTGTATTTGACTCTATTAATACTTCTTTTTTTTTCTTGTTCTAAGATTCTTTTTCCTCCCCAAAAAAGGGAAAATAAACCATATGTTAAACATTTCAAGGAGCTGCCATTCCAGCATGCTGCACAAAGCTCTTTAGGCCACTGTCTGTTGTTCTTTATTGTGATCTTTTGTCATCTAAAGGGTCATTTCTTCCCCTATCTAAAAATCTGCAAACTAATTGAGTAGTGTGTCATAATGGTATAATATGTTCATTACAGTTCTTCATCCAGATGTGTAAAAGCAGTGTGAAAGAAAGTGCCTTGGAGACATACCCTGTGCAAAATTTTAAGGCAGCTATGTGAAA
Source organism: Pachyramphus minor (assembly GCA_013397135.1). Classification (NCBI taxonomy): domain Eukaryota; kingdom Metazoa; phylum Chordata; class Aves; order Passeriformes; family Tyrannidae; genus Pachyramphus; species Pachyramphus minor. Next base: position 384,625 of record VYXB01002888.1, on the reverse strand, counting down.
TAATCTCACTGTACTTGACATTATCATTTGTCCTGACTGAGAGATAAGATGCCAGGTTTGTTTTGTCATACTGGTGATAGCCAGGGCTCCTCACTTCCATTTTCCTGATGGGGAACCCTTTAGTAAGAACCCTAACAAGAAGCGCTCAAATAAGGTGATATAACTAATTAATCTTTGCAAGAGCAGCACTTTGAATACAGTTATTCCAGTTAATCACAGGACCTTCATGAAACTGAAAGTCTTCTGTGCCATCAAGTTCAGGCAAGGAGACACCAGGAGTTCATGGATTGCCAGTTGCTGCTCTGAGGAAGTGCAGTTCAAAGTCCTGCTGTAGCTACCATACAGTTATTTGTGCTTTTGAAGCATTTCCAAACTTTGCCATTTTTCCGAGAATAACCTTTTTCTTCTCTGGCCATAATGACTCTGCTTTGGGGAGACCCCTTTGTAGTGACCTGCTCACTTTAGTGTAAGTAACAATCCTGTCATGGTAGAGTGAACAACTGAAGTAATGCTTAATATTTTGCTTTATGATTAATCTTCTACCATTCCATTTTGGAAACCATGCCTTTCTAACTTCTCTCTTCCTTTATACTCATATTGTCATGACATCTTTTACCCAGTAAATACTGTTAGACTGGGATGGGCCAGCCTAGAGGAGAATGCTGTTCTTAAGATGATATCAACATCTGCTCCTGGTCCTTTCCCTCTTCTGGGGAAGAGTTCTTCTGCTATTATTTTGCTATTTAAGAACTAATTTCTCTTAGAAGAATGTACTCTCTGTCCAAGAATTTTATATCTATGAACACAAAAGAACTGATCTTGATACACTGTTCATCTTCTTTCTGATCCCAGAATGATAAGACTAAGATTTCCAGATGGAATTTTGTAATCTGCAGCTCTGGGATGAATTAACAGAGGTGTAACTGGACTGTATCACTGTCTTCCTATTATTCTTACAGATCAAAGAAGAACACAAATAGATACTTACATTCTAAAACATTCAAAACAGATGGCCAGTTTCTTTTTGTAGAGATTTGTGCTTTTCAGCAAAACAATTGCAAAAAGGCCATCATTCATTTCTGCCAAATGAGATTATGCCAGGTCTGTGTCTTATTTTCTCTTTTGATTTGCAGCTGAATATGATCTTCTACTACTTCTGCTTGGTCTTTTTAGTAAGTAGGAATTCTGCACTCAGACATTATTGTTTCTGGCCTCTTCCAGGACAGTTGTTGTGTGATAGTCTGGACTATCTCCCAATTAGTTTACCATTTACATTTCTTGCAGTGCTCATCCATACCCTAGAATGCAATCATGCAAGGTCAGAAGCTTATATAAACTATGAATACACTGCTGGTGACATGAAGGAGAGGAAAGCTGAGCCCTGGCACTCATAGACAGGATAGAGACAGAAGAGGAATAGCTGCAGCCCTATTAGTTGTCAGTTAGGAGGAAAGAAACTGAGGGAGAGGGGAGATGAAGAATATTAGAAAAAGAATCAAGCCCAAACCTGCTTTCCAACATATTAACTATGAAAATAAGCTCAAGAGAAATGTGACTAAAATAAAAATGTATAGGGGCAAGTAGCCAATCTAGACGCTATATTTTCCTGGCTGGTAAAGTTCATAATGACTGATGGAGATGTCAGGATTTACAATTCCAACTCATAGTAGGCTCACCACAGGCAGTCCAACTACATCTGATTGTTTAATGTAACTTTTAGATAAGAACTTACATATATGTATGTGCGTGTGTGTGTATGTGTTTGTATGAAGAGGTGTATTTATTTGTGGGATTGTGCATTTGAATGTAAGGCAAACAACTCTAAAAAGAATTCCTAAAGACAGATAAACCAGGTGTTTGGTGGCTTCATGTGGTTTTTCTTTGAAAGTGTCTTTTAGCAGGTAGAGAGCTGCAGAATGCAGCAGCAGAATGAAGACCCACTGTTAGAGAATGACAAGACCAAGATTCCTATCACCTGCAGACAGGGAGGTTATAGTTCATCTGAACAGGAAAAAGCACTGATTCTGTTCTCTGGTAGACTACTTAAGAAATACCTTCTGTTTTCCATTAGCAATGGAACAGACACAGGGAGACAGAAGAACATAGTCCCTGATATAAAAGCATTCCCATGGACACACTCTCCCAGTGCCTGTGTTCTGCTTTCAAACTGAAGCATGTTAGCCACTGTTTCCTTTTATCCCTTGTAATAGGAATAAGCAACAGACAAAATACAGCACAGCAAGGGATGTGTTTGCTTTCTTGTTCACTGTTACATAGATAACAAGTGCTAGAAAGCTTGAATGGATTAAAAATATAAGCAGGTTGTTCTTACTTATTCTCAAGCTGCTATGTTCTTGTAGAGAAGGAATCAGCATAAAATCTTACGGATTCTGTGATATCAAAACTTACCTAACTACACCTGCAGAAGTTTGAATGTTACTTAAATCCACAGTGTCATGTACAATATGCAAATGGCTATTAAACTATTTGTACTACCTGTGGGAATACTTTTTTTTATCTCTTGATAATATTATCATTGTCAGTATCATAAGTCTGACTTTCTATAGAATTTAATTTACTTTTCCAAATTTTAACCTGTTAACTAACAGGAACAAAATGCTCAAATGAAGGGGATTTAAATATATTGAAGCTTTTAGGTTCTCTTGGCTCGTCCTGTTTTGCTCCAGAACTAAGCTTCTGGGTCGCTGGATTCCAAAGAGATTCTACAGACAAAAGAAAACTTAGAGAAATAAAACAGCATTTCAGTTTGTATGTTCTGATCTCATCTTGCAGTTAAGCCACAGATTCCTCTCTCCTGTGTCTCAGCTGGGGAAGAGGAATATGGGGCTGTGAGAGAAGAAAGATGTGAGGTGTGCACAGTGCAGTTAGTTATATTTAGGAGTCCGAGTTTGGGCAAATGCTCCTGCTTTTGAAAGTTAGGGGTTGAAGAAACAAGTAAAATTCAGGCTGTATGCAAACACCCCCTTCAGCTCTGCAGAGGTACCTCATTTCTGAACGTCCATCTGCAGTAGTCCCTGCCGTTCCTCACGTGGCTCCCCACAAGCGTTTGCTCCACAGCCCATGTAAGCAAAAGTTGCCAGTGTCATGAAAAAGCACTTCTGGATTTGTTATGTATAAAAATATTTTAGAAGTACTTGCTCATTTTCAGTGCTTTAGGAATCCTACCAACCCACTGCAATTCTTTGCCTCACCTACATGATGGGGAAAAGATTTTATTTGAACGGAGGGAACTAATGACAAAACTACTTTCCCTGGTTTGTGTTTTCTCGGTTATTTTTTTCTGGTCTGGATTTTTCCCAAGGTGAAGAGGGTGAACTCTGGAAATCATTAATCCATGGGATTTGTTCATGGTGTATAAAAATTTCTAAAATAATTTGCTATATAAAAATGATTTCCTAATTGATTCTGTCAGAAAGGAACTGAGCAAGACAGCTCTGTCAAAATAGCCAGAATCTCTTTCAGCTCCTCATGTATGTTGTTTTGTTTTGGTTTATGAGGAAAAAATTATGAAAGTTAGGTTTAAATATTTTCTTTTTTTTTTTGGTCTTTAAAACAAATCTGAAGAAAATTGAGCCTGTCCCTGAGCTTTTGTATTGTGGTCTCCTGTAGAAACCAAGTGTCTCTGTGCATCAGTGAACTGAGCTGAACTGAACTGAGGTCAGGATGTGTCTTTTGGAGAACTTTCTTCTGTTTCCATTTAAAATAATGAAGGGAAGACATCAGTGATAAATTGCTCTGAATTTGGGAAAGCTTTGCACATTCTGAGCCAAATTCATGCCTCATAAAACTCCATTGCATTCAATGGTTACAAGATTATTGTAGTTGAGCCCTTGTGCTTGTTGCCAAATAAACACAAATGGTCTGAGCAAGAAGGCCTAATTCCATTTGCCATGCAAATACTTCCAGACTGTGTCATTCAGTATTTTTAGTTTATTTCCAGATCTCCCAATATAAGATATTTATCTATATAGGCAAAATTTTCTTGTCTGGCAATATCTATAATAAAACCCAGATACAGAGAGGTATCTGAGGATTCACTGTGATGCATTCCATCTTTTGTTAAATTTGTCAGATCCTCTTGGAATAATTTCTTTTTAGCAAAAAAATATACCTACACAGTTTTTGTGTCCATCCTCTCCTGTGTGATGGTAGTTTGGGATGCAGCTTTTGTTCAGTAGCATAATTGCATCTGTATGGGACAAAATTTGAAAATAATTTTCCACACTCACATGAAAGGTGTGATTGAGAGGAGATAAAGGGCTACCTCCATTTAACTGGTTTTCCAAGTATATTTGTTATGTCCAATCTAAAGTTCTTAGCAGATGTTTGGTGATGTGTTGGGTTTTTTTCAGAATTCTGTATTTATTTGTGCTTTTGCAGTATCTACAATGTAAACTCAGTCTATAGAGCAGGCTAGAAAGCTAAGTTGTTTCTCAAATTAGTTCCTTGGAAACTTTCAGATTCATTCCATCTCCACTTCTTGGTAACACCTGTGCTACAAAAACACCATCATTTTGACCTCATGTTGTTTACTTTGACACCTGAGATTACTTGTCTGTTCTATTTTATTTTCCTCTTGATATAGCTGTTTTTACAAGGATTTTTTTTCCCCTCAAATATTTAGACATGTATGGGCAAGTTAAGAAAAGGATACTGAATTTTTTGATTGCAAAATAAAGACTACTTTTCTGCCCTTTAGCATTGTGTAGTGAGTATCTACCTGCAGAGTACATACACTCTAAGGCAAGCAGGGTAGTCAGGCTAATAGGGGAGTATGACAGCAGTCCTGCCAGTGCCAAATGTACATATGGAAACTTGTATTGCCATTGCTGTGCCAAGAAGATGTTATTTTCTCCTTTTTTTTTTTGCTTTCTCAGAGAAATCGTAGGCATGTATCTGTAAGAAAAAGATGTTGATCCACAATCAGCATGCACATTTATGCATGATTCTGATGACTAAGGCAAGCTGTGTAAAGAGATAACTTTTACAAGGTCAACTGATGTAAACGGACTTTTAGAGGTGCCTTTAAGACTTTATTCCAAATGGGAGCTGCAGATTTTAAGTAGAAATTTAGAAGGCATTCTCTGAAATTAGTAAAGTTAATTACTTGGTTCTGCAAAAGAAAAGTGGTTCCTTCCTTCAGAGAAGAAGGGAATGTTAGCAGGGAGAAAGGTGAGCAGGTCATTAACCCTTCTGCCTGGAGGACCCATAATTTAAAGCTGGTGGTTGTGGTCAATAACACATTGATGAAACCCATACTTTATTCTGCAGACAATTATGGACAGTCAGTATCGCGTTTCTGTCTTATCAACACTGCTGCACTTATACCACGCATTCGCTGGTTTCCTGTCTCATGGAACCACCTGTGTGGTTTTGTATACTTGCAGTAGACACTGCTCAGCCAAGCTTTTGGACTCCCAGTCTCTCTATGGGAGAGAGATGTCTTCATCTTCACAGTCAAAGTGACCAAACATTTAAATGGGTCTCTCCAACTACATTCAGTTACAAGTACCTTTTCTTATCTGTACAGTGTGTGTACACATATTGAAATGCAGAGACTTAGCATAAAAAAGCTTTTAAATACAGTTACCTGTATTTCAGCTGACCATTGTACAACAACAGCAGGTCTACCATGGAAGAAACAGTATAATTTCGTTCTAAAGCTTTTTTGCCCCAATGAGTTGTAAAACTGCAGTTAGATTCCCGTTTCTCATGCTCAAAGATTTTTTAAAAAAAATTACAAAATTTAAAAAAAAAAAAGGAATATGTTGTTTCCAAGTTGAATATGTTTTGGAGTATGTTCCCAAATTTCTTTATTAGCTGGCTGAGATGGCTTGGGTTTGTATCAGAGATTTGTCAGGCATTTCATGTTTCTCCCTCAGAGTTGCAGTGATTGCCTTTTTTAGTGAAAAAGACTGTCAGACTTAGCTGGCCATTAGCAATATTCTGAACTCGAGGGTACATTAAGCAGACTTCATTCCATGCATTGATGAGGATGGCCTAAACCTATCAGGGCAATTAATGAATCAGGGGCTGCTTTAGAAGATATTCCTGGGTTTGGTCTGTTTACCCATTGCTTTCCTAGAAAGCTCTACAGCTCTGAGCAGATCATGAGAACGGGATGTGGTTTATGAATCCAGCACTGCCCTGCTTTTCCACTTAGCAAATGCTCTTACACCCTCTTGAGATAAGGCAGTGGCAGCTCTGCTGTGTGGGAAGCACAGTGCCTCTTGCTAAGTGGCTAGTTCATATTAGATACGGCAGGAACGCAGATATAAGGGCACTTCCTACTTGACTGGCAGTGTTTAATGGATCCCAAGTGAGAGGAATGATTGCTCTGTGAACAGCTTTGGGAAGGCTGCTAGTTAAGAACTTTCACACGCCTCATTTGGCCTGTTTCCAGCCTGAGGTAAGGGGGAAGGGTACAGGAGGAATGTGCTTCGAAAGGGGATTTATTCCTGAGCAATCAAATGCAACGGTTGTATGAAAATCTTCCATCCTTACTTGCCAGATAGCTCTGCTTTCTTTTTATCAGTGAGAGTTTCTGTTCACAAAGAATAGCCAGAAAGGTTGGCAGGTCGGATTCTTTTCAGATTGGAATCTGCACATCTGATGGATATTCAATAGATTGTGGTATCTAAAAAGAGTACAAAGCAGCTAGTACATTGATTGGACATTGATTAGATGTTGACTACTGCATTTTCGCATTTTCATTCTATAGAAAACTGTTTTTTAACTCTATCCTCTGTGGGCAAACCAAATAGTAACAAAGACAGGGAAGAGATTAGTTAAATTAGAAGCATCACTGGTTTTCACCTGTACAAGCAGTACACTTTCAGATCATAATTTTGATAACACATAAGAAATTGGGGTAAATAGTGCAAATCCAATAAATAACCAAAACTGATGGATATAATTGGCTAAATACAGTTTTGCTGGGTAATGGAAGTGAAATATAACTGTGTTGATGCTATTAAAATATCCCTTTCCATTGCCCTGTGTACAGGGCAACTGCCCTGCTGCAGTTTGCAGTCACTGAATCACAGAATGGGTCAGGCTGGAAGGGACCACAGTGGGTCATCTCATCCAACCTCCCTGCTCAAGCAGGGTCATCCCAGAGCACCCGGCACAGGTTCTGGAATATCCAGTTGAGGGAGACTCCACAGCCTCTCTGGGTACTATTCCAGTGCATGGTCACTTGCACAATAAGGAAGTTCTTTCTCCCTCTTCAGGTGGAACTTTCTGTGCATCACATTCTGCCTGTTGCCTCTTGTCCTATTACTTGGCACCACCAAGCAGAGCCTGGGTCCAGCATCTTGACACACTCCCTTCAGATACTTATAGGCACTGATGAGGTCCCCTCTCAGTCACTTCTTCTCAAGGCTGAACAGGCCCAGCTCCCTCAGCCCTTCCTTGTAAGAGCAATGTTCCAGTCCCTTAATCAGTTTTGTAGCTCTCTGCTGGACCTGCCCCAGGAGCATCATGTGTCTCTTGTACTGAGGAGCCAGAACTGGACAGAGCACTCCAGATGTGGCCTCATCAGAGGTGAGTAGAGGAGCAGGATCACCTCTCTCAACCTGCTGGCAGTGCTCTTCCTAATGCACCCAGGATACCTGTACTGGTGAATGGGGTAACTCTTCCCCAGGTGCAGGGTCCTGCCTTTGCCTTTGCTGAATTTTAGACAGTTCTTCTCTGCCCACCTCTCCAGCCTGTTGAGGTCCTTCTGAAAATCTGCACAGCGCTTGGAAATGTCAGCCACTCCTCCCTGCTTTGTGCCATCAGTGAACTTGCTGAGGAGACATCTGCCCCTTCAACCAAATCATTGATGAATAGTTTAGATGCTGGGACTAGTATTGAGCCTTGGGGTAAATCCCTAGTGGCAGACCTCCAGCTAGACCTTGTGCCACTGATTGCAGCCCTTTAGCATCTGCTGTTCAGCCAGTTCTCAATCCACCTTGCTGCCTACGCATCCCATCCTCATATAACAAGCCATTAATTTGATGTGTGTGTTTGTATCTGCAAACAGAGGTTGCCCCAAGGCTGCAGGTAGCACTAGGGTTTTAATAAAGCATGTGAGCTCACTCTCTCTTCAGGTTTCTTGCCTGTCTCGTCTGCCGTGGCTGCCCTGTGGCTTTTGGTAGGCACTGGCAACCTCATGGTGTAGGCTCCAGAACACAGCTAAGCTTGGCAGGACAAGGAGCCTGACATTAGTCAGCTGCTTAGCCATGCCTCTCAGATCCTCACACTCTACAGAAATTAATCCATGTAGAACAGAGTTGGAAGCAAAATAAGTGAGCCCTGACAGCCTTATTAAAAGGGGTCAAAGCCAGGGTCTCTGTTGAAAGTAATGCCAGCACCCTGTTTCTGTTGACTCAGAGATTATCTCACTCTTTATTCATTAGCAGGGTCAGAGGTGTCCTATTGGAAAGATATTCCCGGCCCACTAACAAACAGCAGGTGCAGCCTCTGCCTGGGAACACAAAGAGAAGTTGCCAGTACTTTGGCAAGGCTTTGCAGCATTCCTTGCCCATATACATCAGTGCCTGTAGCTTCAGCACCTCATTTTAGGGAAGGGAGGCACTAAGCCCAGTTCTTCTTTATTTTTCATCAGCTGCAAACCTTAGAGTTTTGCTTTACTGTGTTTTTGAATATATGCCCAAAAAACTTGTATAACAATGTGAAGTAGTGTTTTTGTGGAAGGTCATAGCAAAGGATGCCCAACATGTATTTATGCACTTGAGCTCTATGTTTTTGTGAAAAAATGAAAAAGGGTTCTTCAGATACTTTTTATGGGAACTGGATGACTCCAGTTTGGATTGCATTGAGGAATAAGGATTAGATTCAGATTGGATAAGGTATAATGAAATAAAATAGTGTTTTAATAAAGTCCTTTGATTTTAGCTTTTTAGTCTGTTGTGTAGAATCTGGCTTGCATTATAAAACTCATTGCCTTTTCAGAACTACAGAAGACTAGATCTTAACTATATAAAAGATCATGAAAAATTACGTTTTAACCTTCTGGTGAAGATATGTCCCTATCCAGTTTCTTGGCATTGTTTGAAAGTACTATGTTTAGACCATGTTTCTTGCATACTTAATTTACAATTAAATATTTGTTGGGAAAGCTAACTAAAAATCTCTGTTGCCATTGCATTGGTTGTGGACAGCCACCTTTTATCAGAAGAATTAATTTTTGTTGAAGTAGTTGACTAAAGCAATGTTGGATAATCAGTAATGCGTTCCATTTAATATAATTTCATTTTTCACCCATATAATTGTTGTTTCCCATACTAATCACACAGCTGTCATCACCACACCCCTTCCCCAGTGTATTTGTTTTTTCTGCTTCAGCTGGCTGGTTGGTAGGTTAAGGGCTAAGAGTACAGGGGGAAAGGGGATGTTCAAGTTTCTTCCAGTATGAAGCTGAACTGGATTGTAATTTAGACACTGATCTTTCCCTTCACCGCTGCTTGGGTCTCAGGCTGTTCCTCACTGTGTCTGTTCTCTTGTTTCAGATAATTCAGCCCCTCTTAGAACTTGATCAGAATCGCAGCAAGTTGAAGTTGTACATTGGACATCTGATAGCCCTCTGCCATGACCGTGACCCCCTGATTCTGCGTGGACTCACCCCGCCTGCTTCCTACCACCTGGATGATGACCAGGCAGCTTGGGAGAAAGAGCTGCAGAAGATGACCCAGGAGCAGGTGAGTTTGTGGTCTGGAGTTCTGAACAAGGGCCTGAACTGTTGATGTAGGTCTTGTGCCACGCCAAAATGTTGTGGAACCATTCGGTCAGTGGTGAAAATGGGTAACAAAGATCAACTCTTCAGCTGATAAAAGGAGTCAGTAATTTTTTTAATTATTGCCATTTAACATTTATTATAGAATTTCATCTCTTTTTTTATCCGTACTTGATACCATGCAGCTACATACTCACGGGAGCTCAAACTGCAAGATACTGCTATTGCCATGTTTTAAATGTTAGCAAATTTTACCTGCTCTTTATAATTTAATGTAGTCATTGGGATCTTAAATCTTATTTTAATTACATAAACCATTTATATTTCAATTGGCACATTTTTATGAGTCACTTTATGTAAATGAATACAGTGTCCTTACCTTCTGTTATAGTATATTGTGCCAGTAATTTTTACTTCTTACCACCCTACTTGGATACTTATATCAAGATTTGGACTCAGAGTGCTAGGTGTGATACACCCATGCTTATGTACACACACAGTGACTTCAGAAACCCAACCCTGTATTTCCAGGATATTTGGAATACGAAACTGAAATGGTTTAATAACAGTTTGTCTGATGAAGTCTCCACAAGAGACTGTCAATCTAGTTATAAATCAGATACTGAAATAATCTTCTCCAAGCTCTGAGGATGTCTTGTCTTCCTTAATCCCTTCATTGACAGTTTTTATCTCTTGTTTTTAGACTATAATTCACCATTCCCTACTTCCCTACAATTCCTAATTCCTTCTGAATTTCTCTTTTCATTTTTTTTTATTTTACTATTGTACTCCTGTGTCACTGAGTGCTTTTTTTTTTTGAGTTAAACTACTACAAGGAGCTTGTACCTCAACTGAATGTGACTAGTTTTGTCGTTTTGACCATGATTTTGGATTATAATGCCAATTCTTTCACTATTCAATTTTGTATGTCTTATACCGAACTCTCTCCAGTGTGCACACAACCTAGTGTAAGGCCTATGTAGTGTAAAGGGGATTTGTGGGTCAGTGAACACTATCTTGAGCCTGTCTTGAACACTTCAGCTCTGGTTTTCTTCTTTTGTGATGTTAAAACTAATTTCCTTGAACTTTCAACTCAAGGCTGAATTTTGATTCAAAAATTGGAGAGAGCAGCCAAATTGCAGGAAGCCAACAGGAGCACATCTAAAAATTCAGAAAGAAGAGCAGAGCTCTGGAGATAAATAGGCCTGTAACAGGGCTGAGATGGTACAGGACAGTCATTTTTTCACTTTGTACCTGCCTTCATACATTTATTTGATTCAGCATGTCCTGTGTGCCTCACTCCATATCTACATTTCCCTTGTTTAGGCATGGCACATTCCTTTTCCCTGCAGAACCTCTTGGGTTCTGTAATCACTGATACAGAATTAAAAGTTTTTTCAGTGTAATGCAATTCCACCTTTCTCTAATAAAGAGGTACAGCTCCTATGTTACAAATCAAAACATGAGGCACCCTATTTTGAACCACCTTCTCTGTCAGGGTGGGATGAAGCAGTGGGTGACAAGACCCGTGGCACATATGGGAGGCACCTCTGAAAACAGGAGTAGAGGCTGGATATGGGCAAAGTTTGGATATCCCTGAAATAAATTGTCTGGTTAGTTATAGCTGTGATGGTCTTTGTATACAATCAAGATCTGTGGGGATAGGCGGTGTTTGCTATTTGATCAAGAGATGTAGGTAAAGAAAATAGGAAGAACTTTCTCTGTTGAGTTCTTCTGAATAGACAGCCCAGAACACCAACTGTTTTTTCCAGTTCTTTGTACTGGTCTAATAAAAGAAAATATTTCCCATTAAAACTTTGCTATGCATTAGCAACATTTATGGGTTACATAGTAAAGAAAGCAACGTGAAAAATTGTGAAAAAAAAAAAGAATTGCCTAAGTTGTCCCGGAGAAGAGAAAAAAATTATTTTTCTGTCCTTTCACATTATTGTCTTAATCCTGCCTTGCTGTCACCACAGTTGTTTAAAGTTGCTACTCCAGTTGGGATTCCCATGCATACAACTGAAATAAAATGTAGCTGCCTCCTCTGCTTTCCCATACTCACTTAGATTCTATTTAAGGAACTTCAGTTGAAAAACACAAATTAGTGATATATTTCAATTTACAAAGCAGATTTTTCATTTAAGTCATGGAGCTTCTCTGTTTCTAACTGCAGGATTTCCTTTGTGCTTAAAGTATTCCCATGGGGGGTGGGAATCAGTTCTCCAGATTCGCAGAAGCCCATCACAGAATAACCATTTTGCATCTTTGGAATTTTAATGAGTTTTGTAAATGACTTCAAATCCGGTGCATTAAATTCAGTCCTGTCCCTTCTAATATGATCTTCTGTAGATAATGCTTCACAAGTCTCAGTGGGAAAAAATTAATCCTCTTGAATGTTAAGAAGTGCTAACATGATTAGGGAGGATACATTTAACTGAGCACCAATAATATTTAAGAACTATGCCAATGTATCCACTTCTCACCAATGAGGCTATTTAGTATGGTTTGGTTGTTTTGGGGTTTTTCTATAAATAGGTGAGAATTCATTTTCGTACTGCTACTTTTGGAGCTGTGATTTCCCACTGCAGCAACTTTTATTGATGAAGGTTGGGCTCGCTGTGTTTCATCACTGCCAATATACTCTGTAGGTCTCTCATACCTGCTGGGGAGGCTCAGGTACAAATAGCAGGAGTTTTCCATGGCTTCTTTTAGTAGGTACAACTAGTATATGAAGTTAGATGTAAGCTTGTCACTCTTCCAGCAATCCACAGTGACCCACAGAAATGAATGTACAAATAGTTGTTGGAAAAGTATCTGCCAACATCAACACCATATGCCACATAAATAACTTTGTTAACTCTCAAAGTTTGGCTGGTAGCGGGTACCTCTTATGTAAAACAGTATCTTTAAGCTACCATTAAGGTCAGTGATAGTCCTGAGTGACTTCAGTTGATTGTAATCAAGATGCTATATCATTCTTTGTTGGTATTTTACCAAAGACATTTTATAAGGCTGACTTACTGTAGTAAAATTTTGGTCCGTTTGTAATGAAAGCCTGAAGCCAGTAGTTAGCAGGATATGGTGTCTTAAAACCTAATCAAAAATAGTATACTAGTCCAATTTTTGGACAAGGAAGAACCTGAAGTGCTCAGAACCATGTCATTAGGTTATTCCTATGGTGGAAAATATCCCTTTGAGTCAGTTCTGACCCAATGTCCCCGAATAAGTTAGCCAGTACTGTTTCTGACTGTCCTCCTTCAACCAGTTCATGTCCTATTCGACTTTTCTTATTAAAAACCTGAAGTTGCCACAAGGAAGCAAGAATGTTCCAAGTCTTGACACCAAGAAATAAAAATTCCATTCATTCACTACAAGTAATTGCATTATCCTAGCAATTTTTATTAAATGCAATATTTTCTTTCACTTTGTCCTAAAGGTATCATTATAGTAATATTCTTGAGCTCTGTAGAACTACTGCTACGTTTCAAGTTTCAGATAGTTGCCTCTAAGTCCAGGATTTCATTCCTATATGAAAGGAAATGACATTAAGAACATAATTATATGGTCCACGTTTTTATTTATAGTTTGGGCTTCGTTTTGCGCTTATCTTTACAAACGAAAAGAATGGAGTAGAAACAGGAATTTGCTGAAAAATGTCATTTCAGTGTGTCAGAGGTGGTGCACTGTGCTGTGGTGAGAAGGCAGCAGTGTGAGAAAGTAAAAAGAAACAACGAAACAGAGCAACAACATATTAGGAGCAGTAAGTTTTCTTACTAGCTTATGGACTATTAGAAATGTTTCTTACTGCTCTAAATCCATCTTTAAAATGTGCAGACACCAATAATATGGGGAGCTTCTTATTTTCAATAGGTCCTGCAGTGACATTCTGAAAAAAAACACTTCTGCCAACAGAAGAGGACCTATACAATGAAAAGAACTTTTTTTAACGCAAGGAGTAGAAGGCATTTTTCTCCCTGGCTCCCTGCCATCAGTGGCTCTTTCCAGCCATACCCAGCACGTCCTGACTTCATCCAGGCTGTTGGGTATCCTGCCAATTTCTGTGGGCCCCCAAGCACCATTTTTTATCCAGCCTGTCCCTCTTTCCTCAGAGATGTTTCTGGCAGCATTTGTGCTGTGACCCCATCGTGGACAGCAGTCTTTAGGACCTTGGTAGGTGGCTTTCCATGAGATGCTCTCTCAGAAGTCACCTGCTCTGGGAGCTTCTCTCACCCCCCTCACCAACACAGTGTTGCACCTGTGGCTGCTTTGCTGTGAGTTACTGAGAGAGGCACTTTTGAAAAATCTTTATGATCACAGAAGAACCTTTATAGTGCAGAAAGGTTGTCTTCCCTCTCCCTGTCAGCCAAAGCACAGACCTTCTAGAGATTCCTACTTACTAATCCTCTCCCAAGAAATCAGGAATGGTTTTTCTGCTCAGCTGCTCGAAGCAGAGGAAGGAAAAAGGTGATAATGTCACCTCACTGTATCAATCACAACCTGCTGTATAAGCTAAATAGTCATGGCTTGTTCCCACATAATGCACGTTTCACTCTCAGCAAAGTGATGTTAATCTTTTCGTACGGAAGGACACCAAAGTGCATATATGCAGCTGTCAAATTTCATTTCAAAATTGCATATTTGCCTGCTAAATTTTTAAAATATCGAACACATATTTTGATCTGTTACACAAGCAATATTGTTGGTGGAATTAACTTTACTCTGAATTACAAATAGCAATCTTATAGGGCTCCTGTCTGCTTCTTTGTTCAGATCCCACTTCTGTTCTTACTTCTGTATCGTCTGTAAGAAATGACTCAACTTACTTTGTTTCTGTAGAGAAATTTCTCTGATATATTTTGCATTTAGTCATTCTAAATTGCTCTATTACTCTAGTTTTACCCTGTCTTCCTTCTCTGACTGCTCTTCCATCAGCTTGTTATCTTCCCCACCTGATTTATGTCATTTATTTTTAATTTGTAATCTTATGGGAATGCATAATGTATTTTAAAGTTAAACAGTCCCCTTCTGGTCTCTGTTAGAAATTAGAAGTAATAATTGCAACAATTTATATCCTTCTTTGCGTGCAAATGTATTTCCTGAGTTTAGTGGAGAAAGTAATGTATATAGAAACTCTCTAAAATTTTTACATTTTATAGCATTTTAAACTTTTATATTTAACCTTTTGGGTCAGGATGAGAACTTGGGATCAGTGCCATAGTTCTTAAATACTGATTAAAGTCACAAACATTATCTGTAAGTTGACCATGTCCATAATACTATAACATTATTCATTTTTATTTGTGCATGAAATTGCTAGATTTAATTAAAATATATACTATCAATCAGTATCTTTAACTATTCCTGACTTGAAGAGAGATATAAATTGAAAAACGTTGGTTTCAGGACATGCTCAAATGTCGTGTATGCATGTGTGTGGTGTGCCAAAAAATTACTGTGGCCTCATTTCAAGCAGTTCCTACAAGCAGATGTTGTAGCAACCTGAGCTATTACCTTGTTTTTCCAAGGGCAGCTCAGCTCTCCATATGTTTTGCTATTGGTAACAAATTCTGTTGCACTGGGCCTTGTTCTGACACCGTGGGCCTCGCGAAAGCTTTTTGCAGCTTCTCCTGGTGCTGAGCTACCGCTGTGGATTCTGCTTGGCCTTATATCTCCTTTCAAGTTAGGAATAGTTAATGATAATGATTGGTAGTATATATTTTCATTACAATTAGCAATTCCATGCACAAATAAAAATGGGTAAAGTTATGGCATTATGGATATGGCCAACTTATGGAGTACTTGAACAGTACTCCCAGCCTTGTCCTTTCTTCTCTGTTTTGCACCTGGTGGGTCCAAGACCATAAATACCCACCAGCCCTCTGTCCTAACTGCTTAAAAGTTTTTCCAAAACTCATCAGCTAGGGCATGTAAGAGAGGTATTTAAGATTTGCTTTGTAGGCAGGTGAACTTTCCCTGTGTTTATGACCATTGGGTACTGCTCTGACTAAACAGACAGAAGTCCCTGTGGGGGTGTAGAGCCCCAATTCATCAGCAGAGGAAGCAGGGGGCAAACTACAAGCCCAGCATGAAGGGTGCAGCACAGAGTAATCCTGGCAGTGTCAAGCAATAACAGGAGAATAAACTGGCACCTAACATAGTGCATTGCACTTGAAATGAGGAGAAGGGAAAGACCTCTAAGATCATCGAGTCCAACCATTATCCCAGCGCTGCCAACCCTACCACTAAACCATGTCCCTAAGTGCCACATCTACATGTCTTTTAAATGTGGTACAAGTAATAGTTGCTGTTTGTTCTGCTTAGCCACAAAATAACAACTTATGTTACACTTATAGCAGCATTAATTTTCGGTGTATATTGTACAACAGAATTTACATGAATGGCAAATTGTCCTCTGACTGTGAAATGATTGCTGCTGTTGCTGGAGGATGGACATATTGTTTGCAAGTGCCAGATTTGCAGGAAATCTTCTCCAGTGAAATGCAAACTATAACTTAGAGGGATTTATTTTACTCCTTCCCATTGAAATAATCTTGAAATTCCTTCCTTACCAAGGAAATAATAAGATTTCTGCTCTTCACAGAGCTTAGATATGCTCAGAAATGCAGGATAAATCCCATCTGCAGAGCTATTTCAAATATATGTACAAGAGCCCTTAACAAAATTTTTTCAGGGTTTTTTGTCAAAATTGGTTCCAAAATCTAATCAAATATTTAAAGATTTTTAAAATATACTTTTAAAGCTTACATTATTTAAAAAGACAAGGCTGTTTAATTTGAAATCTTACTTAATTTTTAAATGCACTTTTTTAAAAGATTTTGAAAAAGCTAGCATAAAATCAAAATTTCCAGGTAGAGCAGAAATATTTAAGAGTTTACATTACTTCCTTTTTTTCTTTTTTTTTTGTTTTTAAAGCTTATCAGACTGGATTTCTGTATTCTGAACCCTTTCTTTTGACCATTTTATAGGTATACAGTTGACAAATAAAGGTTTATATGAAATTGGTTCTCACTATGTCAAACATACATATTTACACTGGTTGGTCTGGGTAGATGCAAAAGCTCTTGACCATTTGCCTGAGATACAGTGAAGTTTTTAACTTATTTTGAGACAAAACAAAGGTTAAGATTGAATCAGTTTAATTTCTTATTGGTGCTTATTTCTGTTACATTAAGCTCTAAATGTGTTTTTCAGACTAACCATAACCTGATCCAGAAACACTTAAGCTGTGATGAAGCATAATTCCATATCCTGGTATTGTAGTCTAATAGAAGTGCTCCCCTCAACATTGTTTTTGTGCTGCTCTACAAGCATTTCATATTCTGAATTCAGTTTTTCTGTCCTCAGCCTGTGTTTGCCTTTATTCATCAGTGTTTCTGTGGAATTGTTAACAAGAGGAAAATCACAGTGGGGAGTAAACCTTCTCCATATAAATAAATTTTAAAGGATCATAGCTTAATGTTGCCTTGTTTACGTTGTGGAATAAGCAAAGGCCACAAAAGTTCTGTGGAGCAGCACCACAATTCATCTTGTGTGCATATAAAACCATAGCATCCTATTTGTTAATGATGAATTTATCTTCTCTCCACGTGTCAAATAATTGTTAACTTTTTTTCTAAATATCCTGCAACAGAGAAGCTAAATTCATATTGAATTGTTAGGGATTTTTTTTCACTGATGGAGTTTAACTATAAATGGAAAAGTATTCCTATCATGACTTGCTTTAAGCCCAGGAGGGAAGGCAGCAGTGTTGAAAAGTGTCTGAATCTACTGCAGATTATCTGCAAGCTTTCGTTCCCCTGAGATGCTGAAGGTCTTTTCTGTTCTCCTGTCCAGAGATAAATACTGTGAAGCACTTCTGGGGTCCTTGCTATCCTTTTCTTCCTGAGCTGTCTATTTTTACTTTCCATCAACTAGACAAACATCTCTGGCCTTGCCTTCTCTTTTTTGGTCATTTCTGTGAGGCAAGTGTACGAATCTCCTCATATCCTCAGCTGAAAATGCCCGCAAAAAAAGACTGTTGGCACTCCTTTATTTTCATAGAAAAATGACGTGGGGAAGATAACACCATTTCTGGTTGCATTCACAAGAAGAAAATCTAGGAAACCAGGAGCAGGCCAGAATAATACCTTTAGAGAGTCTTCCCTAAAGTTTGGACTGCCAAACATCCAGGTGAATCAAGTTATACCACTGAGAACTGGATGTTCCCCGTTAAGGCCCTTGCCTGAATGAGGACTGACGTATGCTACTCACAGCTGTTTCCGAGAGGAATGACGTAAATGGAGATGACATATAGGATCTAGAAATGCTGCCACCAGCCATATAGTCAATTAAGATGTCTTTGTTGAAGTAGAAATCACATTATTAAACCTAGATGTTCTGAAGCTAGCAAACGCAACTCAAGGCTATCATTGCTACTTTTTTCCAGGATGTTTCATCACAGACATCTGCCAGCCAGCTGTGTAGACATTGTGTCTGTGCTAATTTGTAAAGTATTGTTGCTGGCCTTCAGCATTCAGAGCCATCTCCTTTTGGGCTTTTGATAGTCAAAAACTCATTTCTTGGAAGTATTTTCTTCCTCTGTTTAAGTCAGTTACTTTTGTTTGATTGCGTTTGATTTATTAGCTTTGGCATGGGCTTATTTTGTTGGGCTTATCTTGATTTTATAAGGCATCTTATAAATACAAAACTGCTGACCAATACAGCAAGTAACTGAGATTTCACTGACACTGTAGTACTGCCCTGCTGAAGACAACGTCCTGCAGGATTCTTCCTTGTTCACCAACCTCCTTTCAGTTTTAGAGCTGAATCTCTTAGAGGTGCTTTTATATTTGATTAATTTAATTGCTTTGTGTTTCCTGGAGCTTCACCTGCAGGATTTGGATGAAAGGCCAGGAGGATAGATGGTGGCTGGGCAGGTGCTGATGGTGCAGGACCTCTGCTTTCCCTGCTAACACTGCCCTCTCCTGGTTCTCCTCCTGTGGACCGAGAGCTCAGGACCCTTGCAGGTGCCAGATAAGAAAAGGAGAATTACACTGTAGGCTGCTTCTCCTGTTGCCTCCTCTCTCCCAGCCTCCATGGGCTCCCACCCTTCTGATGAATGGTAATGTGGAATCTTTGCCCTGGCCCAGGAAGCCACAAGGCAGCCCTGTCTCTGAGGTGAAGGCTCAAACCATTCCCATGAATGCACCAGCAGTGAGGTGGTTTGCAGGCTGCTGTAACTGGGGCTGCCTGGATTGCTGGGATTTCACTAGGCTGAGCAACCTGAAACTCAGAGGTAGTCCCTGAATCCCAGTCTCCTGGCTTTAATATCCAACACTGCTCCTAGCTGGCTGTTCTAACTCTTTCAATCCTGCTTGCTGACTAGACCTCTCCTAGGCTTATCCATCCATTACAAATTTCTGACTAATAACTCTGCCAGGCTGTTGGAACCAGGCTAATCACCTACCCACAGCGTGCCATTTCTGAACCATTATGGGTTACTGCCGAATTCCCCCCCTTCTCCCCCGGGAGCCCTTACAGAGCCTGGAGTGCTCCCTTCCCTCTCGTTTTCCCCACTTCCCCGGCTCATGTCACTCCGCAGAGCGGGATCAGGTTGCTCTTGCATTGTGATTCTTGGCAGGAGCCCCTCTCGGGTTCATGTGGCTGCGCTGTGAGTACAGCAGCCAGTAGGAACAAAGCACATAAGAACACATTAAACTAACATTCAGCACGCAAAGCCCAAATAATTTACTATATGCTACCCTGCCTAGTAAAGGGAACAGTGTAGCAGGCTCACCCTTTTAATTTCCTTTCTCGCACTTTTGTCTACAGAAGTCTGTACCATAACTTCCTTAAAAAGCGTTTATGTTTATTCTATAGTCGTTCTTGGGCTGTTTGTTTTTATGCAGTATTTCTTGCAGAAACAATCTCCTGTGCTTTGCTTGATACCATCACTAAACAGAGACGTACTGTTGTATCTGATTAGAATTTTAATTGTAGAAATCTGACCTTTGCCACTGCATTGTGCTCTTACAGTGGTAAAATGATCCCTGTTGAGCTGCTGCCTGATAGTTCTCTCCTTTTAAAACCTACCATGAGCAGTGTAAGAGAAGTGCAAAATACAGATCGAGAAATGTGTATGCTGATGAACAGTTATCCTTTCAGGCATGAAAAATGCCAGTTTGACATTCTTTCTCTGTCATATATTAACATAGTAGAGTTCCAATGCAAATATTAATCAGTTAGGAATAAGAAATGTTGCAGAACTGACAGGTAATATTAAAGGGAAAAAAATTAAAAGAAGGTTCAAATAGGATAAGGTAGTTGGTTACAGCTGCTCAAAATTACAAAGAACTTTGGATGCAGAAGCTTGGAGTAAACTTCAGACTCCACCTAAGTGTATGTACCTTCTAATATATATGCTTGTCTTATATTCATAGGGAATATACTTTGTTAGAAGAAAATCATATGAATGAAAAAATAAAGGATTTTTGATATATAGTAATGAAAGGGCTGTCTGCTTGAAAGCTTATCCAATCTGTCTATCCTTATCATCTGGTCTAGTAAGAGGTGCTGTTTCTCCTTGTTCTGTTAGATCCTTAGGACACTGTGAGTACAGTAATCCCTAAAATGCTTGTACAAATTACAGCATTACTTGGGATTTTGCACAGTTCACAGGGCAGCATGGACTTTATCAATTGCTGAGCAGATAAACAGGTTGCTGAAGGCAGATGTTTCCTGCTCTTCATTAAGTCTCTGTGGGCCCCTAATTCTGGCAGTGGCATCAGGCTCAGAGGTAAAAGCTGTGTTTGCATATACTCCAGTATGTTGTGTGACATGGTTTGTAACACCACTTGTTGGGGAAACTGTTTATAAACTGTGGGCAGAGTGAATACTATAAAGTTTAAAGTTTCATGTCCTGTTATGAGCCAAGTGATCTGAAAACGAATGATCCAACAGGAAATGCAGAGTTAGTAAACAAAAGTCGCGTATGTTCCACTGCAATTCTGTGTAGTCATCTTATAACTGAGTTAGGACAGTCTCTGAAAATTAGTAATTCCACAGAAAAAATAGAATTCTGGTTAACTCTGAGTGTATTCTGTATAATTTTGTAAAATTCCCATTGATTTTGTATAAGAAATAGTCCTGAAGTAATGACCTATGAAACATCCTGTTGTTCATGAATAGAAGTCAAACTATTTAAAGTAATATCCTAACAAACTGCTGTATCAGTTCTGGAATATGGTTGCTTTTAGAAAAACATTCAGAGAGGAAGTTTTTCTCATATTTGTCATAGAACAGTGTATTCAGGAGTAATTAAGCCGGTTAGTTTTCCCATGTGGACACGACCTTAACTGGGAAGGTCACAAACCTGGTCCCATGGAATGAAAACGTGAAATAAAGAGGGTCCCCAAGGGAAGATGCCGATCCTGGAAGTGTCCAGCGTGTTACACCTCCGCCAGCTCCCTTTCTAAACGTGGTGTTTTATCTTAGAGCTGAGCCTGCTGGGCAGGTCTGTGATACAGTGTTCAGCATTCCCACTGAATAGCAGGGAATGACCATGGCTCTGTGTGTTTCTTGCAGCTTCATGATGAGTTGGAAAAGGGGGAGAAGGAGAGCGCGGAGCTGCAGGAGTTTGCCAATGCCATCTTACAGCAGATAGCGGATCACTGCCCTGACATCCTGGAGCAAGTCGTCAACACGCTCGAGGAGTCGTCATGACCTCGGCCACCAGCCCCACTGGAGCAGCACACCTGTGGCCCAGCCCAGTCAGTCCAAGGAGCCATAAGGGCGGAGAGCAACGCGAAAGGCAGAAAACGGAATTGAAACTTCTGGTGCACCTTTTACAAAGAAAACAAAAGCGAAAAGAAAAAAAAGCAAACAAACTCTAAAAAAACTACGTGCTCTCTAGGTTCTTCCAGCCCATGATTAATCAGTCATTTCTGCATTCATCTTCTCACTGCCTTTCTACTTTAGAATCCGATTCCCTGTTGACTTTATTGATGGTGACTTTGGGATAAAGCTAAGCAGAGCTCTTCCAAGTCTACTGAGCAAAGCAGAGGGGATCCACTGGACACGAGCAGCTCTAGTTCTCCATGAGGTCGCAGAAGGGTAGCCCTTGCCTTTCATTCATATGTTGCTTTTTTCATTCTTTTTTTTCTTTTTTTTTTCTTTTTTTTTTATTTTCATAAAAGCTGAAAGCCTGAATTTCATAGTGCTAAAACCAAACCTGAGCGTGCTCTGATTATGGCTCGTGACTGGCCAGCATCAGGTAGCCTAGCTCAGGTCTCACTGCCTGTCTCAATGTTCCTTATGTTCTTAAATAACAGAGAGAGGAAAGGAAAGTTTCCCTACTTGTTCCTGTCAGTCATTTCATCTAGCAGCTGGGAAACAAGGTAGGCATACTGGTACTTTCTGTTTACTTAACTTGGATTTTTATTGTTCACTGGTCTGACTCTGACGTGCTCGGTGGGGCATTTGTTAAGGTAACTGTTTTCATCTGTTGATTTCTGGGGCGGATTTAGGTGAGGTTTCTCATCATAGGCCTGTGTCTCCTAAGTTCTTAGTTTGTAGAGAGCTCTCTCCCTTCAAGCAGGTGTGGTCAACAGATCAGCTCCCAGCTTCAACTTGTATAGTTTGTCCACTGCCAATTTTTCAGGCCATAGCTTTGTGAACATCACCTGTCATCAGAATAGTCTTAGCTTTTGTAAATGAGAAAATTGCATCATTCAGCTTAAAAGTATAATTTTAAAGCTAAGTTAGGGAAATCAGTAACATAGTTCTGACTATAATTATAATTTAATTTATTTTGGTTTAGCTTAGGTTGACAAGGAATGAGTTTGAGTTCAGAGCAATAACCCATTCTTATGAAAAGGATCATCTCTGCTGGAGTTGGCACCCAGCTGAGTAGATAGGTGTAAAATCACAGCTTTATTTAAACCAGTGCAATTCTTATATGTATATGAGAGGCCTTAGTCTTATTCCCATCCATCTTTGACACTCGTTAAAGCCCCTGCTGATAGGTAATATGACCTGAAATACCAGGTCAGTTTGTCATTGTGGTAGCAAGTCAGAATCCTATTTTTTGAGTAGGACTTGGGTGTTCATTCTTGGACTATGCATTAATGGGGAGACACGTTTTTTCCTGGCTGCCAGTGGTTATGTGTGTCTAAGGGCATCTGCAGGACAGAACCCTTTAACACGTCCCCATGTGCTCCTTAAAGGAGTTGTTCCCCTTTGCCTGTCTCATATTACTTAAGAGAACAAGGGGAGACTGAAAGAAGACCAAATATCAACATAGCAGTGGAAGAAATCTCAGTTTTCTAGTCACTAGCTAATTATGAACCCTCTCAGTAAACCTCCCATTCAGAGGCTGCAGTTTAATTCCATATGACTTACTACATTTTGAGCTTAATCACTAAACTGTTATGCTAAGGAAAATGTTCCAGGCCCTTTCAGGAAGGCTACATTTCTTATGTCTTTTGAATCCACAGCACAGGTCCCGTTTAGGTCTTTCACACTTTATTTTTATCTTCAGAAGTTACCGATTGCTTCCAATAGAAAAGAAATCAGCAAAAGTTTGAGTAAGGGAAGATGTACCCTGTATTTTTTCCGAACAAGCACTGGCAATTGGGCAAAACTGAATCCCTGTATACCTGTAGACTCTATTGAAAAATAACTGATTTAAAATAAATCACATCCCAATTGATTCTACTGTAACGATTCAGCAGAAGGAACTGGACCCATAACCACAGTGTCTACTAGGAAGAAATATGTAAGTCTCCACAGAAGGGGTGATTCACACCTCTTCCATGTTTTGAGCTGCCAGTGCTTTGCAAATCAGCCTGTGTTTGAAGCTTTTTATTTTTTTTTTTGTCATGGCTGAGGAGAGTAATGGGAACCTGAAAGAGTGGATGGGGGGAACACCGGAAGGCGTGCAGACAATGACTGTACGTACCGCTGAGCCGTGCCTCATCCCAGATCCACCCCTTTGCTCCCATTATTTGAGTCAGCACGTTTCGATAGGAGCTGTTGTTTTGAAATTTTTCCTCTTGCTTTTTCTTCATCACCCCTAATTACTCACTCAAGGAATTTAATGCCGCCTGTAAAAGCATCAGAGCCATCAGCCAAACATCATCGGGCCACTGCCACCCCTCCTGACTATCTCATTAACTTATATGGTCAAATCTCCAGCTGCCCTGGTTCCCTGCTGTAAAGCAATCCTTCCTCTGTGAGAAGCTGTGGAATTTCTCTTATCGATGGTTCAAATGACTCCTGCTTGTAAACCTCTTACTGAGATGTTCCTTGATAAGGTTCCTGCTGCAGGCAGGGACAGGGGGAGGGGATGGCAATGAGAGGCGGTCACTTCAGGCTGTTATTTCAATTCCCTTGCTTTACTGCAGTGCCCACACATCACAGGGAAGTGCTGGTTCTTCTGCATCTCTAACTCCGTTTGTGGCTGCGTTTCTACAGTTCAAAGTGCCCCGGCCAAAGGCACAGTGCTGTGATGGCAGCATGTGCAGGATCCATGTGTCGGCAGCCAGGTGAAGCTCACTGTTTACACATCTCCAGGCCTCTTCCCGGAGAGGATTTGTCAAGCCTGGCTAGTTTTCACGCTGGCCATTTGGTCCTTTATCTCCCAGCCACACACCTGCTGTTCCTCCCATCTGGAATGTTGGGCCTTTGTGATTTTTCTCGTTAACCGCTATTATCTTCTAGATCTTCTGGGCTTCCCATCTTAAACATTGATCTTAGACCGCTACAAAGTGCTTTCAGGGAGAGAGCAGATCTCAGTTAGGAACAGTCTTGATCCGACTTGATCTCCATTGAACCATTTCAGGTAATCTCTCTGATCCTGTGTTGACAGAGATCTTGTGAATAGCTTGAGCAACTTTGGGATTTGGGAGGTGCTGCTGGCCACGATTTAATGCTGAACGTGGCCGCTGCAAGCTTTTTCCTTTCCCTCGTATGGAGTGCTGCACCATTGGCCTTAGGGCAACAAAGGGATTTTATTGTCATAACCCATCGTGGGACTGCGTGTCAGGCACGTGGCAGAACAGCCACATGTGTGCATACACTGCAACACTCATCCAGTTGCCGAACTCACCACTGCTCTTTTAAGATCTAATACCCAGGTGTCAGCAGCCAGGCAGATGCAGACAGTTTCCCAGCACAGCAGTCCTGCAGTGCAGCAGCTCTAGGAAATCAGGGGCCCTTCCCAGGGGCCCTTGGGAAACTTGCTTTTTCTTCACCTGTTGAATGAAGTTCCATTTTCTGTGGAAGCTGAGAAAGTTTTAATTGCTTTAATATTACGGTGTTTTTCCTTCCGATCTGTCATTTGTAGAGAAACTGAGAGATGTAAGGACGCAAGGAGCTGTCTGTAGAAAATTAAACAGGTCATTTTAGCAGGGTTTGGGCTAAAAAATAACTGAAGCCTGAAGCCCACATAAAGTGTAAAAGCTGACACCTCTACCATGCTTGTTCATGATATCCATGAGTTCAAGTCCATATTTGCCTCTGAATCCATGTGAAACACTAAAAGGACATTACAACACTAGAATTGCAGGGTGAGGACATGAGCACTGTTTGCAATTGGAAGAAGAATTGCCTGGCATGCTCCCAAACGAAGCTCTAAGCTTCTAGTATTCTCTCTCATTTTGACTGCCTTTAACCAGCTTTCCCTCCATAAAATGCCAAACCCTCTTTGGAGTATCCAGTTTTTGCCAAGTCCCGGGGACAGGAAGGTAAAAGGACGACGTGATGCACGAAGCTGTGTGTGCCATTTCTGGTTGCACGGCTGGAATATCCTTTCTCTAGCAAATTTTCTGGTACTTTGGGGCTCTCAGGAATTTGCACAAGGGAGCATAAATGTCATAAATCTTGTAGGCATAACCTTGGCTTTTTGAACCAAAGGGGCATCTCTTTTCAAATTTGCCCTGTAATTCCCACCTGTTCTGCTGCTAGTGCTCAATTTGTTGGGAAATTTCTACGTCTGATAAAGGTTGACAGGGTTGAGTCCCCACTCCTGTACTAATTGCCAATCGTTGCCACTGAAGGGGTCTTTACAAAGGACCGGAGTCACGCACTGATACCATTTTGAAGCAGAAATTTCACGACATCAGTAACACGTACATCCCTCAAATGACTCCAATGAAATGCAAAAGGGAAATAGTACAATCAAGGCATCTGATATTTAAAGGAAGCCTTCACTCGGCTCGACGTCCGCACTGGAAGAGGGAACTGGAGAGGACGCAGAAGGCTGTGGATAACTAACACTGCCCCAGCGGAGCCGGCGGGGTGGGAGGGTCGGGCACGGGGCATCGCGCCTGGCAAGGCCAACTCTGCTGACCCCTCTCATCATTGTGGTGAGGAAAAGGAGGGTCGGGGCGGGGGTTTTAAACAAAATAAGGTTTTTAATTGTTTTTTCCACATAAATGGAAGGAACCTTACACAACAGCAGATCCTTCTGAACAAAATGGCTGCGTCCGCTGACTATTTTTAAAAAACAGAAAAAAAAAAAAAAAAAAAAAAAAAAAAAAAAAAAAAAAGGAAAAACTGTTTCAAAAGTTTTTAGTGTCAAAAGCATAAACACAGAAGTCCTGACTTTTTTCCAGTGTGTGTGGTGAGTGCTGTAACCCTGTCATCAGTATCTCTCCTGGCTTTTTCAGGGGTGTTTTCTTCCTGTTTTGTTTTCTGCTTGTCGATATTGTCTGTGTGGTCCTAAGGCTGGGGCAGTTACCAACAATGTGTGTCTGTCGTCGGATTGAAAAAAAAAAAAAAAAAAGATAGTAGTAGAACTGAAAAAGATGTGTTTTAAAAAAATATATAAAAATAAGTTTCATTAAAAGGAATTCAAGTAAAGGAGCAACAAAGCCATGACTCCTCCTCTCGGGATTGTACGGAAAAGGATTTGTGGGCTTATAACCAGTTGCCTTTCACAGGCTTTTGAGGTCCAAGGCTTTTTGACCTCTTAGGAAATGTTACAACCCCTGTATAAATTCCTGCTTTCCCAGGTCTATACTGTACATGTGTAAGACAGAAATGGGCAGAATGAAACAGTATTTTGGAAGTCAGTCTTTTCTGGTAACAGTTATCAACACCAGATGTCCCTTAAGATAAGAACCGCTGATGTAAATGGGCCAAATGCTTTGGCCAAATTTTCCTTTTTCTCCACTGCACCCATTGATACCAGGGACATGAGCAAGTGCAGATCAGCTGGGGCAGGTTTCATTAAAAGGAAATCAAGTAAAGGATCCATTATCAAAGTTGCATTTCTTTGCATCCGGTGTTGGTCACATACCTGCAGCAGGTTATGGGGCAGGAAAGGACAAGCAGCCACCTTCTGCTCTGGCTGCATCAAAGACTTGCATTGCTTAAAAGGAACAACACGAGGTTAAACTGACATGTGACATAAACAAAAAACCCACACAAGTCGCTTTACCTATGAGACTGGGTAAAGAATTTCATCAAGTGAATGTATTTTTAATATCACTCTTACCATGTGCTGTTTGTCCCTATTTTGCACTTTTAGTTCAGATCTTGAAAATCGAGTCAATTGGTTTTGCTTTTGGGTAGATATCCACGCTTTAGGTTCCTGGTGCTTCGGTGGGTTTTTTTGTTCAGAACGTTGGTTTTTTTCCATTTGGACACTGGCAAAAAATGGATGTACTCAAAACGAAACTTTAAGTCAGGCTTTATGAGTAGACGTTGTTCCTTTGATCTCTCTGATCTTCCCAGCTCTCCGTGGACAAGGTCAAGGCCTCCCTGCCTGCCCAGGGGTGGCTGTGTTTGGCCCCTACTTACACACACATTACAGTATATCTGGGGAGGCTTTAGTGTGAGATGCCTTTATTTGTTCAGATGCTGAAGGAGGATGAATCCAACGGGACCATGAACAGGGGAATAATTTCTGTGCTAGCCCAACATGCTGCTCCAGGCCCACTAAAACAGTAAATTGCCGTTTCCCTCCAGGTCAGGAAATGAGGAAAGCCTCACATGGGGTTCACAAATTGTTTGTGGAGTTAAAAAAAATAATTCTGTGGGATGTTCCATCCGCTCCACAGACAGAGATCCCTCATTTGCTTTGGAAGAGACATGTTGCACTTTAGTGGAGGGGGAGACAGGCTTTGGGGACAGGATCTAGCGTACTTGAATTCCTTTTTGAAATAACAGCAGCGGGAGACATTGATGTCCGTGATGCAAGTGCGCACGCTGCCTTCAACTTGTATGTGTTTTATTGCTGGAGTCATGTTACTGACAGGATAATGAAATTGCAAAGAAAATGTGTTATATTCAACTTTGCCTTGATAATATAAACACTTTGTTCAGTTTTTTTTTTCTTCTTTTTTTATTCACAGACTAAGTTCATCAGGAAATTATAAAATTATTTAAAAATTCTGTGCCGTGTCTTCATTTGGGTGTGTCTTGGTCCGTGTCCTCTCCTGCGTTCCCAGGATGGGAGGGCAGGTAGGAGGGCTGGGTGGCTGAGTGGCTGTTCCCTGAGACCAGGCTTGAGGTCCCATTTGAGGCCAGTGGAACAACTCTGCTGGGGGTTTTGGCTGCATCACATGCCTGGTAATGCTTGTGGACACAGCTGCCTGCAAGGTGAAGGTGAGGGACTGTAATCGTAGGAGCATCCTGGATATCCCAGGCCCTCACAGGTCAGGTAAGTGGAGATAAAACAACTGCATTTGCAGTCAGCTGTTCCCTTTGTCTCTCTCCTGCCTGTTTTCCAAGTCAGTATGACCTAAACGTTGCTAACGAGTGACTGAATTCCAGATGTGCATCCAGTGGTGAGTCAATGTCGGGATCACATCTTACAGGGTAATGTGTCTGGAAAGCCTTGCTGTGCAAAGGCCAGCAAGACTGTCCTACTGAGCGTGTTCCCAGTGAAACCTGGACACGGGTCCTATCCCTCGGGAGCTTCATAAGATGAGCCATGTGCTCCCTGCAACACTGAAGGAAATGGGCTCTACCCAGCGTCCAGTCTCTAGATGCATTTTGAGGACATGGGAAATAGCCTGAATAATGTCACTATAAAAATCTCGTTTTTTCTGGCGTTTTTAACTGTTCTAAAGAGAATAGCATTGCAACACTGGGTCCCACTGGTAGAACAATGTCCATGCTAAACACACTCCACCAGATTCTCCGCAGCTATCCTGAAGCCCTGACAGAGCAGACCTCCCCAAGTTGGGACACTTTCTAACCAGTTTCTCTCAAAACCGCTCAGTTTCTTTCTCCTTTTGTCTGTCTGTGCAGCCAGTTTTTCTCTGCACTTTCTTGCTGGCCTTGTCCCTTCTGCGCTCTGTAGATCTGTCCTTTCAGGGGGCTATTAAGATCCTGACTCGTCGTTTCAGTGCAAGTGACTGCATGTGTAACAGGAACAGGCGTCCTGATTTCAGTGCCTGGACATTCCCTTCCCTCTGGTAATTGGATTTCAATCACTTGGGCTTCAATCAGGCATGTAAAGCAGTGTGTGGAGAAGGATACATGGGGATTAAGGGTCTTGGGAGCTTAAGGAAGAGTCCATCGGCCTTTTGTTCCCAGTCTGGTTTATGTTCTCTCGAGCGTCTTTGGCTGAGGAGGGGATTCATGATTCCTGTCAGGCCAGGGTGTGCCTGGATTTCAGAGCACAGTACAGATCAGCTGAATGAAACCACATGCCACATAAATGTAGGAAAAGGTATCTGTCAGTCTGAAAATGGCACAAACACCATTTCTGAGTGACTTGTCCTTTTGGAAGAGGAGGACGAGGGAAAGGGCAAGAGTCGCTTCACTGCCAGGGGGACACCACATCTGCAGGGAGAGCAGCACATCTGCAGGAGAGCTGAGCTGAGCTGCTGCAGCCCACGCTGGCTCTTGCTGTGTTGCAGTGCCGTATCCCCGAGGCTGACTCACATTTTGGATGGCCCATAACAATAACAGTGTTCCCGCTAAAAAGAGAAGATGCCAAATCCCTTTTGTGTGTTATCAGGTTACATTTTATGCATTGTGCAGTAAAACACAAGGCATCTGAACAGAACTGTCTGTGTTGAGTGCAGCTACTGTGACACAGAACAGGCAAAGCAGCAGTGGAAACAGCGAATGGTCAAACATAGAAGAAATTTAGAATGTTTTTCTCTGCAGATAGGTTCATAGGAGTGTGCTGAGCCCTGTGTTACCCAGACTCCTGATTAATCGTGTGCCTTCTGCAGTACTCTAGCGAGGATGACTTTGGAAAACCTGCTTTTCTGAATTACACTGGTCAGAGAAACTCAGCTGAAACCACATCAGCAATCCACTGGGAAGAGCAACATATTCAGGATCTCCTATTTTTCCTGTTTTCTGTTTAGGATCTGCTGCACTTGTGCTGCACAGATGCCTCCTGCTTCTGTGGCCTGATACTATAGGGGTGCATCTGCTGTGCCAAGGATTACTCAAAACAGTAGTTACAAACTAATTGCCTGTGCTAATGATCTGTATATGACCAGTGACCTTTAGACTGGGACTTTCAGGCATCAAGTAGCCACTCTTCTCACTTGGCTTCAGGATGTTTAGAAATCTTGGGCAAATGGCCAAAGTCCTCTTTCTTTACTGTCTTTAAAAACCCTCATAAAGTTATCCGCTTATCAAGCAAACAGAGCCATACACCTTGTGTTGGTAGACCTTATTTCTGAATATCCTGGTGATGTATTATAAAACGTAAGTGGAACAGCTGGGACCAGCTTGGGTGTAGCTGTGGGGTTACAGCAAGTGATTCTCTGGGTGTGGGCTTTAAATCCATCTGGTTTTAAGTACGTGAGCAGTAGCTTTTCCCAGTGTTTACAATTGCAAACAGTAAAACTGTTCTAGAAGAATGACTAAGAAGTTAAATATTTAGGCCCAGGTACTGCAGCCCGTTTGTGTGAAGTTGTCACTTACTTCAGTGGGAATTCAGCTCCAGGAATGTCTATGGACACAAACCTTGTGACAAGGCAAGTTAATAAGCATTTAGTTTCTTTATGTGTTGTTAAAAAGGATGGGTGGCTGCTGTAGCTCGAAACCCCTCCTGGAAGGATTTTTGTTCAGCTTGAATAAACCCTTCATTTTCTGTAAGGGCACAGCATTTTGGGGAACCACAAGTCTTGGAATATATATGAACGCTCTTAACCTCTCTTATATAATGCACAGAAACTGTTTTTAGCTTTAAACAGTATATCA
Organism: Pachyramphus minor; assembly: GCA_013397135.1. Lineage (NCBI taxonomy): Eukaryota > Metazoa > Chordata > Aves > Passeriformes > Tyrannidae > Pachyramphus > Pachyramphus minor. Next base: position 353,685 of record VYXB01002888.1, on the reverse strand, counting down.
TCTTGTAGCCCAATGTACTGAAGTGTATGTGTGCACATATCTCTGGGTGACTGTGCCCATCTGTGTGATAATATGTAAATATATATAGCTGCACACTGGAAACCATGTTTCACAAATACTAAGCTTTAAATGCCAAAGGTCTGGAAATTAGAAAATCTTCATGACTTCATGCCTAATGTGTCCATGATGCAATTTTCAGTGATGTATTTATGTAACTATTTTTTTTTGCCAGATTTTTCCTTCATTAACTGTGTGGGATGAACTGGTTTCTTCAAATCAATAATTTCATAAAGCCTAGCTGCCATCTGTGGTTCTTCCAAGACCACGGGTTCTCTGTCACAAGCCTCTCATTACTGTGGTTCTTTCAACTGTCCCTCACCTTAGTGATAGCTCAGACATCAGGAGGGCTGCTCTTGTTTGTGTTCCTGCTCCCTGGGCACACAGGCACTTCCCTATGTGATACATCTCTGAGCTTCAACTGCTCCCACTTATTTCTAAAGATTTAATAATCAAAATTGTCACCTACCAGAGAAGAGTTCTGTTTCTTCATCCATGTAGCTGAACATTAACTAAGATCAGACAGCATAGACTTCTTGAGGTTTGTTAGGAATTCAAAGACTTAGAGGGAGATTGACATCAAAATGGAGGTAGTGATGTTCTTCCTCTGTTCTGCCTTATTATCTACAAAACACACTGGCTTTCCCAGCCAGGTCATTCCTGGCAGCAACCCAAATCTTTCACAAGGTCCTGTATAAAATGTTTGAGACTGCCTGACAGCTGGACTGACTGACATGTCACAGGAGGGGCACAGGTTTGCACACATTCGTAGGTTGCAGTTGCAAAGAGCTTCAAGATGCTACAGCAGGTACTGAGTGGCTTAGAGGACATGTGTAATACATGCACATGGGATTTAAAGACTGAGTGCGAAGTGCAGAACGAGGTAAGTTTGATTTCAGCATCTCATTTTTTTTTGGCCCAATGTGACTTCAATCAGCAGTTCATGCCATTCATCTGTGATTTAATTAATTTAGCATTAATAGTTACTATGAGGGTGGTGGTTGTAGTCATTCATGTTTGAGAAAGCACCTTCTAAGGATATTTTGAACTGCTGCCAGTTTTGCTGATATCTTTTATTGCTATAAAGTAGCATATTTTGGCTTCAGGTATGTTTTCCCAAACCAAGTGGTGACTGTGTAAGGTTGTTTTCAGAGGAAGCCAGAGCTCAGCAGTAGCAAGGCAGGAGCAGCCAGGGAATTCTGCGTGCTCATGGCACCCACCAAAGCCAAGGAGGTTCAGCTGTTGGTAGTACAGTACCAGCAATGGGTGTCTCCATTGCTGCTCTCTTGCCCAATCTGACACAGCACTGAGTGACCTCTTCGCTACAATTTTGACTCTGGCAAGGAGTTCACTTGGGGATCTGCTCTCCTATGCATAAATCCCACAGAATGATGTTTGTACAGGATATCCCCCTTAATCTTTTTTTTTTTTTTTTAATTTTTTGTTTAAACAGTTTTTAGCAGAATGCAGCTAAAGTAGTAACCAAACTATTAATGGGTTCGTGCAGAGCTTGGCTCTGTTCCCAAGATGCCTCTTTACCACGGTGAATACTCGCATTTTTACAGACCCTTCAGGCTCCAGAGATGTAAAGTGAACCAGGATAAGTGGGAATTCATGCTGGTATCTTGATTGTCTGCATAGGAGGGGGCTCTACAACAGTGTATTGTATGGAAAACCAAGAATCTCCACTGAGAATGATGTATGACCATGGCAAGGTCTCTCTGCTACTCAGCAAGGAAGAAGAGGACAATGGTAGCTGGCAGCTACTGATCAGCTGACACTTGACTTAGATTTGTGTTGGGCTAAGGGCATGCATCCTGCTGACTGCCAAGGCTCAGCTAACTTACAGCAGTCTGTCAAGCAGTAGTAATTCCATGGCTCTCATTGTCTCTTCAGATGACAAACTAGCAAAACGCTTTAAGGCAGCAGTGCCCAATTTTTCAGAACTGTCAACTTTCTGTGTGTCTCAGAAAGCAGCACCCACTTTTGTTATCTTTATTTTTTAATTTGAAACTGTCACACACGAGGGATTTGCTGGTTACTGTGGTCGGCCCTCAGTTATCCAACAGGAGTGGCAAACACGAGAACTGCTCCCCAAAGCACATGGTGCTGCTGGTCCTTCAAGAGGAGATGGTGGGAACTAAGTGCTCAATCCACCCTCTCTCCTGCAAACTCCTTTGGGACCATACAGTACTGTAAAGTGCCTATTTTTTCCTGCCCCAATGATATGAGAAATGTGAAACACTGTCTTGAGAACAGATAAAGAAGATAAAAGCAACTCTTTTATCTTGTGCATTCAAAACCCCTTGTGCATTCAAAATTCTCCATCACTGCAATGATATTGCATACCACAGGTTGTGCTTCCTACCAGTGCCCTCTGAAGGATCCTGTCCTCCTAATTTGGCAGCCACATAACACCTTGAATCCAAAACAGATCTCTTGCCAGACCCTGGGGGAACCCTGAGGAAATGACAAAACTGGAATTTATCAGCAAAATATAATGCAAGTTCACAGTTTCCATTGGGAATTTCCATCTCCACAGCCATCCCTGGGGTGGCAGGTGGGGGTTAATGACTTCAAACACCCACTCTCTGTTTCTAACCCATGATTCCTCATGGACCTGAGGAGGGGTTTGGATGCTCACCCAGCCCATGAGCCTGGTGTGCCAGGGAGAGGCAGCAACTGTTGGCTTCGCACTTGGCTGCAGGAACAAACACTTTGCCAAATGGTGGATGTTGGAGATGTGGTGAACCTAATGCAGTGGCAGCCCTTACAATCTATCCCCAGTAGCCCAAGCCAGACACAATGATTTTGAGGTGGCAGTGGAAGGCTGCTCCTTGCCGTTATGGTTGGAGGCTTTAATTTGGCCCCTTTGTTAATGAAGTGATGACTCCTGAAAACAAGAGCAGTAACACAACTTTTTTTGTTTATCTGTCAGAAGAGCAGATCAAAGCTATCTATAGAGCTGCAGACAAATATCACCACAGATGACCCAGAAGCTTCCTTTGTGTGCAGTGACAGACTGGAGCATGACTTCATAGGGAAACCAGTCTTAGATCCATACAGCGAAGTCGCCCGGCCTAACGCTGACCCAGAGCTTTCCTCTGCGTTTGCTTACAGCCAAAGACTGACAGGGGTTGGAGACAATGACGCCAACTTTCCCTGGGTTTGTTTTTCTGGTAAGAGACCTTGTTCAGCACAACAGTATCGCTTATGCTCCTCATTTGGTGTGCAATCTTAAGATGATATCTGGGCAAGTTCAGACATGACGGAGGCCTTTGGGCTGTGCCGCTGTGGGGTGTGTTGCCGCCTGGTGCTGTGCAGCGAGGGTGTCATGGATCATTTGGGAACAGTGACACAGCCATCACTTCTTGCTCAGCTTGGAGCCAAACCTGACCTGACCCCTGCTGTCTGGGTGTCTTGAAGTACACCATCACTGTAGCACCAACCCCATTAACTAACACCTTCTCAACAAGGACGAGCTGAGGAAATGAGAGAAAATACACAGAGCAAAACAGCCAAAGGCTGGGTTTTTTCCTGCCTTGCCTTCAGCAGAGCTCTGTCAGCATCTACCAACTGCAGTTCAGGCCTCTAAAAGGAGTACTGACACCTAGAGGTTTAGGTGCCACGTGCTTGGGAAGGTTCCCATAACTCACGGACAATGGTCTCCCCCAAAGCCCAGTTTGATATCCTCACTAAGAAACTACAAGAGGCAGATCTGAGCACTCTGCACCACACAAAACTCATTTGCTCTCCACAGATCTCTGTGCCCAATGTTATTCCTGCTGCTATAAGAGGAATTCTTATACAAGCTGTATTTTGAAAGCTGTCAAACACAACATCACAATCTTCCATGATATTTTGTTCTTCCGAACAGAGACCCTGAAGTCCTGTGATGGAAAGAAGGTCCTCATCTGCATTTAAAAAAAAAAAGAAAGAAAAAGAATTCCAGCTCCCATTGCTGGAGGGAAATTTAGAAAAATGTAGCTTCAGTGAACACTAAAGGCTGAGAAAAAAAGAACCCAATCCACAACAAATGCCTCCCAGGGTGAGCAAATTCTTTTTGGAGGCATGAATCATGGTGTCTTCAGTTTTTGTGGGCTTTTTTGTTTTGGGGGGGTTTTGCTTTGGGTTTTTTAGGGAGTTTTTCTTTGGTTTTTTTGCAGGTGTGTATAATTACAATCCCAGGATATGTTGAAGCATTTAGTGATTTGGCATAACCTCAGATGCCACAAGTGGTGTTAGGAGGTAGGTGCTCTGCACATCCTGCAAAATCAGTGTCTCAAGCTGAAATTCAGAGTCATCACTTAAGGATGTCAACCACAGAAAATACAGAACACATACACAATTACACTTAAATTATATGGGGAAACTCCTATGTCTTTAATTTTACCTTTGCAAGAGTACATGACAGGATTCTGAGCTAGAACTCACTGCTTTATATATCCTTCGTTTCTTGCATATGTGAATACATACAGACACACACTTTTTCCATGAACAAGACTTTGAAGCATTCCAAGGGCTGCCTGTGCTGTGGGAGCATCAGTATCCGTGTGCATTCCTTTGACTGGTGGCAGAGCACCAATTCATCACAACATCCAAGTGCCTTAGAAGAAAACCATCTATTGCCACGTGGTTTCTTCCCTCTTCATATCTTGTGACTACACTGGTGCTTTGGTTATTATACTTTCCATCTCTGCCCACTTTGTTTTAATGCTGATGTTTGTGTAAGCCCATATATTACCTGTGCTATATATATATTTATTAGAAGCCACAGTGTCTAAGGATTGCATTTGTGTTCCTTCAGCTCACACAGTAAAGGCAAGACTATTAAGCAAAGGCATTTCTCATCAAAGGGCAAACACGGTGGTTTTCACACAAAGGCTTTATTGTCATCAGGTTGGTTTGCAGGAGGACATGTGAGCAGCACAGCCAGGAGCTGCAGAGCCTCGCTGACACTCTTCAGCTTGTCCCTGAGATCTGTGGGACCCAGAAATAAAAGCAGGAAATGTGCTGTGGCTTCACTAGCTGTAAATAGTGACCGTCCTCACTTGGTGTGACATCCCTCCCAGGACAGCATCTGCGTCCAGGCAGTGGAACCAGCAACCACATGCCTGGCAGACATACATTATATCATATATATAATCTCTCCCTGTGTGCTGCCCTAATCCTCCCTCTGCAGCCCTCCAGTCCCAGCATCTCTGTGCAGTGATGTTCCCAACCCCATCCAGCCTCTGCCCACTGCCTCAGCTCCCTGGTGTCAGGGTGGCACTGGTGGCACTGGTGACAGGGCGGCACTGGTCGCACCCTCCTGGCTGAGCGTCTCAGCACATTTCATTTCCTTCCCTTGCCACCTGCCAGGCCACAGAGCGTGTGCCACCCGCCCCAGCAGGCAGCCACGTCACCTGTGTGTCCCCAGGGCCATCCCAGCAGGGCGTCGGGCTGGCCCCGCAGCCGGGAGTGCCCCAGCCAGCAGTGACGCGGGAGGCACCGAGCAAGCCCAGGGAGAGGTTCTCACCTCGGCTCTGGGGGCTCTACCCTTCATGCCCCCTTGCAGTGGTGCCTGTAGGGCCAGGCAGGGGAGAGGAACCAGGGTCATCCATCCTCTGCCTTCTTCCCACTGGCAAGAACCCACCTGTCTGCACGGTCCGTGGGAAAGCTGGATGTAACACTGGAATTGTTTGTTTCCTCCTTTAGCTGAAGTTGCTGTGCAGTGTAAATCCCAGTGGTTATCAGGAGAATAATCCCCTTTCACCTCATCAGTGCTGGATCCAGCCAGAGGCCTGTCTTCCTTTCTATGAAAGAAATTATGTAAGAATATTTGAGCAAGTGAGGAAAGAAATTACGAAGGGAGAGGATCAGAAAGAGGGGGTGGGAGAGAGAAAAGACAAAGGAAGGAAGGACTGGAGGGAGGGAGGAAGGAAAAAGTAGATAGGAGATTACATTAATAAATTAGGACACACATAATGGAGTGGGGTAAAGTCCTAGCATTGGCTGGGATTCCTCTGGTGCCAGCATGGGGATGGGGCTCTGCTGCAGCACAGCATGGAGGGACACTTCCACCCCAGTACCCCCTGAGCAGCCACAGGAGAAGGGGATGCTGGGGCTCATCTGTCTCTGACAGATCCCAGTTAGAGTCCTGTGTGCACTTTCCCCAAAACCACCTATGGATGCAGCTGTGAGCATCCATAGCATTGGGAGACATCTTCTTGCCAGGTTTGTGGGACTTCAGCATCACTCCACTAATGCAGAGGGAGAGGGCTGGCAGAGCAACCATCCCCTTGGGATTGTGGGGGGCAGGAATTTGGGTTTTGTCATTCCCTGGCAGGCAGGCACTGAGGGGACCCCTCTGACACACCTCCAGCACTGTGGCCTCAGTGCCCCAGCCTGGCTGTGCCCTGGGGTTGCCCATGGGCAGGGGTGCACTGTCACCTCTCATGCACCCCAACCTTCACACAAACACACACACACAGAGGCACTGGGCCTGCACACCCAAGTGCTGCTGCACTTGCTGAAGCCCATCACATGGTTGCTATCACAGACCATGTTTAATTGCTCTGTGGAGCTCGTTACCACAGGAAGCAGGGGAAGCCAAGAATTAAGACTTTAGAACGGGATCGAATGGACAATAAGAATATCCAGAGTTGTCATAATTCATGCCGATAAAAATTTTGGAAAGGATGTACAACTCTTCGCCTTGGGGTTTAAGCCAAGTAGAAGAGACCAAGAGACTTGGTCTGTGAGGAGGGGAGTCAGGGGCAGATTACCTCACTGTCTGGGTATGGCCATGGCCCTGCACCTCCCTGAACCACACAGCCATGGCCAGTATCAGTGGCAAGACACAGGGCTTAGGACCCTGGGCTCACCCCAGGTGCATATCGTGTCCCCCTTGCCCAGCAGTGCCATGGGGCCGGGTGATGCTTATCTGTCTGTGGGAGGGAGGGATGGCGAAGCTCTCCCAGCTCCATGGGACAAAATCCAACAGGGTCGTGGTCCATACCCACACCACCACTGGGATGTGGAGCAGCTACCCCCACACCAGCCTGTGGCTGGGGCCGCCCCTGCATCCCTGCCAGCCAGCAGTGAAGGCTGGTGGGGCTCGTGTGGGAGGCTGGTCCTGCCCTGGTCACACGAGCAGGGGCTCCTGGTGGGGGGCCGCCAAGGGGGGCAGTTACAGTTTAACCTGCTCAGCCCGCAGAGCCCGCTGTCGGGAGTGCCTGTCTAATGATTAAAGCACTAAATGAGGAGGCATGAACTCTGCATGCTCTCCCCAGCCTGGCTACCACCTTACGTGGAGCCGGGCAAGCCAGGACTTCACCTCACCGCAGCCGCCGGGTCAGTCTGGTTACTGCGGCGTCCTTTCAATCCTTGTGTCTTCACAAGGGCTTCTCATTATTTGATTTCCTTCTATTCTGAACCCAGTAAATGGCTCGGCTCACTCCTTTGTTCAAGGGCTGTGGAGAAAGAGAAAGGAGTTGCAAGGAGGAGGGCTGCAGCCACAGGAGATCCGCTGTAGGAGAGCCATACCGTGATCCACCCTCTACCCTGTGGACCTCGACATTCAGGAATGCAGCTCCAGTCACTCTGCCTTCTTCCCACTTCCCAGACCTGCGTTTTGGAGGACCAGGAGGGCAGAGGCAAACCAGACAGAGGGTAACGTGCAACCACTGCGTGTGAAGAGGTATCCTGCCTCTGGCAGGGCTGCACACATCAGCCAGCATTACAGGCTGTCTCCACCTGACCTCTGGAGCAGCCCCCCAGCCAGCAGCACCATCCAGATGGGGAGATCAGTCCCAGAGACCCTACTAGTGCATCATTGAGGTGAGGAAAGGCATTTGCACATCATACAGTTGCTGCACTGCCCTCTGTGCCCTGTGCTGGCGGAGGGGAAGAGAGATTTTCACCTCCGAAGGCAGCAACTTCTGCCCATCCCATGGAGCCCCTATCTGGCTCCTGTCTCTTCTCAGCAGGGTGTCCCTGAATCCAGGATGCATTTTACTTGGTGATGTCAGGCCAGATGAATCCTGGTTTAATTGACCGTGGGTGAAATCGTGCTTTGATGGTTAATGTTATACTTGGGGCTGGGAAAACTACTGCAAAATCATAGCAATTAGAGCTGGAAATGATTCAAGTCATCTAGTTTATTTCCTCTGCCCCCCTCATTGTCTCTCCCTGGGACCGGAGCAGTGAGGTTCCCAACAATACATCTCCCTCTGCATTGTCCAGTCCTGTCTCCCTGACTCAAGGAGAGGAGCATCCACGTGTCCCTGGGGAGACGGTTCCACCGCTTGAAAGACGTCAACATTAGAAAATGTTTCAGAAGTTTAGCCTATATTTCCTTTTGTGGAGTGCCACAAATTCTCAGGTCATGAGCTTTATGCCTCAAGGAAACTGGCTGCTTCCCACGAGGGCAGCGGCTGGGAATAAGGCGGTGGTTTCCTTCGGTGTTTGCAGGGACAAGTAGAGAATGTGGGGGTGGGTCAATGAAGGTTTTCACACCTGCAAGGCAGGTCAGATCAGGTAGCTTGTCTGGAACGAGCCCTCCTTTGGCGGGAGCTCAAGAGCATTTTTTTTTTCCCCCCATTTCCAGGTTTTTATTCCATGAATTCCACCTTGACTCATAACAATCTCACTGCTGGAAATGTGTCTTGTTCCTCATGAATTCACTCCTTTTGGCTTGCTTCTACTACTGCTGGTAATCCCACCACAGGAGTGTGGGGCAAGTGGTATTCAAAGGACAGAAAAAGGTCCATCTCAATTAAAGAAGCATAGCAAGTATTCCCTCTCCTTGAAAGCTGTCACAGAACAGGCATCACCTCTGCCTTGGCTCTGCCATGCAAGAGGACACAGGACCAGCTGACCAGGGGGAACCTTATTGTGCAGATGCAACAGGGATGGAAGAAACTCCACAAAAGCACCACAGAGATGCTGGACTGGGCAACACCTATGCTCAGAAGAGTTGTAGCCACATGGCAGAGTTTCTAGTGATAAGGTCTCCTGCTTCTGAATATATTCTGCAGGGTCGTGCCCTTAACTGAGAGGGACTTAAATTCCTCATACATTTTAAACTGCCCTTCTCCTCTGCAAAGTGAGCTGAGTATTTCTACGTCTCAAACGGCTTGAGCACTTCCCAACCCTCTTCCTGCTCCCCAGCAGCAGAGACCAGTGAGGTGAGAGACACAACATCCATTACTGTAGCAGGAGAGAAAGAGTAGCGTGAGGACAACTGGAGCCATAGGAATGTTTTGGTGAGATGAAGTAAAGCAGTTTGTGTTGTCCAGGGTGCTGCATGGGTTAAAGCTACTTCTTGCAACTGATCAGACATAACATCTTCCCTGGGTGAGCTGTGACAGTGTCTCCCCCCCCCCAGTATTAGTCACATCTGAGACTCTGGTCATGGACTAGAGTCCACATCCTGCCCAGTTCCAGTTGAGGGGACTGCTCATTATTAAATCAGTGAGACTTAATCATATTGGAACATCTTCTAAACAACATATGGACAACACCTTTGGCAGCAGAGACTAGACAGGAGCCCCTCCTACTGGCAGCTGTCGCCCCTCCTCTCCAATACTTAGGAGGATCACTCCTGGCCAGACACAAGTGCCCTTTTCTTATCCACCCTGCTCTGTAGATGGAGGAATCGCTTCAGTGGACAAAAACTATGGAATCACATTCATAAGGAGGTGTTTTGGTGGAGGATACAGCAATCTTGCAGGGAAAACTAGAAGGAAAGCAGGCAACCTTCTTTTTTCCTTCCAAAAAAAGGAGAAGAACACCGAAGACAGTTCAGCAGAGAGGGCAAAGTGAGGTAAAGCAATAGGTGGTCTCCTGTTGTCACCCATGCACGCCAGCACTATGACCAACTCATTCTATGGGTTTTTTGTCCTCAGCACTGGCAGCAGTGCCAAATCTTCCCCCTTTGAGACACACACCTCTGAGACGGGCCGTGCACGTTGTTACTGCTGGCTGAGCATGCCTCACCTCTTCTCCAGCTCTTCAAGCGATAAGCCAGGGAACCAGCCTCACCCAATTTTTGAGTTGCACAACCCAGCCCTCCTTTCTGCTCTTCCTGGCACCCAGCATCACCAGATATGTACCTCCCAATAGCTCTTCTTTTCCCACCAAAGAAGGAGTGGAGACATCAAGGATGGATTAAAGCTGCAGGAAGTCCCATCTTCCTCATGGACTATGCTGAAGCCAGCATGGTCTTTCAGTCATCTGGTATCTTCTTTGAATAATCCACATGGCTCATAGGTGGACGTTTTAAGGAGCACATGCCCATCTGTCTCTGCTGGTGGTCCTACAGTGGCTCTGCCTTCCCCTTCTGCTCCCTCTAACCCTGATGCTGGACACCATCTCGGGGTGTGAAGCAGTGCCAGCCCCAGGAAGATTCCTGTGAAGACCAATGAGAATCTCTGGCCTAATGATTCGCTGTGGCCAGCTGTGCCTCACAGCACCCACAGGGGAAAAGTGTGTTACTCAACAGACCAAGCCATTTGTTACCAAGTCTCAGTTCTGTGACACTCCCCTTCACACCTTCAGGTCCCCAGGAGGGGACCCTGCTGTGTTCTGGGTCCCCAAAGGAGCACCTTGGCTCTCCCCTCTGCAGCCTTAAGGTGCAAGTTCGACAGACAGGCAGGGAACAAGAGCCCATATGGTAAACAGGCTTTACCTCGGAGCAAAGAAGCGGGCACCTAAAATTTCCTGCAGCCAGCTGCAATTTCAAGACTTCCTTTGCCCTCTAATTAGTTGGTATTTGCTGTACCAACTATTATCTTTCTAGTTATATAGCACTGAGGACAATGGCTCCTTATTTCCTGCCACAAACACTGGGTTACTATTTACCTCCAGCTGTACCTCCTCTATCTCCCCATTAAAAGAAAGTATCGTTAATGACTACAGTGATGGGAAACACTGTTGCAGTTGGCCATAAATTAAGGCTCCTTCAATTACTCGTCCTGTGTAGCCTGTATTCAAACACTTAGCTGCTCCTCTAAAAATGCTCACATGAGGATTTCCACTCTGAACCCAAAGGGATGCTCAGAGCTGTTTGAAACAAAGGTGCTCGTGTAGGGGTTTGTGCCTCAAGCTGCACTGTCCCAAACCAGTACAAATTTGAGGAATTCCAGGGGGCCAAATGCTTTCCTTATGTAATTCTATTTGGATCCTTTTGTGTGAGTCTGTTTAGGTGTAGGAGCAGCAAGGTGCTCCTTGCACCTCATGTAAGGCTGTGCAGCTCCTGCTGCATGGGGACTTTGGATGCCTGACAGTGTGGGGCCCGAAGATGTGGACCTGGACACAACAAGTGTATCTTCTGGCTTTGTTGGGTGCTGCAGAGCTGTCACCAAGCTCAGAGGCCAGGCATGTAAATCCTGTCTCCACGTACTGAGATGCCCAGCAATCCTGGGGGCTAGGCACCGCTTTCAGTTACACCAACATAAATTTGCAGTGATCCTGCTAATGCCTGTGCAGCTACTCCCTACTTCTGCCAGGAAAAGTGAGAACAGGGTCTGGCTGTGAATCTGTGAAGTTTTATGGGAAGAAGGGCGGGGGGAGATCCTGCAGTGTGATTCCTGGTGTTGCAGGGAAGGGATGGATGTGCTTTTTGAGAGCCAGCCCCATCAAGAGCTTCATGCGCTGTCTCCTCTGCCAAACTTTGCCAGTCTGCTTTAACAGCATCCCCGAACCGGGCTTTGCCTCATTCACACCTTCATTGCAACCCGGCCCCCCACACGCACGGCAGACAGACTCCAAAAATCTCTGCTCGGATAAAGCAGTTGGTCACCGGGTCCAAAGCCCTCCGCTGGCAGGTGCCAGGAACCCCGCTGCTCGTACCGGAGGGGTTTTCGCTCCCAGCACGTTGGCCCTCGGGGCGGGAGCCACATGAGCAGGGTGCCTGTGGTGCCCCCGCGGCGAGAAGCGGAGGGCACAGAGCTGTCGGCAGCTCGGGGCGGTTGGAGCGGGCTGGACACTTAGAGCCGGGCAGGGGGTCGGGCAGCCGGGAAGGGAGCACCGCAGGGATGCGCTGGGAGCGACCCACGAGTGACTGAGTGTGCCTGCGGGGGCTGCGCTGCCGGGGCGGCAGGGACCGGAGGGCTGCAGGGGCCGGAGGGTGGGAGCCAGCCCTGTCGCCTTCAGAGCACGGGACCGCAGCGCTCCTTCCCGGTCGCCCTCCCCGCTCGCCGGCACGGGCCCCCCCGACGGCAGCGGGTCCACAGCTCTCCCCC
>VYXB01002888.1:313664-340743 GCA_013397135.1 Pachyramphus minor | reverse complement strand
CCGGGTGAGCCCTCCCGCCACACGGAGCAGCGGAGGGGCCACCGGAGCGCGGGCTGCGGGTTGGCCCCGGGGTGGCCTTGGTGGAGTTGCTGCGGTGGGAGAGACCTGCTGTGACAGGACAGACGCTGCCGGGGCATGGGAGGCCACCCTCCGGCACGAGCGATGTTGCTGGGGTGCGAGGGATGCTCCTCTGGGGTGGCAGACACTGCGCTGGTGAAACAGATGTTCCTCAGGCATGACAGACATGAGTTCAGCAAAGCAGATGTTACTCCAGTAAGATGGACGTTACTTGGGGCACAGGGGTGTTACTCTCGGATGAGGACCCTTTCCCTGAGCGTGAGCACAACAGCTTTCTGGAGAGCACCCAAGCCCCCAGCCCACACTGTCCTTCTGTCCCATGTGCCTGTGGTGTGGCCATGGCCATGAGCCATGGCAAGTGGCGTGGGAAAGGGTGCTTGTGCATATGGAAACACGGATGAGTAGTAATGGTGTTTCGGGTTTCGTAGTACCAGGGCATGGGCATCCCAGTTACGTCTGTAAACAAATATGCTGTTCCGTGAAACTTGGGGGTTTTTGTGGGAATTACAGTGCAATACTTCCCTTAGTGATAGGGGTAAAATAACTTCCCCAAACATATTTTTGTGTGCTGTCATACACTTGGTTGCCTCATTGTTTTGGTAGTTTTCCTCTGCCATCAGGTGAGTGTCCCTGTCAGTCTCTCTATCCAACTTTCACCTGCCTCTCAATGCCCTGCTGCCTGCACCCACATACTCACCTGTTCATCTTTGGGATTGTGGTGCTTTCTCGTGAGCTCAGAGCTGTTCCATACACATGTAGCAGCACTTTTGTTCTTGCTTCAGTTTCTTCCTAGCCAAAAACTTGGGTTGCTTGTGCATCACATTCCTTGTGTGCACCTGCACATTTCCAGTGTAATCTGGTCTACTCCACATCACCTGCACATGCAGACTGTCTTTTGCATGGATGCTTCTTTGTCTGCCTGTGTGTCAGGGGCTCTTTCCTATTGCCCTTTGTTTGGGCTTTTGTCTACACAGCCTCGGGCACACGCATACAAAGGGGACACAAGGTATCTCTCTCCTTTACGCTTTCCTTCCTCCCTCTGTCGCTTCAGAGCCTGCCTGGTGCATGCAGGTTTCTAACGCCTCCCCCACTTCCCCTGCAGGCTTAGACCAACACTCAGGTGTAGGCCTGTCATTGTCCTTCCTTCCCATGTTTGCTGCTGGGCATCCACACGTGAGCTGAAGGGATCACTTTTTCTGGTGGTGGAAGCTTTCACCTGCAGCTGCCTGTCTTCTGTCACACAGATGCTGTTGAGAACCAAGTTGGATATGCGCTTTTCTTCCCAAAAGAGAAAGAAGTGGGCTTTCCCTAAGTTGGCTGGAGGGACACTTTTCTTAAACCAGTGTCCTGTGCATGGACACCTGGGTTTATCCAAGGTGAAGGCTGGGCACTGCAGGAATTCAGGTGGAATGTTTTTTACCCCAAGTGTCCAACGTGAGGGGTTGGTTGCCACATGTGCAGTGAAGCTAGCCCAAGTACTCAGGATTTTTCCTCCTTCTTTAAAGAAATTTGCTGAGTACATGAAGAGAAAAGTGTCAAGTTTAGCTGCCAGTGTGGGGTAGGAGGCAGAGCTGGGGAAGTGAGCTGGCCCTGTTCCAGCCGTGGGTTTCCTCTGCTCACAGGCTCTGTCACTCACTCATGTTTCTGTGCCTAGGAGTGTCTGCGAGACATTCCTTCCTTTTGGAAAGGAGTCCCTCTCTAGTTCCTTCAGTATTAGCACTGCTCTTCTCTTGGTAGCTGTAAGCTGTAAGCCCCTGTATCCTTTCTCTTGTTTCTAGTGCATGTACAATGAAAATGTCCTTCCACATGTGACTGACCTCTGTTTAGGAAAGCTAACGCTGAAGTTGTGGCTGCAGGCTCCCAGCCCTGAGAAGTCTTCTCTCTCGGCCCCTTCCCTCCCAGTCTGTCAGAATTCATGATGTCAGTTGAAAAAAAAGGAAATTTTGAAAAGGACTGGGTCTAGAAAGTTGGGGGTCCTATTTTTTTAAAGAAAAATTAACATTCTTGTATAGCAAAGTCTCCAGGAGCTTGGTCTTTTAGGAAGAGATCAAATACTGTGAAATTTTAAAAAATTTTTGAGCTATTTGTCCCTTCCTCTAGCCCAGTAGGCCTCTCTGTTTCTGGACTGCTTCACATCTTGTGTCTTTTGTCCTGGAGTTGTTGGGTTTGGGTTTCAAGGCGTGCAGGGAAACCAGTTTTTTTCTGAAAACTGCATGATTGCTCATTTAAATGAATATAAATTGTTTCTATTCACAAGACCTTTTTTTCCAACAGCTGATCAAAGTTTGAGTGAAAACCATTTCATCATTCCCAAATAAATTGCACACACACACACACACTGAGCATTTCAGAGAGACTTTGAAACACAGAACTTTTAAAATCGGGATGTGGATAGCCAAGGCTTGTTGTTATGTAAGACAGGGCAGTCTGTGATTTGATTCCACTTTTGCATAGAAAGGGACCTTTGCTTGCTGGGAAAAGGCATACAGACTTCATTAAAACTGAAGGCAGCGCAGAGAGGACTCAGGGGAATTTCTCCTGGACTGGAAAAAATCCTTTTCTAATGCGAGATTTAAGGAATGTAGACCTAGGTAGCATTTCAGAAAGGACACGGTGTGATACCTGAGCACTTTCAGCAGTTCTGAGGGTGCTTGGAGAGCTTTCTAATTCAGGAGAGAGAACTTAAGGCATGTGGCTGGGCATTTAAGCTCTGTTATAAACAGGCAGTGTTTTTAACAGCAGGATGATTAACCATCGGAAAAAACAACCAAAGGCAACTTTAGCTCCTCCAGCTCTTAAAATCTTCAAATAAAGACTGGGTGTCTTTTTGGAAGAGGAGCTTTAGTGAAGTTCTTGGGCTCACTGCAGAGATAACTGGCTGAGAGCATATGGACGGAATTAGAGACGAGCCCAGACCCTGTGATCCACCACCCCCTTCCACGCTCTGGCTTAGGCCTTGCTAAAGCTTATGCAAGCCTTCCCCTGCTCTGCGTGAGGTGGAGCAATGGGGTCACTGAGAGCAGATTGTCGCTTTTTGGCACAGCAGTTCCCACAAAGTGGGGATGCTCTCGTGTGCCTTGTCACTGCACGTCCATGGGAGCACTTTGTGAGGGCAGCCCATTGTAGGGGGCAGACTGGGTGAGTGTGGGGATCCTTCCCTCATCCGTGGGAGCTCTCAAATGGGCAGTGAGCTCTGGTGGCTTGCCGTGGGGCTGCAGGCAGTGCGGGGAAAGGAGTGCTGTGTGTCTCTTCCAGTTCTCAGGGCCTGGATGACTCAAGATAGAGTTTGGCTGAGTTTACAGAACTAGCTCCTTGTTCTTGCTTCTTTTATCCTTTTTTTCCCTTCAGAAAGGGAGCTCAGCAGGGCTCTGACACCCAAATGGCTACACTGGTGCTGTGGCCCCTGTGTCTCTCATTGGGTCTTCCCTGGTACGTTTCCTTTGCAAGGTCCCATTGCACCATGTGTAGCCAGGACTTGCATCTCTCCTCAGGCTGCAGTCCTCCATGCTTCTCTCAAAGCTTTCCTGCTTCCTGAGGACTCTGCCTGGCAGGGAGATGCTTAGAGCAAATAATGGGGAAAAAATGCCCTTGTGACTGAGTGCTCCCAACCCACTTTCCCCCAACAGCCCCATTCTGAGGTGCCCTGTCCACTGAGTGTTTTTTTGAAGCGTCCTCCCCAGGGCCTGGCAGCAGCAGACGGTGAGGGCTGTGTGAACCCCATCTCTTCCTCTCAGTATGTTTACCTGTCTAAATTTAACTCCCCAGCCGGCTTCATCCATCCTAAGCCGACCTGTTCTCTTGTGGCTGAGCTGTGGGTCTGGCTCCCGCTGCAGCGTTTCCTGGCTGCCTTGGGCTGGTGGTTTGCTGCTCGCTCCCTCTCTCTGGGGGATGCTGGCTCTTTTGAGGTCCCAGGCAAGCCAGTTCTCCCTCTTGCAGGTTTTATTTTTGAATCTGGTTGCACAGCCCTCAGGACGGGAGGGTCCCTTGTCCTCTCATCTCTGGTTGCTGAGTGTTTATTCCACAGCGGGCTTCAGGAAATCTCCCCTTGTCCCGCTACAGCCCGCAGTTGTTTTCCTTCTGGCTGTGGTTGCACCCAAACAGAGACCAGGCACACTGAGTTGTTCCCTGGCCAGCTCTAAAGGGACAGTGCCTCTTTCTACTCCCATAGGGATCCCAGCAGTGGGGTCAGTAGGTGACTCCCTGTGAAGGCATCTTCCTTATTTCACTTTGTTCAGAGCTGGGCTTCCCCAAGCTGGCTTTTGCCTGAGTTTGTTTGATAAATGAGTGTTGTGCCCCTTGGCTTCAGAGGAACTGGGGAGAGGGAGAAGCAGAGGAGAGGGAATGCTCCTGTTTCTGTCAGGGTGGACAGAATTCACTTTCTTTAGTGTTTCTGAGTTTGGGACAGTAAACATGGCCCAACCTGGCAGCCTTCTTCATCTAAATAAAACCATCAGGATCAAACCGCTCATGTCCTGCAAGAGACCCCTAATTGATCTCTGCCTTTCCGGGCATGCCTGCTGTGTCGTGTAGCTAATGCTGTGGTCTACCACATGAGAGGGATGGTTTGAATCCTGGCCTCCTCTGCCACGCTTTGAGCTAACCCGGTGGCCTTGTGCTTAATACTCTCATATTCAGAGGGAAGGTAGCGAAGGCCAGGGTTTTCAGCAATGACTGGTGATTTGGGGTATCCAACTTGAAACACTGTCAAAGGTCCTGTTTTGGTTTGGTTTTTTTCCCCCAAGGTTCAGCTATTTCAGCTACTTGGGCAGGCTTGATTACTCAAAATGATTAGTTCATTTTGCAGACCTTAATCTGGAGCAAAACAAAATGAGATAAATCAATGCACTCCATACCAGGGATACTCAAATGGAATGAGTCTTCCTGGAGTGGGAATCAGTTTGTGGCCGGAGAGCTCACGACACTGTTGCATGCAGGGATTCGTAAAGAGTTCTTGGTTTAGATTAATTTGTGGTTTTAAGTAGCTCATGGGAAAGGCTCAAAGGGTTTGATAGTTTTTCTCTTAGGGAAAGAAAAGGAGAGCAACATTGTATCTTTGTATATATAGAGAGAGAGAGATCTGTGAATACATATGAAGTTTAAGTCTTGGTTTGAAGGATTTGAGGGAAAATAGGTTTTCTGTAAAGTCTCCCATCTTGGAAATGAAGGAGACTGAAGTGGTCCAGTGGAACATGGGTTTGGTTTTCTTCCATCATTAAGGTCAGAGGGTTAACAAAATTCATAGGAATACTAATATTTCAGTGGTCTCCCTAAATTTATCTTCCTTTTCCAGTTGTTCTGTATTTAACTTCTTGGCTGGTTTGGTATCATTGTTTCACTGAGTCCTGAAGCATTATAGCACCTCTATTGTGGATAAGCTGGAGCTCTAAAGAAAATTAAATGAGAATCTCTCTTGCTTAGCTGTGAAAATGTTTCTGACCTTTGTTATGCATCACAGTGTCAAGAGAAACATATGAGCCCAAATACGTCTTCATTAATGGAACACTTTTCAGAAAAAATAATTTTGTGATTGCCAGGTTCATTACTCCCTGAGGTGTTCCTAAGTCTTCTGAAATTGTCTCTAATCATAAAAAATTGATACTGTACAAAAGAAAATTAAGTTCCTTTTTTTGGTCCTCTTCTTACAGATATAGCTATTCTGCAAGTTTTTTTTATTATGTTCTGTGGCCCAAGATTTGTTAATAATTAATGTAATTATTGGTCCTGGCAGCATGTCAGGGGCTTGTTTAGTAATATTTTGTCATTATCATCTCTGTGTCACAGCTTGGAAGGTTTGTAGTATCCTGTGGGTGTTATCACTGTCAGTTCTGCCCAGTTTTGCATCTCTGAAAACTGACTGAAGCTTTGCAGATATTCATGGGGTAGCTCCGTTACTCCACGTGCTGTACTGGAAGCTTCTGGTTTTGGACCAAAATGCCAGCTCTTGCTCCAGTGCATGGTGTGTACAAACCAGATTTCTCACCCACATCTGCAGCCTTGTGGGTGGCTGCAGCTGTTATTCCACCTGCAGAGATTTCACAGCCTGCCATACAGGTAGAGCGGAGTGAGTGCCTGTGAATTATGACCAATTACCTGTCCCAATTTCTTTTCTGTTTTTATAGCTAGTCCCCATTTCCACCTATTCTTAATAAGCTGTTTGGGAGTTCTGCCAATATACAAAATGAACTTCTAATAATTTTTTATTAATGGCAAGGAAGTTTTCAGCTGGATAAGCTTGGTAAGTGCGGCACTGGGGTTTTTTTAAGTTTTTACTGAAGCTGCACCGGCTCTTTCAGCATTTCTGCCTTTTTCCAAGAAGCCTGCACAATCCTGAAAGGCTTGAGAGTTGCTTGTCTCTTCCATAGCACACTGAGAAGATCTAAGACTGGGTCTGTATTTCTGCATGACAGTTGCACCTCAGTGGTATAAAAACCCCATTGCACGTAATAACCAAAACCACAAGGCATATAAATCTTCTTTATCTTCTAAGAAAATAGTGCCAATTAGGTCAGACTCGCACACCAGGAACAATTTACTGTCTCAGTTTGGCTGCTGGTGTTAGGCTGTGTCTGTAGCAGTGCTGGGCTTTTCTGCCTGCACAGCTCTGACACCTTTCCAAAGCCCATGAAAGAAGGGAGCATTTCTGTGGGCACAGCTGAGCCATGTGGCCATCTTTGTCAGCACAACAGTGTTCACTGGGGTGTTGGGAGGCACGTGCTTTTATTATATTTTGTTTTCACTCAATGAACTAAAAAAGTTGTGGGATAACCTTGATAGTCTGGACTGGGCCCTACCTTTAGAGGCCAGGTAATGCTTCTAAGTCAAGCATAAAAGCAAGCTAGTAGCAATAGGAAAAGTGGCTACGTTTAGACAGAGTTAACACAAACTCAGCCTTACTTTAGCCTATGGACAAGGCTGAAGTAGGAAACGTGTTTTAAATATGTTAGAGGGAAGGCTCTGTCAGTTTGTTGCTGCTTTTGATAAACCTGGGTGAGATCTGAGCTGGCAAACCTCGTGCTTCATGCAGCTGATTCCAAGCCAAGCACGTGGAAGGCGACCATCACAGCATGGCTCTGAGCAGGCATGGAAAGCTTTGCCTGTTACCTGTACCTATTCCTGCACCTCCCTGAGGCAACAAGGAGGATTATCCTCTTACTTCTCAGCTGGTCCAGTAACTCATTCTATCTCCTGGTAAAAGAGGTGGTGGTCTTCACAAAGGCAAAACCTTTAGGTTTAAGATTATCCAACAGACCTGTGTGCAAGTGAATGTGTATGCTGGACTGTAGGGTATTCTGGGAGCTGAAGCAGGGACAGGGGACGTCCGTTTCTGTGGAAATTGTGGCTCATTCACATCTTGGGACAGGTGTCAGAGGCTGCCATGGGGCGTTCATAGCTTTCTAAACTGAGCCTGGGATTGAAAGAGCTCAAAAGCAGCACCCATTCCCAAATTATAGGTTGACATCCAGCAGGTCCATCAATCTAACAGATGCTGGTCTGATGTTGAAAGCTGCAGTCGTTGAACACGATCAGTTCTCCCTTTTGTTCTCAGGCAAATGTTGCTGCTCTGCTCAGTCAACAGTTGTGACTCCACCTAAACACATTTTACTTTTCCCTGCAGCTCCTCTGTCCAAACGTACAGGAGCCTTTGGCTTTTAATACCAACATTGTCACATCAAATTCGCCACTTTATGCTGCCCCGTTTGCCTTGGTAAGGCTTTTTCTAGGCATAGCACAGCACTGTGCTGTGTGGATCTTCCAGACCATCTCGATGACTGGCAATCTGAGGCCCTGCATCTGTGACTAGTTGCTGTAAATTGATGTGCTCTGTGGTTGTGGTGCTGTGCAGACTTGCATGTTCACAGCCATTGTCCCTTGGGTCTGAAGCAGCGCGTTGGTGCCAGAGTGACCCTTTCAGTCAAAGTTTACAACCTGGTGTTTGGGATACACTGCTTTCTCTCATTGTCCTTGCTTCCACAGAAAGCTCTGGCTGGTTATTTCTGCACAGGGCAGAGGTTCCTGGTAGTTGTACATCTGCCTAAAGATGTCTTCAGGAATTTTAAAGATGTTTCCAGATTACTGCAGTTGGAATTAGGCTTTTGTTTCTGAGGGGTGGTTGTGGGGGTTTTTTTCCTGCAGAGAAATAACATTAAATAAGTAACAAGTTATAAAAGGTATTTTGGGGTTTTCAGAGGCCCATTTACCTTTTCCTTTCCAAGATTTTGCAAAACCAACCTTTGGGTAGAGATCTCTAACCTTGTATGCAGATGAAGAGATGCTGCTTTGGAGAGCATCCAGGAGTATCTGCAGATCCCACTCCTCATCTGTGTGCAAAGTGAGTTGCTGTTTCTCTGCTACTCATCTGACACCATGGACCACTTCCTCTAAATTGAAGTATGTAATTACTCTGTAATATATCAGGTTTCTAAAAAAGTCTGGGTGCAGGTGTATTCCTGGACTTCTAAAGGGAACCTCCAGTGTGGATAAGCCCATCACAGACATCCATATGCTTGGAGCAAATGTCCAATCCTCAAGCAGCAAAACAAGCACTGAGCTGGTAAAATGAAAAAGCTCTCATAAGCAAAACATGGTGTGTTCTAAATTGAAGTTTTCAGAAGGAAAACATATTTTTCCATAGTGATTTTTCAAAACCTAATGATTTCTGTTTCCACTTGACATTCAGACTTAAATGTCATTTAAGCCTTTCTCGTAGATGGGGGTGACATTAGCCTTCTTCCAGTCCTCTGGGATGTCCTAAAATCTCCATGACTTGTCAAAGGTTATGGAGAGCAGCCTCACAATGACATCAGCCAGCTCTCCTAACATCCTTGGTGGATAGTATCAGGGCCCATACATTTTTACAGTGCTGGTAGAACAGAGAAGATTCTGGTAAAACGTTTTGAATGTTTTGTTTCTGTCAATAATATCTTCCCCCTGCCCCTGCAGTTTCATATCAAAAGAGTTTAGAATTGGTTGTAGTATGAAATAGTATAATATTTTGACCTTTCATCCCTATTCAGGATGCAGGCAAATGCTGAAATCCCAGCCCTTCTTGGGGAAGAGAGATTCCATTCTCTGACCAGATCCACAAAAGTGTATTTCCACTGGTTTTGCTGGCTGGCTACTTCAATACTTTGTCTGTGATGACTTGTAATTCACTGCAGATTGAATCTGTGGTGTGTCCACATGGCTGGTCTGGAGAGGCTGAGGGCAGTTAATCTTTCTTGCTCTGTGTTGTGCTTTCAAATTAATATCCAGATTTCTTTCCGAAGATAAATTTTCCTTCTGAACCAGCATTTGGTAGTGCACTGCACAGCTGCCTGATACATGTTCCATGCACAAATGAGGATTCTGGTGCTCTCTCAGTCTAGCTACAGGCTGCTATATGAAATCAGGATGTTTTAAAACTCGAGACAGCTCCTTGGTTGTCTATTGTTTGCAATCTCACAGACTGCCATATATCTTTCTCCTCAGAAGTTACTTTTTCCCCTTCCCACCATTGTGGGGAGCTTTTTCCTGCCGGGCTCTGTGCAGTGTGTCTCTGAAGCAGTTTTATGGTGTTCCCCAGAAGCATGCTTTTGTCAGGCTGCCTCAAAGAGTAATCCAAAGAACAGTCTCTGAAGCAAGAAACATCCTTCTCTGTCTGGCTTTGAGGTGTTATCTCCCCTCTTCCAAAATGCAGTTGGCTCCCTCTGCAACCCTAAGCTGTTTTGTTTGGAGCGAAGAGAGCTCAGAAAATCAAGGGAGGCCACACACATAAACAACTGTGTGTGAAATCAATTAATCTAAACAAGCAGGAGACATATTCTTGAAGGAGAAAAGACTGGTTCTCACAGAAACCTCCCTTGTGTACGGCACTGGCGGGACTGTTACAAACATTACATCACTGGAACAGAGATGAGCTAGGTGAGTATTTTAAACTTTTTGGCTAGTATTGGCCAATGTTTAGAGGAAGAGTGGTGTTTGGTTGTGTTGGAAGAGCATTCCACACTGTTTGTGAGTATTTTAGCAAGTGATTTTCATTATGGAAATGCTCACAGATACAGTGGTAGGGGGCTAAAGCAAGCACTATTGAAGGGACCTGAATTTTGGCATCTTAACTTCAAATATTTGCGTGATAAATTTGGTTCCAGGCATTGCAGTCACCCAGTCAGGGATAAGAAGGCATGCCTGTTATTCTTAAGTGTTTGGGTAACAGATACTGTCAGCATTATGTGCCCAAGCAACCTATAGGACAGGAATTACTTGGCGGAGTTTCTGTAAACAATTTTGTACCTCAAATTAGAGGAAAATCTTTTATTGCTTTTATAAAAATCTGCTAAGAAAAAGAGGGTTTCCTCAAGTTGTTTGTTATGGACTGTTATTTGTCTCTGCAGTTGGAGGACTGTGAAACAGGACACCGTTGTCCAGGGATTTCCAAACCTGGTTAGCTCTTGGTCACACAGAGCAGCAGTGCCCAACTCTCCCACAGGAGGAGGGTTATTCGTGTCTCAGCATGTTGTGGTCCTCTGCTTTAGGGTGCCCAGGCATCAGTAGTTACAATCATATTCCAGTTCCACTCTGCACCTCTTTAAATAATAATCTCCTCTCCTGGTCGGCTGGGGCAGCAATAACATGAGCAAAAAGCTGTGCTTGGGTCTCTCGGCGGAGGGAAGGACATGGAAGTGAGGCCTCGAGAGAGCACTCTGAGGGGGAAAGGAGCAAAAGGTTGGGGAATCTAGGAGACAGCTACTCCACTCAACCTCTTAAATTGTCGCAGGAGAGGATGGAGCAGTGCACCTCTGAGAAATCAAAAGTCTCAGTGCTTGTAGTGTTACTCAGAGAATAGTCTTATCATGGCCACAAACCTTTTCTGGCTCTACATTAACTCTCATTTGGGAGTGAGGAAAATGGTAAGAGAGATTGTTTTGTGTTTTGCACTGAGGGCTCCTTAATGAACCACACTCTGCTTAGGCCAGCTCTGAACTGAAAGTTCATCGTGTGGAGCAAGAAGTTCCCAAAGACTTGAACTAAAACCAGCCATGTTAGGGAAAGCAGGCTCGGGGTCTTGATGAGTTACTCCTGCTCATGCAACCTTGTTGTTATGTTTTTCTGTGATTTCTTCATTCATTTCTCGTATGGAATGGATTGTTTTCCTGATTTGAGAAGAAAAGGAAATCTTTTACGACTAAGACTTCAGTATGGCTTTTTTTTGTTGAGGCCAGGAGATTGCCCAGCATGGAAGCCAAGACGATGCCTTGTGTTCCTGTGTGGCAGCTGAGAACCCTTCTGGGGAAGGCAGAAAGCCCTCCCTGTCACTTTCTGGGGGAAGAGATTCATCACCACATACAACCAGCTGGTGCCAAAATCCTGGCTTCTGAGCAGCCACTGCCTTTTATTGTTTTTATCACAATAATTTGACTTATTTGCTCTCTGATTTGATGAGGCTGAGAAGGAGATCTCAGGAGATCCCAGGCCCTCAGGGCAAAACCTCAGCTTCCTACAACTACGTTCATTTTCCAACCCTTCCACAGCCCTGGGGTGACCCACCCTGGAGTCATGTCTCAGGGGAGATGTCTGCTGGAATACACCAAGTCATTTGCAAGTTAGCTGTCTATACACTGCTGAAACTCACCTCCCTCAGGCACTTTTTTAGATCCCTAAAGGAACCACTGTGCTGCTTCTGGCACCCAAATATCCCTGTTCAAGTGGCTTATTTTCCTCTAGTTTCAAACCTGTGAAAGGAGAGTGTGGTGCTTACACCATTTTCTCTCACAAGCATTTTGAGAAAGGGTAGATGCTGATCTCATCTGCTACATTCTCCTCTGGCACTGGGATAGAAATACAAAGAACACTCCACCACACAAATAAATTAAACTGCTAATTTCCAGGACCTAATTACAACTCTTGAGTTTGCCGCCTGACCTGAAAATAAATCTCCTCTTGTGAAGTTTCCTTGTTTTGGGGTTTTGTTTGTTTGTTTGTGTTGTTTACTTGCTTTGTTTAAAACAAGAGCCATGCTACTGAGTAGGAGAGGATGGTTTGCCTGGTTTGTTTTCCTGTATTCCTCCTTGGGTTCTGCTCAGCCACTTGTGCCCCACGCTGAGCTTTGGGAGGGGCATACAGGGCTAAATATATCTGCGCTGCCTGTGAAATGCAGTATGGGGTGCTGCGTCATTTGGTGGAGTTTACTTGGAAACTAAGGTGGGAAGCCAGCTTTTATTTTCAGCCTTGGGTCAGATGCATTGGTCAGTTGTCTCACCCAGATTTTTAGTCTCGATCAGGAGTTTGTCCTTGCGAGACAGACATAAAACCTACTCCCTAAATAAAAAGCCAAGCTAATTGCAGCAACAAAATCACATTGGGGCAACCATATTTTTCATGTTCGGCAACCAGATTTACAGTCTGAGAGCTTCTTCAGATAGGTTACCTTTAAAACAGAAAAAAAAGTCATAGCTCAAATATCATGGCTTAATGAGTAGAGGAGCTGGTGTGATGCTGTGAGCTCTAAATATATCAGGAAGAACTCCAGCACTGGCAGCAAACTGACAACTGGAGTCCTTGGGCTTTCACTTGTGTTGGAACAGAAATGTATACCTCCAAGAAATGTGTGAGGAACAGATGCAACTTGGTGACTAAAAGAGGACTTTGGTTTTGCAATTTCTAGTTCTGCTTTTTGGCTTGTCTTCCTCTGCTATTTCTGGTAGTGCAGCAGGAGTGATTCCATGGGAAAGGAAGGTATTCCCACAGTGCAGAAATGCTGAAGGGTGGACACAGCTCAAGGCAGCCCACCTGAGCCCTCTCTAGTCTCTGCCACACACAAAGTAACAGCAGCAGAGCAAGTGTGGCCACGTTGGTGACACAAACCTGCTGGGGATCCTCAGGGACTTAGCCAGGGAAAGGAGTGGGTGGAAACTCTTGCTCTTTCTCCATGAGCTATCCAGGATCTCCTGCCTGCACATCTAACATACTGCAGTCACATCTCTGGCTGTTTAATACGCTTTTCAATCTTCATCCTCATGCCTCTCTAAGTGAGGGGAATGCCAGTGTTGCTATATGCTTGTCTTACTATAAAAGGAAATAAGAAAGCTTTTCAGTTTAGGATTTTTTATTTATCTAGCGGGATAAGAATGATGGAAATCAATTTCTGTCTCGTGCTTTATAATGCCCAGCACACTGGGGCCTCTGAATATTCCTTCAGCACAAGCCACACATTGGAGACTAAAGCCATACAGCTTTGCTGGCAGAGAGCTCCTGGCATGCTGGGATCCTGGTCTACAGTGAGGAATCCAAAGGCTCCAGGATATGAATTTCATGTTAATGACTATAAAATATTCCATATTTCTCTCGAAGGATTCTTTATGGGGGTGAGGGCTGGGAACTGGGATTTGTGGAGGTAACCCAGGCTCCGTCACTTCTGTTAAGCCTGAGTGGCTCCTTTCCTTCATGGGTTTCAGCTGGGTACTGATGACTGAGCAGCAGAGAGTGCAGGGGATTACCACTGCCTTTGAACCTCCCCAGGTGTAGTGTGTCTTCTCTGTAACTCATGACCATGAGAGCACAGATGGGAAGTACTTTTCTTTAGCTTCCCCCGTGAGCTCTGTGCCTGGTCCTGCTTTTTCAACTGTCCTGTTGTTCCCATGAAGGTGAAAGGTAAGCGAACAATTGTAACAGATACCATAGAAGTTTGGTAGCTTTGTATCTCCTTGGCTTTCCTGTACTTTGTTGCTTGGTGCTTTATATCTGTAAACAGATCTCTTCCCTGCATCTTCCTCCGTCAGTATCACCACCTCAGCCCTGAGGAGCTGATGCAGCTTCTGTAGCTGTGATTTCCTGGTTTCTGTGATGGTATGGTTGGGTTCAGGGAAGGGTTTTTGTCTAGCAGGGGTAGGCAAAATTAACAAATAACTGTCCCACAGCAGCATGCTCCAGCTGCTGTATCAAATGCTGTGGCATAGACTTAGTACTCATGGCTTTTATTTAACTTTATGTGAAAAGTAAAGGCTGTCTGCACAATGTGCCAAAAAGACACCTCCCTCTGTTAAATGAGGAGGTGCTGGCTGGAAGTGTGTGTCTCACTTCAGATTATTAACTAAACCATAATAGCATGTAATTAACCATTCAGCAGTAAGAGCTGCTCCGATGTGGGGTTTGCTTCCTTCCTTCTTTCCCCCTTAAGCCCTTCTCCCTCTGACTGTTATCCCTATGGATTGCCTCCTGGCCAGGCATTCTGCCCATCTCATATCAGTGGGCAGGTTCCAGCCTAAGTGGTTTTGAAGAGCGTCTGTGGCTTTGCCTTGAATCGAGCTGTGGAAGGTGAAATTTGCTGGATTGGTCGCTGTCCCTGCACAGAGGGCAGGTTGTGTGAAACCAAGTGATAATGCTGTGCTCACGAGGACAGTAGGTGGTTTTAACCTTTGGTAATGCTGCTGATGCTCAAGCTGGGGTTTCTGAGAGTTACTCTGGCAATGCTGAAGGTGTTTGGTGTGTGTTTCAGTATGTCAGTGTTCCCAGTCGCTAGATCCAGCCTGCAAAGGGCAGCTGATCTTGAGACTCTGAGTTCCCAAACTGCAGGTTCCCAGTCCCCTCTGCAGGGTGATGGCACCAGAGGCTGTGCTGGGCTGGAAAAATGTGCACCCCTCCACCAGTTCTGCTCCTTGTTGTGAGTGTGAATGTAAAGTAGCAGCCTCTGCTCTCCCTTTGGCTGCTCCATGGACCTCGTTTTGGTGTCTTTGAGAGAACAGCTGATGGGTTCAGGACTGTATCTGGGGGAGCAGCACGGCCTTAGGGCAGCAATTTATTTGGCCATCCCAGCCAAAGCAACTGTGGTCTTCCCTGCCATTGGTGGGCAGACTGCAAGGGCATGGGGCAAGAAGGGAAAAGCAGCCTCGGGACTGGAAGAGCAGGGACAGAAAAGGAAATTAACAGGGAGAGAGGATGTGGTAACCCAGCTGTGATACAGCACACGGGAAGGAAGGTTTGATCACCCACCTCCCAGTACTGACACTGGTGAGCCTGGCTCAAAATCTCACATAACCAATGGGCAGTGGTGTGTGTGTGGAAGGAGATGGAGGGGATGTGGTGACACAGAAGATTAACCCCACTGCCATGAGCTTTTCTCTGTTGGCATCTATGTCCTGTTCTGTATTTTCTCACCCTTGCTTAGGTAAGGGCTGTTAGCTCCCAAATAAATCCTCTGCATTGTTCATATTCTGTGTAGGAAAGCTGCAAAGAAACCTCATAGCTGCAGAAAACAAAGTAGGAGATAATTTTTTTTTATTCCTCAGTCATTGCTCAGCCACTGTTCCAGAAAAAAAAAAGAAAAAATAGAGAGTCGTAGCACAGGAGAAACGATCTTTCTCATGGGATACAAAACTTCAAGTCTGACCAGTGAAGGTCTCCTGGCACTGATGCTAATCTTGCACAGGTTTGGCTGTGCAGTACTTAGGTAAAACACGTGACAATTCCTTCTGTAGTTGCAGTAGAAATTTCTCATTTCCCGAACAAGCGTGCTGTGTTCCTGAGTCCTGTTAAGCCTCTGCTGTGTGCTGCCCCAGCAGCCCTGCCTTAACAGCTCGGCTGCTTTGCTGGGTGGTTTGGAGCCTTTTGATGGAAGGCGCTATTTAATTATCAGCGGTGTTATGTTCCCGGAGCTCGCTACATGAAAGCAAAATACCGGCAGTCTGTAATTAATCTCAGCTAATGTGCCACTGTTTACACTCCATCTCCGAAACCAGACAGATGTAAGAAGACACCCAGCCTTCATCTGGGATCCTCCCAGGTTATTTCTGAGCTATCTTTGGAGAACTGCAGCGAGCGTATCTACCCACCCCGCAAGTGCCTCAGAAATGAGTACCTTTAACTTTCCTCAGGAATGAGTGGGAGACTTTGTTTCCCAGCAGGGAGCAGGGTTAATGTCTTTTCGTTTGCGTTACCGCAGCTGACGCTGGCTGGCATGGCACGGGAGCACATAGCTCCCCCAGCAGTCATGAATTTTGCAGTGTGAAAGGGTCCGAGGTAATAAGCCCCGCTTCCTCCGTCTCTCCCCTCGGTCTGGTTGAGCAGGAGGCTGCTGGCAACGGGGATGTGTGGGATCTCTTTGGTTGGTGGGAAGACGAGTCTTTAAAAATAAAATATCGTGCGTTCATTTCCGATCGCTCTGCTACAAATATTTAACAGAACGAGGTGATGAAAATGCCTAGAGGTGTGGAAAGACTGAAAAGATTATGCATCCTTCGCTAGAGTGAAGAGTAATAAAAAAGCAATATGACAGAAGTATATAAACTTAGAAGTACAGAGAAGTAAACCAGGCATTCCTGTGTATACTTTTACATAATACAAGGTTTCCAATGAAATTGAAATAAAACATCTGACACATGTGAAACTTTTTTTTTTTTGTTACTGCACATAAATAATTGAGACTGAGAACACAGTAAAATGCAGAAAGGATCAGATATATGGATAAAAATTTTACATGCAGTTTATTAGTTTTATTCTACCTGGTTTAGAAGGTATGAGGCTTCCTGCTCCTGGACAGTCTTCCAGCTGCAGCTGGTTAAATGCTCTTCCTGGCCCCATAAAACTCTAATACCTTCCTTTGAAACATCTGACAGTGGACACTGGCTTAGAGGAGTCATTGCCTAAGCCTTGTATTCCCGAACATCTCTGCATTGAATGATTACTATAAGCCTAGCTGGTATCAGAGGTGACCACAGCTTTCTAATCACCTGAAGGCTGAGATGTAGAACATGAGGATGCTGTTGTTATCCTCAGTGACTGTAGATTCAAGATGACAACTATCCATCTTGTCAAACCACCATCTCAGCTGTCTCAACAACCTCTTTGATAGTCATCCACTCCAGTGTTGTGGTGGTTAGGTGACCTCTGCAGGTCTGAGCTGCAGCAGGAAATGTTACACCCTCAGAGCCTGTGCAGCTCCATCCTCTTGGGGAACAATACATTTTAGGTGTTTCATTGACACTTTTTTTCAGCAATATGTTTCATTCAGTCTAAGTGAATTGTAAGCAGCTTAGTCACGTGGGGAAGACTTTTGTTGGGTATGACTTGTCCTTGTTATTACTCTGGTTGTTCTCAGTGAACACTGATTTATCCCACTGGGAATATACTGGTGCATAGGTAGGGTCCCCCACAGCACACTGGGCACACTGTGTGCTGAGGCATCCCAGGGATAACCAGGACAGGCTCCCTGCTTCCACACCCCAGCAATTTGCTGGTTGATCAGAGTTAGCCTGCTAGCATTGCTGGCCTGGAGAGAATTAAAAATTGTAATATCCAGCAGAGGGTGCTCAAAAACAGATATCCCAAGTAATCGGGTACTGCTGTACCTCTGCACTCCAGTTCTCTGGCAGCTGAGCTCCAGTTTTTGGTGGCAGTGGCCACATTGGCAGGCACAGTGGGCCAGGAAGAGCGGGCCTGGAGGGTGAACAGTTGGCGCTGAAGACATGGCACCCATACAATAGGATGTGGGATGGGGGAGTGTTATTTTGGATGAATTTTTGTCTGATCCCATGGATGTGGAGGAGGCACATGAAGTATCCTCCTCAAGCACAGCCTCTTATGCCATTTCATTCAGACAGAATCCAAATTGCAAGCTCTAAGGCTGCTCCAAGTTGCAAACCACTTCATGGGTGGTGGGATTGGTGAAGGATTTGCTTCAGAAGTGAATCCCTATTTGTCCTACAGTACCAGGGTTCTCATGGCTGTCTCTGAGTCGGTAGTGGTCAGGTTTGCTGTTGAGTCCTTGTCACTTGTGTTGAGCTGATCCTTTTTGCCATGCAGGTGGGTGCAGAATACTTTGTCTGCTCTCTGTTCAAGGCAGTTTCTGGCCTCTGAGTTTTGAACTGAACTGGAACTCTCCAAGTGCCTCTGAGTCAGTTTGATCAGATTTTTTTCTTGTCCAAGCCGCAAGGTACAAAACACAACTGTAACTTGGTCCCAACTGTGCTCAGAAGGGTCACAAACCTTTTAATGAAACTGGGATGAGTTTTTGTGCCAAATCCCAGATCCAGGTGTATTTTTCATGTGTTTTTCAGAGTATGTGTTGTAAATGTCACATTGCTCCAAAATGGAGTCCCCAGAGCATGTGATCAGAGCACTGGGATTAGGGAAGAGGAGGAGGAATTTTTCTTCAGGTAATTATAGGCAACTGAGTTGCCTTTGGGGAAAAAAAGTCCTGCTAATGCTCACCACCTTTAGAGAATTTACTGTAGAGTAGGCATCACTGAACTCCATGTCCAAGGGGGAAATACCTGTCTGGTCCGTAATCTAAGGCACTCTTGGATTGAAGAAAAATCATAGGTCATGATTATATCAAATGCAAATCACTTCTTTCCTTACAAATCTCCCTTATTTTCCCTAATGCCTTTTCTACTGAAGCTATCCCAGAATGTTTAATCATCCTACCTAATTAATAGCACTGTCTCATCTTTGTGGTGCTCTCTTACATGGGGTTTTCCACCAGTGTCTTTCAATGCATTTTACAGAAGAGATTCCTCTCATGATCTCCCTTTTGCACATGGGGTAAGCAAGGGAGAGAAGGTAGAAGAGACATGCTTAGGTTATGCAGCCAGCCGAAGGTGGGGTCAGCAATAAAATTCCGGGTTCTTAGCTCAGGGCTCTGCTGGAACCGTTCCTCCAACCATCGAAGCGGATTTAGGGCCGGATGAAACACAGGAGCCATTGAAACAATCCAGGACAGAAAGCGGAGGAAAGCAGAGATGTAATTACGCTCATGGGGAGCGGTCACGTAGCCAAATGCCAGTGTTTGTGAACAGCGACATGTTGTCTTGAACAACCACAAGCGTGGTCAGGCACCCATTTATTTCCTCTGAGAGACAACGCGCCGAGCGGGTCAGCGCCCTTCGGCACGACGCTGGAACACTGGGCCAGTGTTGACTCAGAGGAAGGAGCTCCACTGCCTGAGTCACCCGCATCACTTCCTGAGGGACCCTGGTTTCCCCGGGACCCAGCGCTGCCATCCTGCTGAGATCAGATGAAATCATGACCCAAAGTGGTCTGGCTGCAGTTAAATATAAAGAGATACTGAAAAAACCCCCACATCTCAGTCTAAGGGCTAGAAGGGTGTTGGGTTTTGGCGGGGTTTTTTAATGTTTTTATCTGGAATTATAGATTCTCACACACACACAAAAAGAAAAAAAAACAACAAAGAAGCCTTCTTTAATGAACTTAGTAATAATAGTATGATTTAAAAGTAGTTGTTTAGCCAATGCTGACTATATGCTTACACAGCTACCTCTGGCCTGGGAAAGATTGAAACCACAATGGCTAAGTATAGAGGCCTCTAAAATATCTTCATATATACAGTGCCTGAATACACAAACAGAACTGGTCTCTCTTCTGTCTACAGGAGCAATATTTTCCATAGGATTTTTATTGACAGAGGTTTTTCCCCTGGAGTTATACATATTTATTAAAATAATATTCCTTCAGAACTGCATCCATGTGCTGAACCCCTTTCCGTGGGCACCTTCACTTTTCATTCTGTGGTGTAGCAGACTCCTGACTAGGGATATTTGTTGTTGTTGTTGTGTTTTGTTTTGTTTTTCTTTGTTGTTTTGTGTGTGTTGTTTTAAGGTGGGGTTTTTTTGTGTGGGGGTGGGTTTTTTTGGTTTTTGGTTTTTTGGGGTTTTTTTTTAGAAAGGTGGAACTATTGCTATGGTTTCAGCCTTAGCTTTTGAGAATAGCTAGTGGATGAAGGAGAGATGCTCCCATCCTTGAAGTGTGGCAGGATCCATGGACTAAGTGACCAGAGCTGTGTTAGATGCTGGGCGTGCTGAGGTGCATTTGCCTCTGTAAAGAAAGCATGTCTGTACGCAGCGTGACACTTGCTGCTGGGATAAACTCCTCTTTGCATTTAGTGCTTTGTAACAAGCCTGTTTACTGGAGTGTCAATCTGTGTCTCTCTTGGAGCCTGACCCCTGACTTCTCTGTGTGCCTCCTTTTACATCTTTGACTTAAACTGCTTGCAGTTTTTGGGTAATTGTGGGCAAAGCAGTTTTTCTGTTCCTCCTCTGTGAGCGCGATACCTCAAATATGTCCTGCCAGTTCCCAGCTGTGGGCTAGTTTTGCACTGACACGACATATTCTTGGTAAATGACAGATTTCTCTGAACTGGGCTTGGTGCTCCTCGCTTTGCACGTAGCTGGAGGCAGTGCGTGACATTGTCCTGGTGGGAGCCAGGAGGTGGTAGGAGTGGCACACGGAATGCATGCCCAAATTATGCGCTCCAGGGAGCAACACCTGGTTTATGAGACATGCAGATGTTGCGTAGGTGGTCCTCAGGCACTTGTAGATTTGCCTATCATTTCTACCGTGATTATCTATCCTGGCTCTGGATCCTTTGCTGGCACACCAGCAACCCTGGAAAACCCCCAGCTTTCATAATAATAAGAACTTCTTCCTTTTTGGAAACAGCAGCTTCTTTAAATGTTTGTAACGATATGCAGCTGAACATATAGACAATTCTTTCAACACCAAGCCTCTGTCTGACACAACACAGCTCGAGTGCAGTAATTCAGACATATTTTGAAACCCTTCTGTCTACAAGGCCCGTTCTTCAGGGAAATGGCATGGAGGGAACAGAAATGAACATCTGCTGGGACTTCCTCAGGCCTGCTTGGGAGGCTCTGACTGATTTCCTGTGCTGTGCCCTGGGCACAGGAATGTCAATGATTATGTTTGAAACTTCTCCGATGACGTGGGTGCAGATGTCTTGAGTACTTTTTTGAACTTCCAAAAATAAGTGTTTCTATTCTCATAGCTGCATAATACTCTCAGTTTAAGCATGAAGCCACTGAGATGCAGAGCAGTGGCCAGACTTGCCTGGAGTGATGTGGTGAGCCTGGAACAGAATCCACTCCGTTGTTTTTCATGAGAGGTACAAGTCACCAGAAGCTCCCACGGTGCTCTGGGACATCTGAGGACCAGGAGTTTTAGAAATTCAAGCCATTTGCTTGCCTCACTCCAGTGTGGCTGATTCCCATTGCCTTGCATATCTAGACACGAGGGCAATGCTGTGTGTGGGACGCAGAGCTGTAATTTCCTGGATGAGTAACACTATTTCTGTGCTGCACTATAGCTCAGCACTTCTGTTCTGCTGCTCTAGCAACGAGCCTGGAGCTGAAATTGTGTCTCAAAAATAGCAGTGATACTGCAAGTAGGAAACAAGTACCTGCCTGTACCCCATACTGTCTCTAAGTACAGTGACAGCAGAACTCTGAGAGCTGGAAAGGGATTTTTGTTTTTCACTCTGTTCATGATGTGGGACATCCTGTACTGGTGTCAGAGTTGACAAGAGCCCATGAAGTTCAAAGGTCTGTAATGCTCATGCTAGGATAGCTTTGGTGCAGTGTTCAGCTTGAACAGGAGTGGTTCCAGTTGTCATGGCCTGTCAGTACCCTCTTTTTACTTGCATTGTACAGTTGTGCTAGAAAGAATGAGATCATTCTACTGTGTGCAGCTGCCTGTGAAACGCTGGTTATCTTCAGTCTTACTGAGCAGATCCCTCGTGTCTCCATCCGTGGCCCCTGGGTAGGGGACAGAAATATGGTCCCTGTTGACTCTTCTGGGGAACGCTGCTGTTAGATCAAGGAGTGTGAGAGAACACCTGTAAGGAGGATAAAGGAGTGGGGCTGGCAGGGTTTTATAAAGTAGGGGAAGTGCTGAGACAGAGTTATCTACAAGTCTTAGGAAGCTTGAACAATTTAGAAGTGGCAAGTCGTATCTTTATTGTAATATATACCATAAAGATATCATAATAATGTAAAATATAAAACCTTTGTAACATCCTGGTGAGCAAATCGCTTTTCATTGTTGGGATCCTGGTTTCAACTCTTGCAGGTTAAAAACATTTGTGAGGATAACAATGGTTTCCAGAAATGTTTATCACGTGTCTAGAAATCCACCCGTACAACACAGCATGATAACTGGGCTCTTCAGAAGGCAGATGCTGTACAGAGGTAGAGTTGAACCATGTTGCATCTGAGGTGCATCTGCTGGAGTGTGAGGACTCAGGGAAAGAAGTGTTTGTCCAGGCCATAAGAGGTTGCCTGAAACAGAAAACTCCTCAACTATTTTTTGTTGCCAGTTGTGGAAAGCATTAAAAACATAGCTTAGTCTGGAGGAAAAAGTAAAATATTTGAGGTGGATAGGGAGAAATATTATTAGAAGTAAACTGGAAGCGGTTGAGTAAAGGGGCTTCATGCTGTGTGCCTTTAGGGAGGGTTTTAGGAACAGGTAAGATAAACCCTTGTCAGGAATGATCCAAGTATATTTGATCCTGCAGAATTTGGATGGTGATCTCTGAAAGACCACAGTGTTTCAGTGATACTGTAAGTAGTGCTTTCCAAGGTTATCTGTGGACAGCAGACTGTGTATAAACAGAAAGACTCGGGACTCCAAGAGCAAGGCTCACTGATGGTACTCGGGAACAGCAGGCTGGGGGAAAGATCTTCCCTGGAAGTAGTAAAGGAGGACTCCTGTGGCACTGTGCACAGCGCTCAGTTTATTAGAGTGAAAAGTTTGAACTGGACCTGGACCTGGAC
Organism: Pachyramphus minor; assembly: GCA_013397135.1. Taxonomy (NCBI): domain Eukaryota; kingdom Metazoa; phylum Chordata; class Aves; order Passeriformes; family Tyrannidae; genus Pachyramphus; species Pachyramphus minor. The sequence continues at coordinate 318,109 of VYXB01002888.1, read as the reverse complement.
CTGACTCTTCACCTGATTTCTAGTGCCACTAGTGAATCACACAGGTCACATCCTATGCTACTAGTTACTGGCAAGTCTGCATTCCTTACCTTTGGATGCCAAAGTTCTCAAGCTGTCTCGGACAGCAGACTCATCCATCTGGCAGGAGTTAGACGTGTAGAGAGAGTATATGAAAGCACATCACCCTTAATGAGCAATTTTGAGCAGGCCAGGCCATTTGTCATTTACCTTACTGTCTTAAAACTCTGGGAACAGTGTCCATGTGGATGGAGAGAACGGGGTACAGAGGAGCAAAAAGCTGATCCAAGAAAAAAAAATCAGAACAAAACCAAATGACATTTAAGCAGCATTCAGAATTGCAAAATCGAAATCCCCAGCTTAGGCACCACCTAGCTCCTGGAGGCATCGTAATTCCACACATGCCTCATTTGACTTTTTCTCTGTGTTTGTCTGGTTTTTATTTTTTAATTATTTTTATTTTAACACCCCTTGGGTGCTGAGCGTTTTACTTACATGCCTGCCCAAAACTGATGAGTCTGATCATGATCCAGAAAGCGAGCGCCCTGGCTCCTGAGCCTCCCCAGGTGCTTTCAGAGCACACCCAGCACACACGCACGTGATAAGGGAGAAAACCCAGTGGCAGCTGCCCCTTTCTTTTGAAACATCTTTATAACAGCCAAATGGTTGGAAAGCTCAGGGATCAAAACCCAGTTCCCTATCTTGACCAATGGGTGCTTTATGCCACATGCCGAGAGGCCTGTGGTCTACAGCCATTGCTTCCTTCATGTCCTTCCCTCCTTGCTCTGAGTCCAGAATAATCATCCACACTGTAGCATGGCTCATATGGGAATAGTGAAGAGCAGCCATTTTTCCTGGCCCTTGCCTAAGGCCCAGTGGTTAGTGCCTTTTCCAGGAGGGATAGGTTTGAAGTGCCATGAAGGGAGATGGGGGTTAAAGCAGGTCGTCTTCTTCCTTAGACTACTAGGGAAGCAGAGAACGCTGCTGCTTCCTCTGGGTATGGCTCACTTGCTGTTAGGCAAAGGGGAGCACAGCAGCTTGGTGGTAGAGGAGAAGCACCTGATTTCAGGTCACGTGTGAGTGCAGGCAGTTCCTGGCCATCCGAGCAAGGTACGGAGCTCCCCAGGCACAAGGGCCAGTGGCGATTCTTCTCTGGCCTGCCCATGCTAGATGTGCTGACAGTAAGTGGCTCTGTGGCCAGTAAGGAGTTGCTTTGGATCCTTAGTGGTGTTTGACTGTTCTCAGAGGCCGCAATAGCACCGAGGACCCTAAGACCGGGATCCACCCTTGGAGCAAAGCCCTTAAAAGCTGGGTGTTACAGCACACACGTCTTCAGTGCCAAGTCTTTTTTGGAGCTTACTGCAAGTAACTTGTGTAAGACCTCCTGCATAATGGCTTTGCAGAGCCAAAACCCAGCCTGTCCAGTGGACCTCATCCCTCCTGGCTCCTTGGTTTTTCAGTTCCCTGAGGCTCGCGGGACTGGAATTTCTTGCTTTTTCTCAGGCTTTTCTTAAAAAAAAAAAAATCTTATAGTGTTACTTCTGTGGAAAAGTACTTCTGTTCCTTGCTTGCTGCTGGAGTGGGACTCATCTAACCTGGAGTCTGGGATCTGTCCTGTAAGAGAGGAGGCAAGCTGCCCAACTGAGCCCTGGTTTTGCAGGATCCAGCTGCGGTGGTTTAGGTTTCTGGCTGAGTCCGTCTGAAAGCGGCACAGAGCAAAGCACAAAGAGAGGGAGGGTCGTAAGTACCCCCATTCTCTCCTGATAATCCCTTAAAAAATAATTGCAGGCCTAAACCTCTGGCCTCCAGCAAATTTTCCACTCGATTAGAGGCTTTTGTGAAGCTGGGGAAAGGGACACGCAGACTTGCACATTGTGCCGCTGCCCGAAACTTCCAGCTGGGATTTTTTCCATCAAAAGGGGATTTTAGTAAAACCATTATAAGGGGCTTAGTCACAGAAAAGCAGTTGAGCTGAGACAGGGGTAGATTAGCTTTAACATGCTTGTTTTTGGCACTAGGGACAGGGTGGAAGTTACACCCAGCCGCTCACATGCAGCCTCCCCCTGTCTCGCTGACTCCCTGGAGCAGGTGTGGGCGGGAGATGATGTCCCCCACAATGTTTCCCCCCCAATGCCCCCCTGGCGTGCTGTATTTGAAACCAGTGGAGGTGAGGGCAAGGGAGAGGGCAGCCCAGGCACAAGTCCTCGTGCCATGTGGTCTGGGCCTGGAGATTGAAAGTCGCTGTCGCTTGGTTGGCCTTTGGTGTGGTCTGGGCAAGTCTCTGCTAATGGACAGGTGCCTCTTGGGAAGGGAATCCATGAGGGGAGACATCATTTGCAGCCTTAAGGACCGTGTAGTGCCCGTGGCTTTGATCCGCATGGGTGGTCCCCGAGCCTCGCTGCAGGGACAGTCGTGGTGAAGATGTAGCTGGAGCAGCTGGGAGAGCTGCAATCCGAGCCCTACCTGTTGTTGTGACGGGACATTGGCCTTCGGGGCTGTCAGGGCGGCGCTTTCTGTCAGCTCCGCGTTTGTTCGGTGAGACTCGCCGCTGCCTGAAATAAAAGCCATGACGGCTGGAGAGTCTGCACAGGGAGAGATGGATGGCTTGTTGGAGGGGCTCCTGCTGCTGGGAGCTCTTCTGCAGCCCACACTCGTACACCAGCACTTCTGGGGCCCTGGGTGGCACAGCCTGCCGTGGGAAGAGTAGGAAGATGTCCCTCTGTGCTTAGTGTTTCTCTGCCCTGACTCTGCCTCTCCAGGGCTGCCTTAGGCTGGAAAACTCATTTCCCTTTTTGCTGCTCCAAGTGGCAGAAACCAGCAGGTCTGGAGGTGGAAGAGCTTGACGCCAGGCACTGTTTGGCCACGTGTGGGGCTGGGACATAACCTTAGTCAAGCTGCTTCCATATCTCTTTCCCATTAATGCTGATATTTCTCTTTCTGACGTCTGTGTGTGTAATGAGCCCGCAGAAGCTAATTATTAATTCTCTAAATTGTAAGGTATAGTTGCTTCTGAAAAAGACACCATCACTGTATCTGTAGCAGCAGTGTGAGAACTGGATCAAAAAAGGCTGTTCAAGTTTATGTGTTAAAAAGGACACATGCATACAGCTCCTTAATCACTACAGAGGTACCAGTGGAGTAGCTGTGCCAACAACATAGCAAAGCCCTGCACAACAGAACTGAAATAAAATAATCCAAGCATTAGTTTAAGTTTGGCCCTGCTCAATTACCATTCTCACACTTTCACGCTTTTAAAAAAAGAAATAAACAAAATAATTTTCTTGGTGTCAAGCTGTAGATGTCAAGAGATGCAGACTTCAGGCCGAAGTGTGAAGTCTAGGATGGATGTTTCCCAGAAGGCAGCCTGTTAGGCTGGGACGTGAAGCTCTTGCACAACAGTGGGGTGCACTGATGTGCATCCCAACATAAGAAGGACATGGACCTGTTGGAGTGAGTCCAAAGGAGGACCATGGAGATGATCAGAGGGCTGGAGCAGTTCTGTGAGGACAGGCTGAGGGAGTTGGGGTTGTTTAGCCTGGAGAAGAGCAGGCTCCAGGGAGACCTTAGAGCACCTCCCAGTACCTAAGGGGTCACAAGAGAGCTGGAGAGGGACTTTTTACAAAGACATGTAGTGACAGGACAAGGGGTGATGGCTGTAAACTGAAAGAGGGTAGATTTAGATTGGTATCAGAAATATTCTTTACTGTGAGGGTGGTGAGGTACTGGAACAGATTGTCCAGAGAAGCTTTGGATGCCCNCTCCAGGGAGACCTTAGAGCACCTAGAGTACCTCCCAGTACCTAAGGGGTCACAAGAGAGCTGGAGAGGGACTTTTTACAAAGACATGTAGTGACAGGACAAGGGGTGATGGCTGTGAACTGAAAGAGGGTAGATTTAGATTGGTATCAGNAAGTGTGGCTTCCCAGTTTGCCTTACAGCGCAAACCCGCAGGACCTTTCACCACCCCCAAAAATACTGACGGTGGCGGCGATGATGATGAGCAGCCGTAGAGTTCTCCATCCCTTGGTACCTTCTGCCTCGACCGTGGCCCAGGCTTGCCCAGCGGGGCCCTCCCATCCATCCATCCATCCATCCGTCCCATTTCTCACCCTTCCCACTCGACGCCCCGCGCTGACCGCCGCCCCCCGGCAGCACGCGTGCCCCGGTGCAGCAGCACGGGTGGGAAGGCACNCTTTCCAACCCAGACCATTCAGTGGTTCTGTGACTGGTCCAGCTACACCAAGTGTGGCTTCCCAGTTTGGCTTACAGTGCAAACCCGCAGGACCTTTCACCACCCCCAAAAATACTGACGGTGGCGGCGATGATGATGAGCAGCCGTAGAGTTCTCCATCCCTTGGTACCTTCTGCCTCGACCGTGGCCCAGGCTTGCCCAGCGGGGCCCTCCCATCCATCCATCCATCCATCCGT
>VYXB01002888.1:285483-305002 GCA_013397135.1 Pachyramphus minor | reverse complement strand
GGCTGGGCCGCCCCTGAGCGCATCGCACGGGACTGTGTACAGACGGAGCAGGAATATCCAGTAAAGGAAAATCCGTCCGTCTTGGGCAGTCTGTTCTAGTGCGTGGTCACCCGCACAGTAAAGAAGTTCTTCCTTCTGTCCAGGTGGAACTTCCTGTGCTTCAGTTTCTGCCTGTTGGATCTTGTCCCACTGCTTGGCAGTACTGAGAAGAGCGTGACTGTCCTCTTGACACTCTCCCTTCAGATACTTATGGTCACTGATGAGGTCCCCTCTCAGTCATTTCTTGTCAAGGCTGAACAGGCCCAGCTCAGTCTTTTCTAGGAAGAGATAATCCAGTCCCTTAATCAATTTTGTAGCTCTCTAATGAACCCACTCCAGCAACTCCACAGCACTCCAGATGTGGCCTCATGAGGGCTGAGCAGAGGGGCAGGATCACCACTCAACCTGCTGGCAGTGCTCTTCCTAATGTGTTACTAATCCTAATTCCTGCCCCCCTTCTCACCTGGTGAGTGCAGAGAGCCATGGTGGGGGCTGCATTGTCACCCATGGATGACAGGTCCCCACCAGGGCAGGGATGAAGGGGCCACATACAGCAGCCTGGGTTTAGAGAATCACTTAGGATGAAAAAGACCTCTGAGATTGAGTCCAGCCTTTGACCAAACGCCACCACTTAAGTGCTGTGTCCAGTCTTTCCATAAACACCACCAGGGACAGTGACTCCACTGCCTTCCTGGGCAGTCCATTCCAATTCTAATCGCTCTTTGCTGTGAATAAATTTCTTCTAATGTCCAGCCTGAACCTCACTTGGCGCAGCTTGAGACTTCAGCTCAGCCTCTCACCATGGTCCCTCACTCTACCCTGTGAGCTCCTGGTGTATTCCACCAACCCACCTCCATGTAGGGGTTTGCAGGGGCTGTGTTTGGCTGGCTGATGGTCCCTCAGACTCTCTGGGAGCCCTGGGCCTTGTGAGGAGGGATAGGGGCTCATGCAGCTGTGGGAGGTGGCAAGGGGAAAGCAGGCCACTGCCTTGCCCTTACCCTCTCTGCTGCGGTCTGCGGCATGGCCTCGAGGCAGTGTAATAGCCCTGAGGACCAAAATTTGGGAACCCTCCGTCCAAACATGCCTGCAGGAGAAATAGGAGCATGGCTATAAACAGCTGAGAGATCTAGGTAACTGTCAAGGTTGCCATCTATCTGCGTGTGGAGCATTTTAGGGTGTCTGTAATGGGAAATGGAAAATCTTCTGAAAATGGCTTTCGTCTAATGTCCTCCTTGAACTAGCCCTGAAAATAGTTGAAGTACTCACATAAACCAAGCAATTTCCAGTGATTTGCAGCAATTTCAAGAAAGAATGTTTGAAAACCACATTTCCTGTGTGTCTGCAGCCTCGTGTAATGGTAACTGTGCACATCTTGATGCTGGGCAGTATTGCGGCAGTGGGTTAAGTTAGTGGGTTAAGTAGTTAAGTAAGTGGGTTAAGTTCCAGGTTAAGTACCAAAGATCAGGTAAGGCTTTTCAAAACAGCTTCAAAAGAGCAGAACTGCCCCTCTGTGCCAGAGGGCTTTAAAGAAAAAAATTAAGTTCACATTTGTTCAACACGATAGGGCACGTTTTTAATACTGTTTGGATTATTAAAAATACTGCACAGATCAACCTAGTTACTGATGTGTTTGCTGTAGTGAGCCTTTCACTAACCTGGAGGAATAGGCTCTATTTTAATCATCATCTAAATTTATCTGCTACAGAAATGCCCATGGCTCTATCTTCACAGATTCCATATTAGCAGACCCTGTTGACTATTTAGAGGTTAAACGTTTAGATTTCGTTCTGCTTCTTTCTTTCCTTCTTGCTTTAAGTTAGAGGCAAGGCGAGTTGAAGGACTCTGAGGCCCTGATCCTGCAATAAGATCCCCGAGCATATAAGCATCACTATCGACATCAGGCTGTGGTTTGGCAATGCAGAAAAGCCAGCAGTGCAGCTCCTATTATTGGCTCAAAAATGGGGTGACCACATGATGTGAAGCGCTGACCTGGTATTCATTCACCCTGCCTGCTCAAGTTAATTCAAGCAGTTTTTGACAGGTTAACTTTTTACTAGCAGACTTTATGCCAGCTCAGGTGTCCCTGCACACAGCCCCAGCCAGATCAGGTATCGTCTGCACCCCTGTGGCTGGCGTACGGCCAGTGCAAAATTGGCGTTGGCTCCGCATCGTGCGCTCTGGCTCATTCAGCAGAAGCCTGATCACACGCCTTGCCCCAGTCCCGACCAAATTTGTACTCCTGGGTGATCCAGCAATGCGTAGGCCCGGTTTTAGTGATTGTGGAGCTGCAGTCCCCACACAGGACTGTGCAGTGTCAACCAGTGTGAGTTATCTTTGTGGCATTATTTATGTAGTTTTGTGCTGTCGGAGGGTTGGTTGAGCATCAGGTTGGTAAGAAAAAGATAAGGGGCAGTAGGTTTTTCTGAGCAGCTGCACTTCAGCTTGGCTGTGCTCAGACCAGTTGTAGACTATCGCAGCTGAAAAGGAGAATTTCCAAAAGTGAGGAGCGGGTGAAAGGTGCAGCATCTCGTGGGCCTGTCTTGGCAGGGATTGCTCCTCTGCTCTGAAGGCAGTGGGATCGCTCACAAGAAGACTGAGTCCAGTAGACGTCAGGCAACGTGTGAAGGAAATGTGGTACAAAAGTAGTGTTGGTGTATCTTATGATTGTTGCATTACTCATAACTGGCAAAGCTACAAGCAAGTTATACAAGTCATTCTGAAAGAGTGCTAATGAAGTCTTTCACCATATTATCCCAAACTTAACTACAGAATCTTACCATGGAAATAATGCGGTATTTCCTCCCTCTAAGCCTTTCGCTTTCAAATCACCTCTGAAGGAGAACAGGGAAAGGCACTCTCTTCAAGGCATAAAAGCTTACCTGAAACATTTTTTTCTTTCTGCCTTCAAATGCCTGTTGGGTGTAACCAGCAAAGGTTAGAAATAGATGATGCATTTTCTGGAGGCCCTGAAGTTCTCTTTCTCACATGTTATATACTTAGAGCATATGTCATTTCTTGGGAACAATTAAGATTTACATGCTGGGTGGAACAGCCTGGAATTTCGACTCATAATCCTGATCTACTGTTGGGTTGGTTTGAAGGGGGAGGGGGCACAGAAATTATTATTCTAGTAGATTTTTATTTCCCAATCGAAGTGACACATGTTTGGAAACAAAGGTTTAGAAAGACAAAGTAAAAGTGCATGAAAAGGGCCAGTTTGTCACATGGTTGTTCAGTTGACTTTGTGTTTCCAGGAGTAAGGAAATATGTGCCATGTTTTTTGTGATCTCATATATATAAATAGGAGGTGGTAATCACCATGCGATAAACTGCATCTTATTAAAAATCCCTGCCTGTCTCATGTGCACTCTGATGGCTGATCCGTCCCCCTGGAACCGTCTCTAGCATTCCAGCCCTTTGAGCAGCTCCCAACAGCCGCTTTCTCTTTTTGAAACCACTTGCCAGAGAAATGTTTTGTTCTTTTTTTCCCCCAATTACACCGGTGTTCAGCAGAGGCCGGACGGTTTTGCTTGGCAGGGGTTCAGGAAGATCCACATAACTCACTCATGGCTTCTGCGATTGCAAGAGATTCCTGCTGATAAAGCTGCACTGTTGTCTATCCTGTATCTTTTATTGTGTGGTTGGGCATAACATCCACCAGGTCGCTCTGCAGCTCCCATCTCAGCCTGTCCCTGTTTGTTACTTTTTCCTGTCCCTTTTCAGGGTAACTTTTGGCTCAAATTGATCATTTAACGGATAACAGAATCCTTCCCTATCCTTCCGTTTCTTCTGCCACCCTACTCCATGTGCTTTCTGCATTTTCATGGCTTCAACTGCAGAATGGAAAACTTGTGAATTTACCCACAGGAATTGGTTTTAGCCTTTGGCTTTTTTTTTTTGCCTGTGGGTGGTGGTCACTGAGAATGCAGGCTAGAAATGACACAAAAACCCTTGGACACTAAAGCCCATGCCCTGCTAACCCTTTTCTCTCTTTTGATCCATTTAACCTTAAATTAATTCCTAAAGTAAAGTATTTTCATTGAAAACAGTGGTGCTTTACTTCCCAACCTTTGAAAAAAGCAAGGCATGGATGGCCTCAGTCTCCCTCCTCAGTTGCAGAGGCTGCAGGCTGGTGCCTTTTGGGGTGTAGCCTGACACAATCCCTTAGCTAATTTCCTGTGACTGGCTGGTTTTGGGTTTTCAGCTCTTTTGTCCAGCCCACCACTACGTTACTTCTTAAAGTCTTTCAACACAGTATAAGCTACAGTGGGAAAATTTCTCCTCTCCAAAAATGCAGCTGGTTCAATGAGCAGTTCAGCTAATGCTGGCGTGGAACTGGTTCAAGTTCTAATGACAGGATCATAGAATGGCTTGGGTTGGAAGGGACCTTAAAGATCATTTAGTTTCAACCCCTCTGCCATGTACAGGGTCACCTCCCACTAGACCAGGTTACTTAGAAGCAGACAGACTTCAGGGGGCTACAGTTGTCCTGCACAAGTTGGCTTCCAGAACCTTCTTCATCAAATTTGAAGTGTATCCACAAAAATCAACTAAGTCCCATGCAACCCATGGTCTTAAACTGGGTTTAAAGTTGGAACTTCCTCAAAGTCAATTTGAGGAATTTTTTTTGTGTGTGTGTGTGTATGAATGAGACCAAAAGGGTCCTTTTGGGCCTGTGGCAACAGGACATGGGATAATGATTTCGAATGGAAGGAGGAACAGTTTAGATTAGATACAAGGAAGAAGTTTTTTACAATGAGGGTGGTGAAACAATGGAACAGGTTTCCCAGAGGGGTGGTAGATACTGCATCCCTGGAAATACTCAAGGCCAGGTTGTATAGGGCTATGAGCAACCTGACCTAGTTGAAGATGTCCCCGCTTATTGCTGGGGGATTGAACTAGATGGCCTTTAAGGCCCCTTTCAACCCCAACTGTTCAGTGATTCTGTGATTTTGCATTGGTAACACCTAAGCCACCATCTTCTGACATGGCTCACCAAAATGAGGGTGCCAACTTATGGAGAGAACATGCTGCTCATCAGTGTTTCGCACTGACTGGACTCCTGACTACTACTGAAAAGCTTTCCTGGGCTTAGCAAGGTGTCAGAGAAGCTGCCCTGGGGTGTTCTAGAAGTTCCTTTTCTTCTTGAACATAAAACAAAAATGATCCCCATGAACTCTTCTGTAAATGCAAAAAGTAATTACATGACAGAGATCTCTATTAAGAGTTACACATCTCAGTGTAGGCAGAATGGATGTGTAATGTGCATGTTTTAGGCACATAAGCATGTAGACATATCTGTGCACAGCCATACACACATGTATAAATCAGAATAGGGAATGGATTCCCTTCCCTTTCAACATTGGTTGTGGGGTTTTTTTTGTGGTTTTTTTGTTTGTTTTTTTTTTTTACCAGAGATTATAAAGAAAATATAACTAATCTATGGGTCATTTGCAAATTGTGACATTAGGAGTCCTCTTGCATGATGAGCTTTGTTGTGAAGATTAGGATACTATGAAGCTTTCCTTAAAAAACTGGTGGGGTTTTTGTACTTTGCAGGTATCTTCTCTCTAATAGGTGCTACAGGATTATGTGGTTCAACCTGCATAAAGTAATTCTTATCTTGCTTGTATTTCCTGGCATTAGGGATGGTTTATTCAAAATACAATGTACGGTGAATATGTGGTTGGATGCTGGGGCAAAATTCAGAGCTGATGTCTTAGTGCAGGCTCCAGCTATAAATTTGAGCCTTTGGGATTTGGGTATTTTCTTCAGGTCTTAGTTTTACTTGTCAGTCAATAGCTGACAAGAACATAACTATGCTGAAATGAGGAGGAATGGTCACAGGATGTAAAGCGTGGGAGGTCTGGATTATGTTCCCAGTTTTGCCATTAAATTGGCCAGCAACTGTTGCTGCTGTAACAGACTGAACCAAGCATAAATGAAAGGAGAATCGAAGCAATATATTATTGTCCAGACAACTGCCCTCGGATGCCATGTGCCTGTCATGTATGTCTGCTCTTGCGGGGCAGGACTGTCTGTGCTGAGAGCCAGGGACGTGGGCCCCTGCCCGCAGGCGATTCTCTGACTCGGCCGTGCATGTCACGCCCTTCACAGCTTATGCAGAGCTTGGCACTCAATGGTTAAAATCATCAAAGGGAAAGTGCTCTGGGAGGGCAGGATGTAAAACCTCAAATCTTAGCGCTTGCAGTTCGCGGCATTGGGTGCTATTTTAGTTTTTAAGCTTTGTCGTTTCTTTATTAGCAGCACCAAAGAAGATCGAGATCTGGCAGAAAATATCTGATGCAATCGTTATTATTAAAAGCAGTGGCACAAAAACAAAGAGACCTTTCAGGTGGTAATTGCTTTCATAAGCCATTCCTGGGGATTGAACTCTGAGACCTCTACAACTTGATCCAAAAGGGGCAGCCCCTGCAGTCACAGCAGAAACATGTGTGTCCGACATGCTGTGTGGTACCTGTTACAGCAGCAGCTCTGTGAAATCTTCCTTTGTAACAGCTGTTTAGTCCAAAACCCATCAGAGGTGGATGGATGCTCTGTGTGTGTAGCTCCACTGACAGCCAGCACACTCAACCTGGGGCGGAGGAGGTGTTCTGGCGCTTGGCTGAGGCTGGAGAAAAGTGCATGCAGCTTCCCCTCTGCCAAAGGCTTCCATGCAGTCAGGGCAGATGTAGCAATACTGGTCAGCTTGTGAGTAAGTCTTATTTGGCTATCAGGGAAGCTTCTTGTTGTCCTCACTGTCTGAAGCTGCAAGCAAGAAAAAGCATCAGTACCTAGGTGTATCCCTCTCCAGTCAAGCCTTGCATGGGGCCCCCAGAGTGAGGGCCAGGGATAAGTCATTCGTATATTCTTGTGGTAGTGAGAGTGAGAGGTAACCTCACAAGAAGGTTGGCTCAGCCTGGGGAGGGTACAGATGTAGCTGTGTGTTTCTTAAAACACAAGATTTTTTTTATTACCCACGAATTACTGCAACATTACTTTTAACTATTAACTCCTCCCTTTCTGGCCTGTGGCCACCAGCACGTTTTCAGATAGTAAATAGCATTCTGAAATTGGCAGTTTCTTGAATTGGACAAAGTTATGTCACCTGCCCTATGAGCATCGGCTCCAAAGTAAGTTCTTGGAGGAAAACTGAAAAATTGTGCAGTACTGTTTTGGAAACATGCTGTGAAAATCAGATTCACAGTCAGAGCCCAGCAAAACTGCGGGTGAGAACTGGAAAATACAGTTTTATAAGGAAGGCAGGCTAAAGATACAAAATACAATTTTATAGTTAGTGGAGGATTTCAATTGCTCATGGCCAAAGGAGGCTACTGTTAACATTTTATTCCTAGAAGTAACAGTGCAGAAAACTATTGGTGCTAAATTCCCCTGATTTTCTGAAAGTTATGTGGTACAACTAGTGGATGCACAGGAAAGTGGTGGCAAAGGGAGGTGCCTTTCAGAAACTGCTTGTGTTCTTGCTTCTGTTCTTGGGTACATGAGGACACTCTAAACCCCCATTCAAACAGCCAAATTAACCAACGTGTGTTATCTACCTGTGCAGGACAGAAATCCTGAAAATCCTCTCTGGAAATGTGGGGTTAAAATTAAAGGCAGACACAAACAGGGTAGGAAGAAAGTATAGAGTTCACCAAGTTGGAGGTGGAAATATAAATTGGTAAAAAACAAGATCTGTGTTTTATGATAGTTCTTTCGACTTCACTTTTCTAAAAAAACACCCCACAATAAATCTGTTCCTACAGTATCATGTAAGTTAATCTCCTCTGTGACCAGACCCTGTCATGTACAATAAGAACACAACTTTTTTTAATTCAGATGGTTCCAAATTTTTTACAAAATGTGTGTGCACAGGAAAAAAAAGTAAGCTAGAAATATTGCTTTTACTCCTGCTTTTTTTTTTCTTTTCCCCAGCATATATGCTGACTAAATTATGTGGAAAAGCCTCTTTCTTTCCACTATTTCACCCTTGAAATCTAGTATTTTCCTACTCTTGTCAGTGTTCTTGTTCCACACTTTTTGCCAGCAATCCTGATCTGTATTCTTTAGGTTCCTTTTGGAACAGTGAATCCTTTCGTAAGAAGATTATTCCTTGATGCACTGAAGCAGGAAACATAAACAAAAGTCTTCAGATGTATTGAAACCTGTGAAAATATTTATAGAATGGCAATGGTTACAAGGACGTGGGAAACAACAGGTAACTAAATAACACTCCTTTGCATATCTGTAGCACCTCTGGCAAAATGAGATGTCTGTCACATAACCATGTAACACCTGGAGCTTCACAGCATTTTGGGTTGCTTTGCAGGTGTTAGCCCTGTTCCATCCGTGATGAAACTGAGCCCCAAAATGTGTGTTTTTTCATGGATGGGAAGTTAGTACCTGCAGATTAACTTTGTTTGAAATCCTGGATGCTTGGGCTCGTGCTGTCTCACGCTAGGTGCCCAGAAGTATAGGCATGAAATCAGTTTTTGGAAGCTGAGAGCTGAATGACTTTCCAGCGTCACATGCTGGGTTTGTTGCAGGGCCAGGAATACAGCCCAGATCTCCTGGCTCCCTACCCACTCCCTGAATGGTAAGGACAGTCCTCAGCTCTGTTTCAAGGGATCCTAGAGAGCACTGGCATTTTAGCAAGTCAGCTGGCAACTTTGCAGTGTTTTGTTTAGAATGGTTCACATTCTTCCATCTAATTCCCACACTGAAAATTTCCAGCTTCCTATTTTCCCTGAGCTGTCCCAGCAAGACATATTGAATATGCAGATGTGATGGCACACACTCTCACATGTGCTTTTCCTGAAGCAACCCCTCAAAGTTTGTTCTGGATGTTTGTTTTGCTCTGGTTCCTATAATCCCCAAAGTGACATTAAACAGATTTTTTTGTTTAACCTTTGTATGAAACACTCTCTCTCCCGTTATTTGTGAGGATATGTGGTTTTAGTTACATTTTGTTACGTTCCCTTGTGCGTGGAGGAGACACTATGTAAATGAAAACATATTATAATTATTACACACCAGGCACAAATGTCTCCACAGACATCTCCCATACATTCCTTCTCTAGAACATATTTTTGAACGTGCACACCACTGGATTTTCAAACCCATTCATGTAGTATATAACTGCTTTCACTCCCTGAGTGTCCAGAAACATGAGGGCTGTTCACTCAAAGTCTTGGAAATCCATCTCAAAGGCAACAACATGAAATTGTGACCGAGAGCAGGAGTAGGAGCCTTCGTAGCCCATTTCCAAATGATGAATCTCTTGGTGCAAAACTGGTGCTGGGCTTGACCGAAGAACTGCACACTGTCAGCACGAGTGAAGCAAAGACAATGGAAAAGCTGGCTTCTGCTTCAAGTGAGGAAGTTATTTTGCTGGAACAGCATAAATCCTTAATAGGATTTCTTGCTTTCCCTGCCGTGTGGAGACTCAGGCAATTCCCTCTTTCCTCCTACACCTTGCCCACTGCAGGGATGGGTGCACGTATCCTCATACACCAACCCTCTGAGGTCCACACCTGCAAGCCCATAGCCCCTCTGTGCTATGCAGCACATGCTTCCCTCCTGCATGAAGAGCAATCCCTGTCTTCTCTGCAAATACGCTGGGGTGGGGTTTTTTGCAGGACAAACACATTTTTCATTGCAAGAACTTTGTCCAAAAAAGCAAAGATTGCATTCCAGATGTACAGCTGTTCCACCTACAGAAATCCCCTAGTCCTGTCTAGTCAACTTACTCAATAGCATATTGCCAGAGAGAATAAATATGTTCAAGGTAATGGGGAAACAATCTCTGGTACTGTAAATATTCTTTTGGATTGTAGCATAAAACAGATCATTTTAGTTTTCTCTCTTTGAGTGGCACTTGGAAGAACTTAACCCCCTGGATTTCTCCCCCTGGGTATGTGTCTTCCCTTTAGCTTCAAGGGAAGAAGAACAGTCTCTTATAGACTGTTCTCTTGAGTTTGGTAAGTTCTGCCCAAGGTTTAGTGTGAACATGGACTTAATAATAACTGTATTTATGTGTTATCACTGAAGGATCTTTAAATGCATTAGAGGCTGTAACATACCTTTACATCCACAGCCAAAATCACAATACTGGTCCTGAAATAAGTTTAGCTCCCCCAGCAGATGAAGGAACTGAATTTCAGAGTCCCAGTCAGTTATGACCAAAACGAGATGGGTAAGCAAATCAGCAGCGGTGCTGGGAAGACAGGGTCCCGACCTGAGCCCTTGCTGCAGTCACCAGACACAGGGTCAGGTCCCTGCCTTGCCTAGATCAGCAGAGCTCCAGACGAAGTCACAGCAGTGAGGACTGTTCGTGCCAAACTGTCGGCTCCGTACGTGCTCCTCGCTGGAAATGCCAGCACAGAGCAATTTAAGTGCCACGCGTTACAGTGCCAAAGAGTGCCATTAGCATAAAGGTGTGAGTGGGGAGGGGAGGCAGGTTGGCCCTGCAGGGCACCTGGCCTGATGTCCACCCTGTGCCCAGGGCAAAGTTTGGCCACAGGAGAGGCTAAAGCACTACTTGCTTCCAAGGAAGACACCCTTCCCTCTGATAAATTAGCATGTGGTCATACACATACCTGAATTTTCACCAGGAATGAGAATCACTCAATAGATACTTGTTTCCCTCTTCAGGTGTGATTCTGAGACCTGGTGACAATCTCGCACCATCTGACGCTGTAGGTGTATGATCATTCAAAGATGACATTAGCCCACATTGCGTCAAAAGAAGCAAGTCCTGCCGTCCCTCAGCTCTTGATAACAAACTGGATTGAAAAACTGGTTGGCATTGGAAGTCGGAATATCCAAGTGCCTTCCTGAAGTTTGCACCATCATCATGTTCTGAATCAGGTAGCCTTATCCAGCCAGGCTGCACCTGCTGTGGGAAAGGTGACTTTTAAATCCATATTTAAAGGGCTGCAAAGTGTGGGTACTACCATCTGGGCTCTCAGAACAGCTTAGGGCCAAGTTCTCCGGTGTCAGTCATTCCTGGGCTTGTACACTACTTTCTGAGTAGATGAGGTGTTGGATAAGCACCTACATTTTCCAGATAATTTAACCCCTTGGAGTTATATTCCTGGTGGTTACAACATTTTTCATGTCAAAAGCAGGAAAGGAAAAACACGGTTTTCCACAGGCACCTCTGAAATCTGATTCCTTGTTTTGAAGCCTTGGTGTGGGCTGAGCTCTTTGGAGGATGAAGTCCCCAGCGGTGGAGTGCAGGATGTGCTCAGCCTCACCATGGGTGGAAAGCAGGTCTGGTGACAGCTTGCACTGGCTGTGTTGATGTAAAGCAAGTTTTGATTTTTGTTAGCCCTGCTGGGCAAGCAGAGCTGTGGGAGGAGAAGATGGATGCTATTCTAGTGTCTGTACCACCAGCAAAAATGTCACATTAGAGTTCGTGTTGAGGAGAGAAGCAGGGGAAAAGCGTAGCTTTTTTTGGAAAGCTTTTGGATAGCTTTGGCAGTTAAAATACCTATATAATATGCTTTGAAAACTGAGGCAAATTCAAAGTTAGTGAAAATGAATAAATTTGAGTAAAGTGCACAAGCAGTTTCAGTTACTTTTCTAGGGTATTTTTTTTTCTTTCTGCTCAGGGAAGGATTTACAAAGCAGCAAGTGGTAGCACAAATACTGGAATCCTCATCTGTTACAAACCAGCTCATTTTACACAGAGACATCTTTCAAACTAATGCTTTGTTACTAATGTTTTAAGACTTAGATGTAATGTTTTTTCTTCTTTTTATTACCACATTCTTGCACTTCAGGATGTGCCCTGATAGCACAGGGGCTTTGGCAGCATCACAGCTTTATGTAGTTCCTGTCCAAGAGGCTGATGTTCACCCTCTGGGCAGTTGTGCCCTCAGCCTGTGGTAGTGAGCTGTGAAACTGGTTAGGGAATGGATCCACAATCAAAAAATACTCCCAGGAATACTACTTTTCTGGAAGTGTCAATGCATCTCTTTAACTCAGGAGAAGGTGGTACTGCCATGGCTCAGTCCCTTCCAGCCTTCCCCACTCCACCGTGCTTCCGACTCCCAGTCCAGGCAGTTAAAAAGAAGTAAAACCTGGTATTTTCTTCTTGTAAGTAAGTTTAATTTTGAATCTTTTTAACTCCTTATATAATCTCTTTAACTACTTATATCGTCAGTGGGCTGCACCTTACAAGAGCAGTGTCCTGAGGCACAGGAGCCCCCAGCAAGGGAGAGAGAGGTCTTCATTACCCTGGTAACGCTGCCAGCAGAACCATATTGTCAGATTCCAGCTTCAGCTTTGGCATCCTGAGCTTTGAGGGACAAACTGGCACGTGAACAAATGGGCATGAGCTGACCATGAATAAATTTTGACTGAAAATTAGAGTCACAGCTTTTTGCTGGTGAGATGCCAAACGGAGTAGGGACCCCAAATAAACCCAGGCTTTCAAGATGCTCTCTGAGTTTACGTATGGGGTCATATGATGTGTCACTGAAAAGAGGCACAACCCCTTCTTCCTGATACTAGACCTTATTGACTTATAAAGGAAAAAAAATGCAGTGATTTAACTGAACAGTCCAGTTAAATGAGTGAAGATCTTAATTTCAGAAGCTTTGCTTTTATTTTAAAGAGTAATTAACCTACACAACACTGATACACTGATATCACTCTTCCAGATCATTTTGCATGGATGAACATTTTGCTGAAAATTTGTATCTGGAAGCTCTTTATTTAAGTAGGTAATAATGTTATAATAGCATTTTACAATCAAGATCTAAAATAGGGTAATTTTATTTTCTGCAGTTAAAATTGCACATATGTGATTGGTGCTAGAATAAAGTTGAGATATAAAATCATCTTCTTTTTGGTACAAATCTATATGCAGTCTACTCCCCAGAACAGGTTTAGCTTAAATCTGTTGCATCCAGAATTAATAGGAAATTCCTTCACTGAAGTGTGACGATATAGAAGATAAGTTCTGAAACTGGTTAAATCAGTGTAATCTTCTGACATAGTCAGGGGGTTTTTTATATGCGTTCAACCTTATATATATATTTTTTAAAAAAAAAATATTAAAACATAATAAGAAGGCTTGAAAAATGTTTTTTCTTTAGTTTGGAAACTTTTTGTGATAACTATGAAGGTGATACAATCGATATACGGGTGCATTATTCCCAAAATGTTTTGTACTTGAATCGACTGTATTTGAGCAGGAACAACATTTAACTGATGGGAGAAGTATTTGATGTTTGAAAGAATTGAAAAAGCAAGTAGATTTAAATTTTGATCCCAATTCAGCAAAAATTAGTAGATGTATACTTGCTTTCAGGCACCTGGTTTAATTCTTTGCTGAATGGAGGTAAATCTGCACGACAGATTTACTGTTTTGAGGCTGTTACTCAGCCCGTCCTGCACCTCTCTTTCTTATTCTGTAAGGGAAACATAGTGGCTGTTAATGTTGTGGGGTCTAATGTATGGGTGTATGTGCTTGCTTTGCAGTTCTAGAGTGGAGGAAGAACTGGTCATTAATATTATTTTCATTAGACTGGACTTTATAAGAACATCTTTGAAAAGTCTGTCAGGAAGGAGAGAAATTATAATAAATTTGGATTAGTTCCAGCGGCTTACTATTTCCTTTGGAAATGTGTGTGTCAAGCTTTGCTGGCAATGATTTAACTGGCAGGAGGCTATTGATCCTGTTCAGTCTGACGCCAGTCCCTGTGACCTACACTGAGGAGCTGAATGTCCAAGACAGAGCAGTAACCACACATCTCCCTTCTTCCCTTGGTCATTCACTCCTGGAGAGTTAAGAACCACTGCAGCAGCAGCTTAACTGTATTTTAAATATTTGATTCTCTTTGCCAGTTGATGTAATTATTACAGAGCATGGAACAAACTAGAAGGAATACATATTCAGAGCAAAAATGAGGCCTGAGAGATGCAGAGACATAAATCTTCTCAGTTTGGAATGACTCCACTGGGACTCAGGGAGCTAGATGCCCCTTTAGGGAGGATGAAGGGTGCTCCGTGCTTTGTGAGATCAGAGTGAAGAAGAGAACACTTAAAGTCATCCAGCTGTTTCCACCCCCTGGTCTGTTGTTAAATCTCTGCAGAGGAGTTGCTTTGACTTGGATTGCCTTTCTCTGCCTCCTTGCTCACGCTGTCAGAGAACTTTGTGCTCTTATCCTTCCTAACCTTCAAGGAGGGCTGGCGTACGTGCTTGTAACCACCCTAATCTGGGTCCAGAGTTCTCATGCAAATCCTGCAGCCAGCATCAGCTCTCCAGTAGGACAAGGGCTGCCCTCCTGTCACTGCTAGGGGGATCTGTGCCACAGTCAGCTACAGCAGGTAACAAACCAGCTCCCAGGGTTGGCCTCTGGAAAACAAACAAAGGAGGGATGTATGTTCTTATTTTCACTTTTCTCATGTGTTATTCTCCTCTAGGACGGTTAATCCTCTGTGTAAACTTAACCTTTTGGGAAGGTGTTAGCTAGACGGCCTTAAGGGTTGGAGTCTTTCATTCTTAGAAAGCTGTGATGTTAGGGGAGCAGCAGTGTGAGCTTCCTAATCCCTCCTGGGCTTGTGTTTCAACCTGCCCTGCCTCCCCCCATGGCTCCTTTGAGGGGGCCTGGGGAACTGGTTCTGAAGATGAAATTGTTGGTGCAGTCGAAGGAGGTGGAGTGTCTGCTTGGCAAGTAAGCTGTGACATGGTGGGCATCTTAAATAAGCCACTGAATGGTCAGCAGAGGATAATGCTTGGTACTTTTTTCAAGTATATGTATCTAGTGATTTGTTAGATTATGAGTACCCATAGTGAAGCTGGTCTAATTTCTGGTGGGACTTTCCCATATAAATAAAGGAGGTAAAAAGGTTTCAGTTTGTGATTATGGATGATTTGCTGCAGCCCCAGAAATCCTGGTATTCTAGTAGTCGGGGGAACAAGAAGTGCAAAATTTGGGCTAGACATGTCCTCGTTCAGGGCTCTGGCTCTCAGCTGAGGTTGCCAACATGCAAATAGAGTTCTTATGGAAGAGGAAACTGGATGGCTTGGATCTGTCCATGGGAATGTCATAAATATGGAGAGTTTCCAGACAACTGTATACCTGCAGGGGTGGGTCTATGTTGCTTCTTAATTTTGAAAAATCAAAATCAATCTTGTTTTAGCACATGCAGGTGCTCCACTGGTTGCTGCTGAGTCTCTTGCACTTTTCTTTGGGATATCTTGTGCTGGTCTCAGTGGACCAGGTTGGCTCAACACTGGGATTTAATCTGCAATAAGAGTACAACTACTATTGAATCCCTTTGAGAGGGAGGAGATCATATTCTGGTTTATCTTTGGAGTTTTCTTCTTTTCTTGTGGCGGTAAGATGGTCTTGCCCCAGGTGAGCTCCTTGCCTGTCGTTAAATACTGAGGTGAAAATGGCAATGTTCATAAGGCTTTACATATATTACATGTCTTTCATTTATGAGAAGCTGTTTTATTCATAGAATCACTATTCTTTATACCTACTCTGGTTTTAAATGGAAATACTGTGTTTTAAGTGAAAATATTTAGCATCTGGCCTCTTTTGTTGTCTAGTACTTCTGCTTTACTTGCAACCTTCCTCCGTTCTTGCTCTCCTTGGTGAGGCACTTCAGGGACAGCTGTCACTGGGTCTGCAGAGACTGGCAGGTATATCTTGGCATTTGCTGCACTACATGCCCTGGTGACAGTGAGGCTGGATGTCATTGGCCAGGGGAGCCATGGAAAAATGAAAGGGCAAGGTAGTGGTGAAAGGAAATCTGGATCTGTCAGCGGGGGTGACAGGTGATGAGATGCAGAAAAAGGTAGTGCATGAGCACATCAGGGGATAAAACCGAGTCTGTAAGAACGAAAAGAAACAAGCAGGATGTGAGCAGGAATAATCCGCCCTTCCAACGGAGACAGACAGTGCGTAACAATTCAGTGAGGCAAGGCAATGTTAAGACAAAAGGGGCAGACATGAAGGACTGATGTGCTGGGATACTTTGAGAAGGTTTTGTTACACCTTCTGTAACACCCCAGCTGGGTCTGGACCTGCAGAGGTGGCTCCAGTTGCAGGTTAAGTAATAATTGCAATACAAATAAATTAACACGTTTAAATCTGGGAAGGTTGACACCAGTACAGCAACGTGGTGGTACAGTGCTGAGAGAGGGACAGGTTGGCAGCAGGGGAGCAGCACAGAACCAGACAAGTCAGGGAGTGGTGAGATAAAAGATGATTTAGGTTTCTGTGTGAAGACTGCAATTTAGCTTCAAGTGATTTCTTTTTCTTTTCTTTTCCTTTTTTTTTTTTTTAATCTATGCTCCCTCTAAAACTGGTTCAGCTGAATGGGCAAGTATGTGACTTTAATGAGATTCCTGAAAGCTTAGTAAGAACTGTGGTTAAAACCAAGCTAGGCTGCCAGAAGCAGATGTATAGCAGGATGTTATGATACATCTCTTGGTGCTGTCAACAGCAGGTCCATGGCACAGAACCAAAGGGCAGGGATTCCCTTTTGAGCAGCACATGGAAACCCTCCTTCCCGGGTGTGCTGGTTTTGGCTGGAGTAGAGTTAATTTTCATCATAGTAGCTGGTATGGGGCTGTGTTTTGGATTTGTGCTGAAAACAGTGTTGATAACTCAGGGATGTTTTGCTTATTGCTGAGTAGGGCTTGCACAGAGTCAAGGCCTTCTCTGCCTCTCACCCCACCCCACCAGCGAGTGGGCTGGGGTTACACAAGGAGTTGCGAGGGGACAAAGCCAGGATAGCTGATCCCAAATGACCCAAGGGATACCCCAGACTATACGATGTTGTGCTCAGCAATACAGGCCGGGGAAAGAAGGAAGAAAGGGGGACATTTGAGTTGTGTCATCTGACATCCCGAGTAACCCGAGTAACATGTGATAGACCACTGCTTTCCTGGAGATGGCTGAACAGCTGCCTGCCCATGGGAAGTGATGTATGAATTCCTTGTTTTGCTTTGCTCGTGTCCTTCTAATTGCTTTGGCTTTACCTATTAAACTGTCTTTATCTGAACCCACAGGTTGTCTCTCTTACTCTTCTGACTGTCCCCCCCATTCCACCGGGGGAGAGTGAACGAGAGGCTGTGTGGTGCTTAGTTGCTGGCTGGGGTTAAACCATGACACTGGGCAATGCATCTCTGCTGGCTCCTTAAGCAGAGGAGACTCTACTTCACTGAATATTTTTCACATCTTGAGTAAGTGTCTTATGTCAGACAGAGCAGTAAATATTTCTGGATGCACTGGACATTGCAAGGCATTAAAAACAAGCATTGAGCTGCAGTCGAGTTGCAAGAATAAACAGGAACTCGAAAGACACTCTTGATCATTACAGGATGAATGTATGTCCAGTTCTCCCCAGCCTGGCAGAAACCAGAAAAGTTGCAGAAATGAGGATTGTTGGAGTTATGTGGAAGACACGTTTCCTTTCAACACTCCTTATAGCACTCGATAAGGGTCTGTGTCACACTTGGGGACATCCCAAATTTTTGGAAAACAATAAGGGTAGGACAAGGAATTTACATGAGTAACTCTCCTTTTCTCATTTACCAGGGCTGTCTTCCAGCCAGGGTTCAACTTTTTTCACGGTCTGCCAAATCTTTGCAAATGATCTCATGGACATGACCTCCCTTTCTTGGAGTCTTGTAGCTTCCCTCCAGCAAACACAGCAGGGACGGTATTGGGAAAGCGATGATAGCTCTCCAACTCCTTTGCCATGACTTTGGAAACTGGATGTGTAAATTTATGCTTCGTGCACAGTTGTCACCTCAGAAAAGTGAACAAAGGCAAACACAGGTACTAATTTTAGGCAGCCAGCCAACACAGTAGACAGTTGCCTAGGGCAGCAGACTGTTGAATGCAGCAGAGTGCCAAGGCTGTACGAAGATGCAGGCTTGCTGCTGCTGTGCTGCCTTCTGAGAAGGGAGCATTAGACCTTAATCTGAGGGTTGAGATTCATGTCCCATTTTCAGGCAACAGATTTCTACTTGGCCCAGGTGATCCTCAGCAGTCTGTGTGCAAGCATCAGACATGCAGTGCTCAAGCCAGTGTTCAGTTCTGCTCTTTGAGTGATCCACGCCCACTGGAAGGGCTGGGGAGGGTGCCTTTTTCGCCAAGAAGCAAGAGCGACCCCTGGTTTTTGAGTTCTTTCTACTGCTCCTTCATCCTTTCTACTCCTCCTTCTATTTAGCAGAAGTGGTTTGAGTTGGTGTGAGTGGGCTGCTGCAGCGGAGGGATGGTTTGGGGTGGGAGTCACTTGGGTGGTGAAGGGTGGACAGGAATGATGGCCAGGAAGGGTGATGTGCCTGTCGTGGGGTTGGGCCCTCCTTCCTACTTAATACTGCACTGACTCTCTTCATCCCAGCCCACCAGCTGCTCCATCCCACCTCTCATCCTCACAAAATTTCACTGACTTTTCCCACCCAGCCTTGCTTTGGCAA
This sequence comes from Pachyramphus minor, assembly GCA_013397135.1. Lineage (NCBI taxonomy): Eukaryota > Metazoa > Chordata > Aves > Passeriformes > Tyrannidae > Pachyramphus > Pachyramphus minor. The sequence goes on along the minus strand of VYXB01002888.1, from coordinate 286,509 downwards.
ACAACCTTGCAAAGCTGTTTGAACCAGCCCTGCAGTTGGGCTTAAAAAATAACCCAGACTTTTTATTTACAAAATCAAAAACTTGCTTTCAAGATTTTGGTGGCAAGTAGAAACAGGCGCAAGGAAAAGGGATAGACTGTATTCTTCGGACCACCAGCCAAGTGCTTTGCAGCTTTCTGTCTGGAAGTTGCTGGCTGAGGCTAAATCCCTCCAGCAATGCTCACCTGCTATTATCACTTTATCTGAAGTCATAAACACAGCCAGTGAAGAAATTATTTCCAGCACCTTTAAAAAGGACTCCCTTCCATAATTCACATCTGAGCTCAGTGGCAGTCGCTTTCACCAGCAGTAGATTTCAGGTAGAATTCAGAGTTTTGGAGCTTTCCTGATGAAGCAGCTCCTTTAGTTGCTGCCTTTGACAGGATATTAGGTTGGCTGGATAAGCGATGTTATCCCATACGGCAATACTTATGTCTCATGTTTCAAAATAAGATCATTGCCTTGCTTGTGCTTGTTGGCAGGCAGGTTGCTACTAGCAGTGTTCACAACACTTTGCTGTTGTTAATCATTGGCTGCCTGAGCATATTAATACTTAAAATGAGATATTTAATTAATGCCGTGTGTTTCTGACCCAAGTTTCACGTGAGCATCTCCCAGGCTGGGAAGGTTTTTGTTTCCACCACGCCACAGTGCCGGTGACAGACCACCAGTGCAGCGCTGCGTGGTGGTGTATCCGTGTCATCCCACGGAGTGCTGCGACGGCACACATGTGCTTGGAGAAGCTCACGTGTGCTTGGAGAAGCTCGACATCACCTGTATTTGTGGAACTGCCTCATCGGCTGGTGCCGTTTCACATTCCTGGCTGGGAGAGACACCCGGGCGGCTCACCATGGTTTACTCCTTTCTCAGAATCCGCAAGGAGACCTGGTGATGGCAAAGCTTGGAGATGCACTTCTCCCATCATGTCATCTATTTACATGGTGCATGCCTTGTGTGTGTGTGTGTGAGACAGCGCGGGCTTTTATT
>VYXB01002888.1:258433-282149 GCA_013397135.1 Pachyramphus minor | reverse complement strand
TCTTTCCAGGTTCCCCCCCCCGCCCCCCCCACCCCTCCCACTCTCCTTGCCCAGTTTCTGGAGACGTGGGACGCAGTCCCTCTCCTTCCAGGCATTTCTGGGCTCCTTTTGTACGGGCTCGCTCAAATGCCGTCCGGGCTTTAGGATGTGGGGAATGCGTAGGGAGTGGATGGGTAAGGTTTCCTACCCGCTGCCAAAAGCCCTGGGAGCAGCCGCGGAGCCCCCTTCTCCTGAAGAGCGGAAAATAGCCTGGCTGGAAGGCAGGCATCGCTGGCTGGCGCTCTGTAAAAAAGCTACTCGCTTTCTTCCGCGGAGAAAGTGCTGAGCTTTCTCTCTGCCCCCTCCCCATCCCGGGTGTCCTCTGTGTTTAAACTCGGGTTACAAACGAGCTGTGTTTCTCCCGCTAGAGCCCTGGAAAAGCCTCGCATCTGGCAGAGCCGTGGAGGGAGGCAGCTGACATGAGAAATGCGCCCGGGCTCCGGGCTGGGCTGGGCTGGGCTGGCGGGGAGAGGTGCCGGGCGCTTCGCGGAGGGGGCCTCTCCCTCCAGACTCCCTGGGATGTTTTTCTCATCGTAGGTCTTTGGCCATGAACCCCATCCAGAGACCTGAGATGTACATCATCGGCGCTCAGCCGGTGTGCAGCCAGCTGCCGGGGCTCTCCCCTGGGCAGCGCAAGCTCTGCCAGCTCTACCAGGAGCACATGGTGTTCATCGGGGAAGGGGCCCGCAGCGCCATCAAGGAGTGCCAGTACCAGTTTCGGCAGCGGCGGTGGAACTGCAGCACGGTGGACAACACCTCCGTCTTTGGGAGGGTCATGAAAATAGGTAGGAACACCTGGTGGAACAGTAGTACACCCAGCAGTGCAGGGAGGTGCTGGGTGCAGGCTGGGTGTCCCTCTGCACCTCTCTCCCTTCCTTCAAATACACATGCAGGAGTGATGAGCCTCATTAGTACAGCTCCTAAAGCTGCCTTTAACAAGCTTTTCCATTCCCTGGTGTGCTGGTGCTGCCCGAGTGCTGCCTGTGCCTGGGCGGGTGGCACCAGTGCACCTGAGCCACAGCAGGAGNAGCGCAGGATGGTCAGGAAGAGCGGGGAGTCTTCTGTTTTGAGTGGTTGTTTAAAGGTAGTGAGGGAAAAAGCTGTAGGCAGGAACAATGGCCCCGTGTTATCCTTACCAGCGACTCTAGTACCCTGAGACAAGGAATGCAGCCCTGAGATGTGGGAAATATGGGCTACTCCGGCATGGGAATTCCCCCCCTTCCTTGTACTGCCGCTTTCTGTGTAAAACCTAAGCGATTTTTATAATTCCTGCCCTGCTGGCCCTAAGAGGCACATTGACAGGCCATTGCTGCACTTGAATTGAGGTGTGACCTAGCTACATTGTCCCAGCTCCTTTTGAAATGCAATCATCTGATGGCAAGAAACTGAGAAATCCGGGCTCGTTTTGATGTGTCCGACAGCCAGGACAATAAAGAAAAGGTGTTAAAACAGACACACACACACTCACATTCACTCTCCTCACCCCTGTCTGAAGAGGTTTTCTTTCCCACCCACAAAGCCAATCATTTACACTGAAGAACCAGCAGTATTTCTCGGTTGTGAGCTCAAGGAAAACAGTTAGCAAGGGATGGAAAACGACCTTCAGCTCCTGAACCCCCAGCATTGCTTTCACTTTTTTGGCTTCACTCTCAAAAAATTGTATAGGCAGCAAGACACCAAGAGGTGCACCTTTAATACCTCTGGGGCGTCAAGGCGATAGGGCACCAAGTCCTGTGATCTCTTCCATCTGATCCTGAAATTTTTACATGTTATCCTATAGAATTCTAGGGCTATTTCTGCATGTGTTACTCAACCTTTCAAAATTCCTTATTTATCTCACCAGACCCATTCTAATTCTTCCCTCTCTGCCTAGCTCATACCCAAACAATTCTTCTCTGGGGTACTCCCCTGGGAAATGCCATTTCCTGACAGATACTTCTAGTTCCTGACACACATCCAAGGCATCCTTGTGCATCCTTGATCTCTCACTTTCTGATAGCAAGGGTGGTGGCCAGATGGGGCTTCATGCAATCCCAGATTGTTAAAACTTGTGCTTTGGGGTATGAAAACTGAAATTTCAGCCACCAAAGGGAAAGGACAGAAAATACACCTCCATCCCTCCTTTCTGGTGTCCTTCACTCACACGTAACTTGGCCTCAAGAACGGGATAAATTTCAGATCCTTAAAGAGATACTAGTGACTCCATAAGGAAACAAGAAAATAGCACTCTCCCTTTCTGGAGCAAACCTCATTCTCTTCTTCAGTATCTTCCTGCAACCCTGGGTTGGTCCATTGGGAGAGTCCACACCTGGAAAAGTAAGGGTGAACTAAGAGAAAGCAAAGATCAGAGCTGAAGGATGAGAAGCTGTCAGGAAAGATCAGAGTATGTACAGGAAGAAGGGATTAGAGTGGATAGTGGACTTGGGAAGATTTCTCCTCTCTGAAATGAATTTGATCCCATTTGTTTAGATGGGGAGTAGATTTGGGTTTTGCTGAAGGCAGGAGGTGTTGTGGGTATGTGACAGGTATGACCAGAAGTCCTGCTTCGTTTGTGTGTGCTGCATTTGTTGAGTCCTGTTGTATCTCTGTTAGGATCTGCTGATGGCAGTGTCTGTGAGGTGACTGCCAGCAGTTGCCCACTGTTTAAAAACCTGTCCTAACAGAGTTTTGAACTCATCTGCTTTAGATTCTCTGGACAGTTAGAGTGTGTTCAGATGTTTATACTCCAGCACAGGACAGCACAGCAATAAGAAAACTGTCACCAAAGGTGGCCTGGGGCATTAGGGGATCCATGATTCATCACTGTTGCCTGTGTCAGTGATAAGCTGCTGTGCTGCCCCTCAGTTCCACCTCCCGCTTTTGCATTTTCCTACTTTGTAGCGAGTCATTGCTTATCATTTCAGCAAATCTATTTTCCACACTGGGGAAGAAGACGAAACCTTTCAATCTCTCACATTGTGTCAGCTATAGTCATTCTTCCCTTGGTTCATACTGGTGTCTGTCTCTTGCTTTCAACCTCTGAGCCCCATATCTGGACCACAGCCCTTTTTCTGTACTCTGTGCCAACGGCACGAGAAAGGTCTGGAGACCAGAATATCTGCAGGAGTGCACAGGCATGCCAGATTGTTGTGGAGAGGGAGGGGAAAGGAGATAAGAAGGACCCAGAAGGTGTGTAATGTGCCAGCAGCCCTCGGCTGCCCACCCACCAATGCAGGCATGGCATATATTACATGATTTCTCGAGCTGCTCTAGATTGTGAGAGGGGAGGAGAACCTGACCTGGCCAAGTCCAAGGCCTGGGAGATCCTCGCGAGAGTGTTCACTCAGAAACCTGGAAATTAGTTTCCTTTCCCACCTTGTAGAACTTGGCTTGGCTCAGAAACAAGAGACCCAGTTGGTCTGTGTTTAATCATTACACCTTCATTTTGTGTGTTCCATAGAGGTGAGGCAGTCCAATGATACCAAGCTTTTGTAAAGGCACCCATAGCACTGAAGTAGGCTCCTTTTCAGCATGGGTTCCTCCTGCTGCTTGTGTCATCCTGAGAATTGCTCTTACCTTTTAAATGTGGTTTATTCAAGAATTATATCTGATGTACAAAAATTATTCTTCTGAAGCTACTTCTTGTTCTGTCAATACAGATTTTTAGACTGCACATGTGTGTGTATATATATCTCTCTACATTATATACAGACATTCCTTACTGCTACGTTTATGAGGGGAAGAGGACAAGAGCACCCCAAAAGGTCACGTTAGAATTTCCTCAGGGGAGGAGAGAACAGATCTCCCTCTGAGTAATCCTAAATGCAAGGCTGGGGTTTCCAGGTTAGTCCAGTCATTTCTGGAGCCAGAGATCTTATCTCTTCAGCCTTTTCAAATGCTGAAAGGAAGAAAAAAAAAAAAGAGTCATAAAACCAGAGAACAAAGAGAAATATTTTTTCTTTGTTTTTCTTCGAGATTGGCAAACTTTAGGGTAATGCTTTTTTTTTACAAATCAGTTGAAGCTAGATCTTTTTCATCAGATAAGTTAAATTGACACATTTTTACCATCTTTGTGTCAACCTCCCCAGTGGGGTCCGTTCTCCCATTTCCTTCTTGAGCCGTGGGGACCGAGCCCTTGCCTGGATGCTGCCCACACCACATCCCGCCAATGCCCTCACCGAGAGCCGCCGCAGCCGCGGGCTCCCCGTCCTGCTGCCGGCGGCGGGCGGGCACAGGAGGGCAGCAGAGCTCCGTGGAGCTCCAAGCCGACGGGCAGAACCTCCCGGGGCCCGCAGCCCCTCGGCATCGGCCCCGGCAGCCCGGGGTGACTCTGATCCAGCGCTCAGGAAAGCTCAGCAGAGGTGTGGAAAAGAGCAGAACAGATCTGGGGACACCCCAGTCCTGTGAGACGACAACACAGAGGTGTGGAACTGGAATGAACTTTGAGAGGACGAGCAAAAAACCCAAGTGCTTTTCAGAGGCTGTCAGGCATGGCAGGGGAGCAGAAAAAACTTGGATGTATAAACCCTCAATTGTCAGCTACAAATTTGGTTTGTATTAGCACAGGCTTTTATCACATCTGATCCTGTCTCCCAGGCCAAGCCATGGTCTTCCAAACTTACTACCAAAGTCTAGTAAGCACTGTGGTTTGTTCTGCTTTGTGGGCAGCATGTGGAAGAAAAACCCACCTTGCTGTGACTTATTCCAACCTCTCACACCACCATCCTCCAGCAGCCTTAGACAACTCATGCGGATCCAGGGGCTGCACATTGAGTTGTGCTGCTACAGCTGACAGGTGGAGATGGTTAAAACATGGACAGTAAAAGTGTAAATCCAGTCTGTGCTTTCAGAGATCTCAATCCAGCTGGAAGGATGCTAAGCACCTGGAGTCGTGTTGCTTGAGCTGTAACAGCATGAGGTCCTTTCCTTGCCTGTATTTTAATCTCTCTGGACAAGGGAGAGGTCTACTTAACAGGACATGTCCGCAGGGCTCTCTCTATACAGGCACAGATGGGTAGGGGCAAAACTGCACACTGGGCTGTTAACTTCGAAAAACCATGACATGCAAAACAAACTAGATGAGTAAAAGCTTGATTTTTTAGTTACTGAAAAATGAACTCCCTTATGGGCAGTCTCAGCTGATCACTCCTCTGTACCTGTCAGACCAGCGAGGTTTAGGGGAGCGTAGTCCTCTCCTTGTGACCTACTAGTAAGGCCCTCCCTTCTATATTATGTGTCCTGTAGTATTTTGTCAGCCTTGTGCTGTACTCCAGAGCAGAAACCGTAGTGTTCGACTCTCATTTGGGGTGGGGGGAATCACAAGTTGTTCTGCAAGGTGGATGCCATTCACAGCCCTCCCTTTGTCTTGGGTCATTACCAGTAAGTTGGTGATAAGCTGCTATTAGTTACAGATTGTCCGCAGGTGCAAATTGGAACAAGAGCATACGGAAAGTGTCAGCTCAGCCCTGCTGAGGGTGCTGGCTTTGAGAGCCTCCTGGGCTGGTGACAAATTTAGTATTCTTGGAAGATCTGCCCTCTGAAGTCATTCAAATTTGCTTGAGGTTTGGTGTAAGGAGCTTTTCACAATTAGATTGCTTATTCTAATGAAGCTTTGGCAGTTGTTCTCTCTATCACTGAAAGTTTGGTGACTCTGAAGGTGTTGGTTTAGCTATTAGACCGTGTGGTGAGAGTGCAGGTGTGGATTGCCTCCTTCTCCTCATTCCCCCTCTACTCCCCCTCTGCAGACCCACAGCACTCCTGGTGCTTGGCCTCATGCAGTGTTCTGGCTGTGATGGTGCCCCGGTCACATTGGGGCTGAATCACTGCCAGGAATACATAGCTGGAGACCCAAACCAGCTGCTTGGCTCAGATGCTGTGTAGGGCATACATGCCAAGCAGGGCAGTCTCTAGTAAACCTGCTAATGGAAAGTCTTTTCATTTATTATTGTCTACATGGGAAAGTTTTACTTGTTCCAGCGCTGCGGTTCTGCAGGCACTGGGAGAGCCTGTGCCTGGATGCTGTAGTGTAAAAAGGAGTTTCCTTCAGTTTGTCTGTAAACAATTTTCAGCTGACCTTATGCAAACCAAAATAAGGTCGATGAACTGAGGAGCCCATAAAGACTGCTTGTCCCAATTAAATTAAAATCTTACCAGGTGATAACTGGCTTAACCAGAATGTTTCTGTTGCACAGGCCAACCCTGTTGCTTGTTCTCAGTGGTTAACTGGCAAATGCAGTGGCTAAGGCAGCAGTGTGAATAACCCTCTTGCAGTTTGAGAGTTTCTTTTGGGTTAAAATGAGAGAATAGGTGAAGGGGAACGAGGCTGAGCAATCCCTGCCTATGGTGTTGCTGTTTCTTTTGGCGAAAGGCTGCAGTTCCCAGGGCTCTTAAATGTTCAAACATAGGTGTAATAGAAGTAATAACCCTGGAGGAGCAACACCTACAAACGATGAAGAACATGGTTTTCTAAAGAACGTTGCTCCAGGAATCTCAGCCTCTTCTCTTGTGCGTGTCAGATAATCAGATTTGGGTTTGATCCTGGTTACACAGAAACTGCCAGCTCTGGACAGTCAATTGACTGGAGCTGTTGCAAGTGAAATGAAAACAAAAATGGGATGCAGGCATGTGTTAGGGCAGTCCCCCTCCTCCAGAACAGGGTGCATCACGTTCTTGTGAATTCCGTGCCCCTTCTCGGAGCACACCCTGTTCCTCGCTTTCCAGGCCCTGTTCCTCGCTGTGTGCTGCGTGTTAAACGAGGTCCGTCTGTGGTTAATTTGTCTCTCTCACCTCTCTCCCAGGGAGCAGAGAGACCGCCTTCACCTACGCTGTCAGTGCTGCCGGGGTGGTGAACGCCATCAGCCGGGCCTGCCGTGAGGGAGAGCTCTCCAGCTGTGGCTGCAGCCGCACGGCCCGGCCCAAGGACTTGCCCCGAGACTGGCTGTGGGGCGGCTGCGGCGATAACGTGGAGTACGGATATCGTTTCGCCAAGGAGTTCGTGGATGCCAAGGAGAGGGAGAAGAACTACGTGAGAGGTTCAGAGGAGCAGGCCCGCATGCTGATGAACTTGCAGAACAACGAGGCTGGTCGCAGGGTAAGACGGATGCTGGCCCTTCCCTTTTTCTCAGAGGCAGAGTCAGAAGGCTGGAGATAGCTGGATACCAAATTACTTGGAGGTGTCATGAGGGGTAGTCCAGTGATACCCCTGTAACAGTGTATGGCCACATCTTCTGCATTTTTCTGAGTGTTACAGACAGTATTGACAATGATATATTCCAGCTTTAATGTCAGGCTTCCATTGCCGGCTAAAAACCAGTGAATTTTGGGGTCTGTTGAGATACTGTATGGCACATGTGCAGACATGTAAGCCCTTTCCAAATAAACTAGGTGCTGTTATGGCCCATTTTTAAAGTTAATGTCTCAGAAATCAGCTTCCCAGAGCTCTAGAAGTGACAGGCTGGTGAAAAGAATAATATTTTGGCATCTGGAGTTCTCTTCTGCTACCATCATTTAGATTTTTGGGAACATAAGGCCAGAAGCAAACATTGAATCAGGCTACCTGGCTATTTCTGGAACTTAGGCCTGACTCAGTTGCCTTGTTATTGGGCAAAATAAATAATTTCCATCTAGGTGACAAATATTTTCTGAGAAGATTCACTGTTTTGATCTGGAGACCCCTAGGGATCGAGAATCCATCACTTCCCTTTGTAGTGCAGTACCATCGTTAATCACCTTGTCTCAATGCTGTACCTCATTATCATTTGAATTTATCTGGCATTAGCTTCTAATCAGTTCTTTTTCTGACTTTTATAGCTAAATCCAAAAGCCTCTTAGTAATCAGAATTTCCCCTGCATACAAGTATTTATCTACTGTAATTTATTCACCATTCTTTTTTGACAAACTAGATAGAGCACTGAAAGCTCTCTCACTTTCAGAGGTTCTCATCAACCATCAAATCATTTTCCTGTCAATTTAGTGTACACTTTCCAGTTTTCCCATACCCCTTTTGTATGCATTCAGTGCATGCACATTTGCTTTTTACACAATTGCTCTGTCTGTGATTAATAGCCCGGAAGGTGTAGCATCTTTCATAGTCAGTACAGCCGTGTAATCCCACCTCTTTCCGAAAATAGAATGGGAATGTTTACTCCAACATTTGTGCATTTACCCCAGGGTGTTTTAAGTTTTTATCATTCTTCCGTAGAAGCAAGCTTTTCTAAGGTTAATTTTATTTCTAATGCGTGTTAAAAAATCCTATTAAGTGTACTTAGTCTTGCTCTTTTGCACATTCTTAACTAATATCCTTAGTTTCCTTATCAATTTCGTGCCCTTTCTTGCTTCTAATTGTTACTGAATTATCTTTTTCTTTCCCATGGATGTTTGTCTTTTCTGCATGTAATTTCAACTTCATTTTGACACCAAAGATGATGTGCTCTGTTTTTTTGATTGTGAAATCAGTGTGTCAGGTTGAAGTACTCCACTGTTCTTTTGCAAAATCAAATTGTGGTAAATTTCCAGTAGGTGAAAAAATGGACTTGAAAGCCATAGAACTCAGTAGGTTTTGGTTTGGGATTGGGGTTTTTTTGGCTGCAAATGGCAGAGGGTCTGCATTTGCTTAGAAATGGAGGGTGTGGTGGAGTAGTAGCCTGAACATAACATTCTTTTCTGCATTACTTGCTTTGAACGTCTTAGATGCCTGGAGTCATGAACTTGTATTACTACAAATAAATACCCTGCCTAAAACAGGGAGTATGTTATGAGACTTTAACAGCCAACCCTATTGCCTTGAGGGATCCAGAGACAGAATATGGCCAATAGTCTGAGGTGCCAGTTGAACTGCAGTGACATTTGTATTAGAAGATCAGGTCAGAAGATTCTTGCTCCATGCCACAGGTAAAATACTGCCTGTCATGTTATTCTTGTTATGTAGGCAAGATTCTTGCTGAGCTGTGATTTCAGGTGATGCTACAGATGAAAAAAAGCTTTGTCCTGCTTTAGGGCCAGAGTTAAAGGCAGTTATTTCCTGCCTTTACTACAGTGCAGAAAGTTGTTTAGATTGTGCCCAGAACGCTACGGTGCCTTGCTTCTTTGGACTCTCTAGACAAGCTCTCAAGGCCATTTCTGTGTCTCCAGTTAACCCAGGACCTGGACAAAAGCTTTCCAAAGGGGTCAGCAAAAGACAGTGTTATTTCAGAGTTGGGTTTTGTAGACTCTGTGTAACAGATGGCGGTAGGAAATAACCTTAAATTAAATGAACACAAGTCATTTCAGATTAAATTAAATCGTAGTACGAACCAGTGTGTAATTAAGCTTGTGGATTTCAAAAAAACTCTGATAAACTAAGGGAGCTGGTTAATAAGCTGAGCTAAGGAACTCGATGTGGAGGAGGTCTGGAAGTTTTTCAAGTTAAAGATGCTAAAGCCATTAGAGTTCTGCATGCCAAGCAAGAGGAGAAAGCTTGTAGGAAGAATATCCAGACCTCACTGAATGAATAACTGCCAGTGAGAAGCTGTTAGGAATAGACCAAGGGCCTACTAAGAGTGGGGGAAAAANCAAGAGGAGAAAGCTTGTAGGAAGAATATCCAGACCTCACTGAATGAATAACTGCCACTGAGAAGCTGTTAGGAATAGACCAAGGGCCTACGAAGAGTGGGAAAAAAAATAAAAAGAACTGATAGCAAATAAATAATGAAAAGCTCTGTCTTAGAGGTCAAGAAGTGTAAAGATGAAGTGAGAACAGTAAAAATCACGCTGAGTCTGACCTTGCAAAGGGTAGTAAAATAAACAGCAAAAGTTTTTTAAATTTTGCAGATTGGGGGAGATTGGAAGAAAGGAGATATAGTCAATGAGGATGGGGTTGAGTCTAAAAGCAGAGAAGTTTTGGTCCCAAAAGTAAGTGAGTACTTTACCTGGGGCTTCGAAGTTGGAGAGCAGGACATTGCTCGTGGAGATGGATGCTGTGTGTCTGCTGCACAGTGAAGATGTCTCTGTCCTCAACACTTCTGCTTAGCAGGAATAAGTACTTGAAGTGTAGATTTTTAAATACCTCTGGGACTGTATTTTTTGGGGGAAGCCAGGCAGTGTGCCACAGGGGCTGGCAAGGTCTGCCAGAGTAGGCAGTGGCTGGTGGTGCTGGCACCCTACGGGAGTGAGGAAGGCACGAGGAGGCAGCTGTCAAGTTTGGACAGGTAGAGGAAGAGGAGTTGAGGAGCAAGTACTGAAATTTGAGCCATTGGACTTGAGATGGGTGGGATGGTGCAGGGGGCTGCTGAGGAAGGGGAGTTTGGGATCGGGCCAGATGACTCAGATAAAAGTCAAGTGGCAGCAAAGGGTTGGAAGAGGGACTGATTTCCTAGAAAGCAGACTAGATCCGATAGGTCTCATTTATCTGGACTTCTGTGAAACATTTAAGGTATTTCCCACATGGAAAATTCTTTGTTAAATTGGGAAATATAAGGAAAAATGCAGCAGCTATGAGATGGACAAGATATCAGTAAGTTGTGAGAGGATGTGTCTTGATCTTCACTGGGCTTGTTTAGCAGAGCTCATCAAGGACTTGCCTTAATGTTTTTGTTTCTCAGCCGCAACGCAAACATCAGGAATGGGCTGATGAAATATGATAATGATGCAAAGGTGGCAGAGGATAATCTGAATTTTGTAGCAGCTAATGACATCTAATAAAACAACATTAAGACCATCATTTGAGGCCTTGTAGGAAATATGGTTTTAGTCATTAGGAAGTGAGTCTGCAGTCAGCTGCAGATGTAGTGTGGCTCAGAAGGTGGTAAATATCCTATAACATACTGGGGAAAGTCTCTTTATAAAACACAAGGGAATACTAATGCCATTGTATTAAGCTCTCGTGAGGCCCCACAATATTGTACGTTCTCATATTCCCAAGTAAAATGACCTCAGACTAGAAAAGGCTTGTTATGGCTGACCCAAGGGATAGGAATCTTTTCTTAAGAAAGTGGGCTAGACCAGCTTGCCATATTTAGCCTACTAAAGTGAAAGTTGAGAGAGGATATGACTGATGTCTGTGTTCATGGGAGAAATAATAGGGGAGGAAAAGTATTTTTTTGCAAAAGGCCAATTTGGCACAATAGCAAATGGGCATAAAGTGAATACATTTAGACTGGAAGTCAGAAAAAGATATTTTATCATTGGAATAGTGATCAGAATAATGGTGGCTGAAAACCTAATTGCTTTTAAAAGGGCACCGTATGCATTTAGGGAAACTGTTATTTGAAGCAGTGCCTGCTTCAATAGCAAGAGACCATACTTAATAACCAAGGAGGTCCTGTCTAGTCCTGCATTCCTAAACTTCTGAGATTCTGGTTTTGGAAGTAGGAAGGTGCTTACGTAACTCCATACTCCCAAAAGTTGGTGCTGAAGGAAGGGAGTACTGGAGACCCGGCAGTGAGCACTGCAGAGTGACCATCCCACTACATCCCACTACAGCCTTGCCCCACTTTCCCAGTCGGGATTGCAGTTGATACCTTCTGATTTATAGGCAGATTTTTGGCATGTCCCTTCACTCAGTTTCCTGCGAGTGAGAAAGTTTTCCTTGAACCCTGAGGAGCTCTGGTGGCAGGAGAGAAGATTGTCCCTTCTCTCCATGGTTCTCAGAGGAGCTGGGGGGGATGGGAGGGGATCAGAGGCCTTTTATCTTTCAGGCAGTCCTGACCCCATCACCCCTTCACTTCACATAGGAGTCCTTGTGTTGGTGGCTTCTGGCTTTATTGCTCTTGTTTGTTTGTCTTTGGCTGTTATCTCAATATGTCCTTTCCTTCCATCTGTCTTTTTCTTCCAATTGGTCTCCATTACCCTCTCTTAGTTCCCCATTCCTTATCTGTTGCTGTGTCTGGCAGACTGGGATGGTCAGTCCTTCCACGCTGTTTACCCAGTCAGCATATGGCAGGCCTCAGTCATCAGTCACTCGAGCCAGTGCCAGAAGAGCCTGGAAGGGGGTCTGGCTAATTGACCACATAGGAATTACCCATTAATCCTCTTCCTGTTCCCATTCTTGCAAGAAGAGAATTGGAAGAGAACTTGCGCTTATGGGAAGGGGCTCTAAGCCTTTCCATTAGAGGCATTTTCAACCTGTTTAAGTGGCATGGCCATCGATCAGTTGCCGCCCTCAGAACTGCATGTGGGGTCTGTTATTCTTTACCTTGACCTGAGCCTGGTCAGAGAGGAATTCTCCAATTTCCTCTGCTTTCTCCCCATCCGGGCCTCAAAGGGGGAGAGTGTAGAGTCATTTAGCAGCTGAAGCTATGGTTACCTCCACGGGACATGGATGGTGGGAGCTGTGGGGGCTGAGTGGCGCCGTGCTTACCTGTGATAACTGGTAGCATTCTGTTCCCCCACACAGCTACTACCCACATGGGCCAGATGTTTTGAGCATCAGTTGCTTAAAGCCAAGACGAAGTGAACTCAGTCCCATGACATTAACTGAGAGGGATTGAGTTGCAGTGTTTTTCTAAAGGAACAAAGCCTAGGATTAGGAAGAATCATAATACTTTATAAAAACACTTGCAAGGGCAAGGGAGGCACGAGTGGCCTGGGATTTGACAGAACCATAACCAAAAAGTGCTAACACAAGTTTATAACAAGCAGGCTGGCAATGCAGTGAGGATATAGTAAGTGTCTGGTGCCCGGGAAATTCAGCTGTAGCTCTGTCTGGTTACAGTACAGCAGGAATCCCTAAGTAACGGTGTGGTTGGTCCTCTTCTGCAGTTGTAGTTTGATCCACGGCAAGTGCTCAACTCCCAGCTTGTTACAGCTGTTACATTGCCCTGTAACATTGCGCCGTGAGGGATTGCCTCAGTAAATTGAACTCTGAGGAGCAGAACTAAAGCTTTTCTGTTTGAAGGACTCACTCCATTGACTTTCTCAGGAGCTGGATTGGCCTCCATGTGATTTAGCCATTAAGCCAAATTGAATCTTCACTAGCTGTCAAAAGCACTAGACCTTAGTTAGGCCAGGAGCAACCAATTGTTGTAGGAGAACTCTGACCTCTTGCTGCTGGTCCAGAACGTAGTCGCAGGCAGAAGGTTTTGCTTGCACTATGCTCAATTGCCTTAATCACCTAGTCCTTGGCATGAGAAAGCAGAGAGCTTTGAAGCTTTCCTCTCTCAAGTGAGTGAGGCAGAAAAAAACCCTCTGTGTTTGGCTGCCTTTTTTTCAGCAGAAAACCTGGCTAGGAGACACGTTGCCATTTCCTTCTGAGCACCCTATTTTTTTCTCATGTTTCTTGATCTCCCCCACCAAATACAGCTGGTGGCAGTTTTGCAGCTGGTGCCAAACACCTTTGCTTGGCATGTGGGATCTGGCAAAGGCACTGCAGGATGCAGGATGGTCTTGGGAGAGCAGATGTGAACCTGCTGGTGAGAGGATGAGGAGCAAGGGCTGGGGGCTCAGCCCCTACAACATGGAGTAGTTCTAATGGATGGTGTGGGGATGCCATCTCTTTGCTTTGCCAAGCTCTGTCAGTGCCTGAGAGCTGACAGGATCTCATATAGTGTGCAGTTTTGTACCTGTCTCTGGAACTGATTGAAAGAACAAACCCACCTTGCATTTCAGTTTATTTTCTATGCTTTTCAGCTCTGTTATTGTAGAATATTTTTCAGTATTTCACTCTCCTCCCGGCTAGTGTGGGGAGGAGGAGAGTAACCACTGTCTGTCTCCCTTTACATGTTGTACTTGCTCTGCTGAGGGTTTAATGCTCACTGCCCTGAATTTTCAAGACTCTTTGCTAACTTTGATGCTGGGTCTTCAGGAGTATGATACATCTACAGCCCCCGCAGGCTCCTGAAAACGTAGCTGAAAGCGTCTGGGAAAAGACAGCACGGAAAGCTTGCGTTTGCTGTTAAAATCTAGGCTTTTCTGCCTGGCGACAGCCCTGCTGGTGTGGGCACAAGATGGCGCAGGTCTGCAGCGAGGGCTCCCGGCTCAGCCCTGCTGCTCCAGGAGGGTGCCTGGTTAACACCTCCAGCAGAGCTACACTGCTCTGTTCCAGGGTGGATGCGTCCATCTCTGGCACCACCACGCCTGCTTGCTCCTCTCTGGACACTGCTGCTGGATGAGCTCCTCTCAGCAGAGATGAAGGGAAAGGGTGTGGGTCTGTGGATCTGTTTCCAGAGGATGCAGATGTATCCCCACAAATGATAGGCCTTGGTTCCTGGGGCGTGTGGTAGGAAATAGGCTGGTGCCCAGGTGTTCCCTTTCCGCAGCGCTGAAGGGAAAAACATGCCACACTGGTGTGGTCTGTGAGATGGGGAATTTCCAGAGTCCACCCTAAGAGGACTCTTCCTTTTTTTTTTAACTTCTCATGACCCTGCTATCAAGCCAGCAATCTGCCAGAGGGAAAGAAGGTGGGGTGAGGAAACCGTGTTTGAAGGCAATGGGACCAGAAACAGAAATATTTAGGGAACAGGAACACAGCAGTCGCAACAGGGAGAAGACCTTTGTCTCTCCTGAAGGGCGAAACAACAGAAATTGCCGGGTAATCAAAGCAGTTCTGAAACCGTGATGAATTCATTGTACTTAAGCCAGCTGCCTGTGCAGCAGGAATAAACGCAGCTCTGCCTGATTGCGTTTCTTTTCCCACAGGCCGTGTACAAGCTGGCAGACGTGGCCTGCAAGTGCCACGGCGTGTCGGGCTCCTGTAGCCTCAAGACCTGCTGGCTGCAGCTGGCTGACTTCCGCAAGGTGGGCGACCTGCTGAAGGAGAAGTACGACAGCGCCGCTGCCATGAGGATCAGCCGCAAGGGGAAGCTGGAGCTGGTGAACAACCGGTTCAACATGCCGACACAAGAGGACCTGGTCTACGTGGACCCCAGCCCGGACTATTGCCTGCGCAACGAGACCACTGGCTCTCTGGGTACCCAGGGCCGGCTGTGCAACAAGACCTCAGAGGGCATGGATGGGTGCGAGCTGATGTGCTGCGGGCGGGGCTATGACCAGTTCAAGAGCGTCCAGGTGGAGCGTTGCCACTGCAAGTTCCATTGGTGCTGTTATGTCAAGTGTAAAAAGTGCACAGAGATCGTTGACCAGTATGTCTGTAAATGAAAGGAGCCACCAAAGCAACAAATCTATATTATATAAATCTATATAAATATATTTTATATTTGTATAAATAAACAGATGATGATAATAATTAAAGAAGCTTATTTAAGAGACATTTTGGTTTCGAAATCTCCCCCATCAGGCCAGCTGGTTTGACATTCCGCCAGTTCTGCTGGGGGGTTGCATCTCCCCTTGGATTGTTTCAGTCAGGGTGAAGAGGCTGAGGAGGTGCTGGCAAAGCACACAAGCACACACTATTTCATTACAGAAAGAAAGCCAGCAAGAAGAAGAGTGGGTTCTTCCTGCTCTCTCATCAGTAAATCTCAGCATTTTGCATAGTTATTGCACATCGGAAATTACAGCCAGACGTGGGTGAGTCCTAGTTCTTTGAGTTTCAAACTCTGCACTGGGGAATTTGGAACCAATTCGTGGTCTGTCTAAAGGGCTTTGTCACACTAGAAGGAAGGTTAGCCAAGGCTCCCCTACCACAGTAGGGCTTAAAATCTGCAGTCCTATAAACCATTCCTGGATGCTCCCCAGACCACAATGGGGTGGAGGAAGGTTTACCACCATCTGTTGTGAAGAAGGAAGGTGCAACCTGTGGCCAACCAGCGCACAGCCTGGGAGTCCCCATGGAGCCAGCACCTCTTCTGTACCACCTGGGCCAAGGGAAATCTGTCCAGCTCAGACTACGTGGCTCTGTGTGGGAGGGAAATTTATTTTTCTTTTCCTTTCAATCCCGTGCTGAAACTGAATTTGTCAATTCAGAAGAAAAGCTGCCCCGGTGCCCAGGGATATTTGCAAAGTATATTTTGTCAGTAGAAGAAAGCATTGCACACACACACATGCACATGACTGCACAAGCACTCCTCATACCACTGCCAGTTTTCCTCTTTGAAGTGGATGCAGGTGGTCACCTTGTTCAGCTCTATTAAATCCTCCTCACTGCCATGCCAGTTGTATAGTTTCTCTTTAACATTAAATGCCCCTCAGTGACATTTCTTTCCCTCTCTTGCTTGTGTATATGTGTGTTTTTTGTTTTATTCTTTTGGTGAGGTGCCTTTTATTTTGCTGCTCTGTATTTCAGAGTCCAGGGGCCATGCTCTTCACCGGCATAAGCCCACCACAGATGAGTTTGCTCCCAGAATGTGGGTGTATGTTCACCAATGGAAGTCTTTTCTGTGGTTTTTTTCCCTTGGTAATAAAAGACTGTAATAAAATTGTACTGGGGCAGAAGGCATTACCAATGTCTGCTAATCAGTCTTACCACAGTGGGATTTCAGTAGAATCCAATTCATAAAGCAGGGAACAAATGCTGTTTCTAGCACATTTCCTGTGCCTCTGAGCATCTGCAGAGTTCATTTGCAGTCAGAACAATCAAGAGGAGCCAGTTCCCAAAATTTAAGGGTTTGCTAATATACATCGCCTTTGTTACTGACATTCCAAGGGTGTTGTTTTTTTTTTCCCCTGTAAATTTTAAAATGCGCAAAATACGCCAATAAGCAAAGAGCCAGTTGTGAAGATTATTATTTTTGTATTAAACTTCTGTTTCTTATAAAACATTGCAGTTTTACAGATTCCACCATTTCAACCACCAGAGAAGAATTTATATGTACCTTTCATAGTTCAAATATTTGAGGACTCCAGAAAAGCACAAGGAAGAAAAATTATGCTTAATAATTAGGAACTGTTGTTTTTTTAAACCAATGTGTCCAGTTTTTATTTTATTTTTTTTAATCCAACAGGCAATATATTTGCTGGCATCCCAGAATGCAGTTTTTGGAATATAAACAGTGGCCTAGATTTATTTTATTATATAAAATCCAAAGCCAGTGGTATTGTAATTCAAAGTAACGGAAATAGTTTTCCATGCATGGAAAAAATGTGAGTGCAGTGGCCTGATCCAACTGCCATTAAACTTCAGTGGGAGCTGGACTGAGCCCAAGATTGGATCAAATGTGTGAGCTATTCACTCCTGGGATACTATATGTTTCTAGCCCAGTAATAAAACTTGCTCTACCTTGGATACATCTAAAAAAGACCTTTCCTCCCACCACCCTCACCCCATGTTCTTGTCCATCCTTATTGCATCAGTGCTTAAAGGTGTTGGCTATTTGTATATGACACCCTCAGGCATTGTTAATGTGCCTAACAATTCAACATTACTTCATTTGGCCTTTCAGATAAAGACCACACATTTAAGGGAGTCGCAACTCTCCTTGCGGTTTGGCATCACAATAAATTTTGTGGGTGTAAACAACTTTGGGAGCAGAAAAGTTGGCAATGCTAGGGCTACTATTTATCTCGGTGTCCCTGGATATGTCCTTCTTTTTCCACCTAAAATGTTGTCTAGATGGAAAAAAAGATGTTTTTTGGCCTTTTGTCCCAGCACTCCAGACCTCTGGCAGCCTGGTTGGAGCCAGCACTTCCTATTGGACTGGGACCATATAGTGATAGCAGAGAAGTGACCATTAGATTTCCTTTCCCCCTCAATCCCCCCTTTTTTTATAAGACCTAGGTTTCAGTATCTTAGATTTTCTGGGAATTTTGTATCCAAAAATGTGATCCCACTAAACTGTAGCTTAAAACTTAATTTCTATGGCGCCCACATGAAAAAGAACCTCCTTAGGGTGGTAGTAAGTATAAAATAAGAACACAGCCAGATTGGCTTGATGCAAAGCCAAAAGAAGTCAAACAGAAAGCTGCAGCAGAACTACTTCTTTACTATGAAAGTAAAATAGTGCTGGATTTTAAGTTGTGCCTTTTTAGATGCACAAAGTGGTAGAGGGGTGCGGGGCTGGGGAGCTAAGCTCAATTCTGAGCTCTGCCGATTATCTGCTTTGTAATCTTACTTAATTTCCTTGCATTTTAGCCTCCAGCCTCCTGTATAAAATGAGGAGCAGAATACCTCCTTTTTCTGTAAAGCTTTTTGAGAAGTATGTCTGATAAAGAAGGTAATTGAAGGCCTAACCTCTATGCTCATTAACTCTGGCAGGCAGACAGCTGTATCCCCATTGTGTTGGGACACGCTCAATTCGGCACAAAGAGGCTCAGCAGCACCTCGGAGGGTCAGATGCTCTGAGGTGGTTGCTGAGGGGCTCAGCAGGAGCCTCGGAGGGTCTGTAGCAGCAAAGCCCTACTCTGGCACAATGCTGGAGGAAAGACTTGTGCTACAAAAGAGGGGTCAACTCGGGGCTTGTTTATTTATGGGTATTGAATGTCTTGTAGCTAGGGTGAGGCTTAGGGAGGTTAGCCTGGTTTCTGAATCAAATACCTGCCTCCTCAAATTCTGTTTGCATTTTCATATGGATAAGATATTCACACAATACGCTATTATATAGTGTGTTCTGGTTGCTGGCTGCCACATTCCAACCCTGAAGTCACTGCACTTCAAGGCTGATAGAAATGACCACCCTTAAGTCATGTAAAACTCAAATGTTTTGGACTTAAAGGCACTGTGCAAACACACTGTTATTGCAAGTCAGTGAACATCAGCTCCTAAACGGAGCAGAACAGGATGCAAATCTGTCAGCATTTCCCAACTGGCCAGTACCACCTAAGTTATAATGCGAATGAATGAGGCCTTAGTATGCTTTGCTGCGAGGTAAGCTAAGCAGTAGCTGATCCCAGAACAGAAACTTTCATTTGATATTTTATGGTAAAAAGATAGTGGCAGGGTTGTGAGAAAATTTAGATGAAGCTCTTATCACCGCTGAACTGTAGGCCATTTGCATCATTTAGAGGCTCCCATTCTTTGTGTCCAAAAAGTCTGTGCCTATCCAGAGCTGAGTGTAACAGTGCAACTGCTGCCTTTTGCAATTCAGGAAACAGCCAAGCTGAACCCAGACAAGCAGTGTGAGTGTAACTTATATTTTCCATAGGGACCCAAGTTTTGTAGCCCTGACAAAGCACAAATGAAGCAGATCTTGCTCAGTCATATAAAATCAAACATGCAAGGGTCTCTCTGTGCTCACTTGACCCCATCTAGGGAGAAGCCTAGTAGGTTTAAATTACACTGTGGGAGCAATTCCTAATCACCTGTGGCTACAGAAATATAGACAGTATTTTCATCTGCTGACACAGACACAGAACATCCCAAGGAGACCTTGGGAAATACCTTCTAGTGACTAAAGGGCATTTCTCAAGTGTCTGTCACAAGGCTTTTCCAGAACCAACTGCATATATGGTCATTAACTTCCATTTAGCTTTTGTTTAACTACAGTTGAGTTTAAATAGTTTCTAGCAAGTACTCTATGCAATCAAGTTCACTGAAGGGCGGACTCTGAAGGAACTGTCATACAGTCACAGCGAGCAGACGTGAACATAATATCAGATCCCCTTCTCAAAGGGGGCCAATCCCTGGGACCCAGAGATGTATCCCATCTCCTTGGTCCTGATGTGCATCCTGGCCATATCCTGAATCCCTGCTAGGGCAGTGTAGGCACCAATGCCCTGTGTGCAAAGGCTGATGGATACTGTTGAGTGGGAAGCCTGTCTCAGCTCCAGTGTAGATAGGTGGTGGCTTTGAGACTGGGCCACATTGTGAACATACCAGCTCTGAAGTCTAAATATAACCAGCCCAAGAGATAACCAAAGATAAGATTTCTGTGCCCAACAGAACACATACCAGAAAGGACAAGAAGAATCACAGTCAGCGGTTAAAACTCACCAAATAACAATAATTAAACCCCCCAGTATAATCCAATGATCACAGCATGCTGATGCCTCCACCTATCAGTTTTCTTCTGAAGCTGATACTACACTCCCTCATTTCTTAGCTCTGAT
Source organism: Pachyramphus minor (assembly GCA_013397135.1). Taxonomy (NCBI): domain Eukaryota; kingdom Metazoa; phylum Chordata; class Aves; order Passeriformes; family Tyrannidae; genus Pachyramphus; species Pachyramphus minor. The sequence continues at coordinate 262,279 of VYXB01002888.1, read as the reverse complement.
TAAATGACAGTTGAAATCTATTTTTTTGCATTAGAATCCAAAAAGGCATGACCTACTTGGTAGCATTTCCTCAGAGGGGGAAAGAGAGAAAGGGGGGGGAACAAACGGGATCAGGAGTTCTCCCTGTGAGCAGTGATAAAATGCAGCGGCCGTAAAAAGAAGTTCTAAATATTGACCTGTGACACTGAAGTTGGACACCTGCCCTAAGTGTCACAATTACCTCTCCACACTGCCTGGCCAGTGCAAGCTGGCTCTGATGGCCCTGGGGTACCGGCAGCAGCTCCATCCGTTTGGGATGTGGTGGCTGCAGCAAGCACCAGTCTTCCGCAGCATGACGGAATATGTGGTGAGGGTGAGGCCTTTGGTGATTTGTGAGGGGAGAAAGACTCTGAAAAGGAAGGAAATGCAAAGCAAATGCGGAGGCACCACTTTGCTGGGAGGCAGGGAGATAGCAGTACCTCCCCCTGTCAGCTGCCCCATGGTGGCAGCCATCCTGGGGAATTCAGAAGGGAGCTGCTCAGGTATGTCTGCCAGTAAAGATGAAGCAGTTTAAAGGCTTTCAGCAATAACGCATATGCCCGGGGAAAAAAAAAAAAAGAAAGAAAGAAAGACCAGGTTCTTTGTTGCCCTAGGGCAGTTTTGTTCTGAATCATAATTTGTCTTACAGGTGTTCCTGGAGTGCCATATAGCTGCGTCAGTCCTTCACAAGACTCCAAGAGCATTGTGATCACGTGGGATAGGCAGGATGAGGCATTACTTCGCAAGGACACATTACAATCCAGCCTTTTAGGGAAAAAAAAATATGTGGGATAGACCCAGTGTCAGTCACTGTGCTGGATCTAGTCATAGCCCTGTCCTGCCCACAGCCCCAAGGAGCTGCATGAGTACTTAACCATTGCCTTTCTCGGGCTGAGCAAACATTTAGATCAGTCTTTTAGAGTGGCAGCCCTCTGCAATTCACTGTGATGATTCTGGCCAGTTTCATTTACCACAGGCAAATTTGTTTTCTCTTGCTCGGGAACAAAAACAGAGTGAATCTGTAATGACCTGCCAACTTCCACAAATCACAGGGCTGTGTACGTAGGACAAACACATTCTGAGATGGAATTAAGGCAATGAACATTTTATTAATGCTACAAGTTCTAGGAATTATTTATAAATGCCCAGGCTGTACACAGCTCAGTTTTTGAAAATGTGTCTCTTTTTGACTTCCAGGCTCTCGAACCAGAATAAACTACCCTATTTGCTTTTATTTATTATTTATTGAAACAGTATTCCTATCTCAATTTCCCTCTTTATTGGCTGAGTACATGTTAAGTTATGGTGACAGGAAATGACAGATAAAAGTGACATGCAGTTTTTACATAGATTTTTCGTCAGTGGGGCTCAAAATATTTTAAAATCATTAGCGCCATTTTACAGAAGAAATCCTGAAAGACAGGGCAGGAAATACTTCATCCGACAGGCACGGGGTGGAGCTGGAGCAGCCACTGCAGCTGCTGCTCTCCCTGCTGCTGCCCAACGGCTGCCAAAGTACATTTTGATTGATGAGAGAAATCGTAACTACATGTAATAGTGCAACTGTGATCTTCAGTAACTATCCTGCTCCCTTTGCAATAATATAAACTTTCATGAATATATGAGATGGGACATGTTTTAAAGGAGACAATAGGGAATCATAGCTTTATTAACAAAGTTTTAAGGAACAGACAATATGTATTTAATGTTTGTGGGTATTAGGGATCAAAAAATCTCAAATATTAATTTATAGGGATAATTTTGCTTCCATTAACTATTTCATTCACAGTCACTGGCTTCAGCTAAAATCTCTGGGTGTGGGGATATGTATTGATTGGAGCATAGCTCAACAAAGCACCGAAGTGCATAGAGCCACACAAGTTACAGACAGACAGGCTCTCCAAATCATCCAGTTGTTCTCCTTGGCAATTGCTAAGATTGTCGTCTAACAGCATAGTGTTCCTGTAGTGTTTTGACTAGTCTCACTGTAAAACATACAGGTGTAGGGTTTCCAACATTCTCCCCAAGGACACTATTTTGGGAGGCGAAATCTCCGCGTCGCACAGGTTTTCCTGCTGCTCTGCCTACACTTCCCATTCCTTAACAGGGGAAGTTCTTGTTCTCCTCAGTGTTCCCCCTCTGTGCCTCTACACCAGACACAGGCCCTGTCACATGAGCCAGGCTTCCCAGTTGCCTCTGGTGACATCAGGCCTGGTAACACCGTCTGGTTTTCATCATTTTTTCTGGCATTGCACTGGCCGTGGCCTCCCCCCCGGTGCCGTGCCCTGGAGTACACAGGTCAGTCCTGAACACTAAAGCCTGGTCTAGCTGGGGCCTCTTCCCATCTCAGCAGGGCCTGTGGCAGCTGCCCTGGACACCAGGGATGCTTCACACCACAGAATCACAGAATGGGTCAGGTTGGAAGAGACCACAGTGGGTCATTTGCCCCCACCCCCCATCTCAAGCAGGGCCATCCCTGAGCACATGGCACAGGATTGTGTCCAGATAGTTCTGGAATACCTCCAATGAGGGAGACTCCACAACCTCTCTGGGCAATCTGTTCCAGTGAGTGGCCACCTGCACAGTCAAAAATCTCTTTCTCCTCTTCTAGTGGAACTTTATGTGATTCAGTTTCTGCCTGTTGCCTCTTGTCCTATTGATTGGCATCATCGAGAAGAGTCTGGCTCCATCCTCTTGGCACCCCCACACCTTTAGATACTTAGAGGCATTGATGAGTCCTCCTCTCAGTTGTCACTTCTAATGTAAAAAAATAGATTTCAGCTGCCATTTAAACAGAACTAAGAAAAAAGAGAGTATAGGAACAGCTTCAGGCCCTGCACAAGGGGATGGATGCAGGGCATGAGCACGCTGTGATCATTGGATTATACTGGGCTTTTTTATTACTGTTATTTGGGGATTTTTAACTGCTAATCATGATTCTTCTTGTCCTTTTTGGTACATGTTCTGCTGGGCACCTTTCCCCCAGTGAGTTTCACAGTGCCTGGATGGCTCTGAGCTGTCTCCACAGCCCCTCTTGGTCACGGAAGCACTGTGTGGCCCAGGGGTTTCCCATGACACCGATTTCAGTAGGAGAGGGTGACAGTCTGCCGCCTGCTCAGGGCACACAGGAAGTGGTGTCACAGGGGACCCCCCTGCCAGACCCAGAGCCTGTTGCTGGGGGTTGGAAGCTTCCCTGTTCCCTAACAGTGTTTCCTGTGTTTTCTTTGGTTTGGGNCTCAGGGGGGACCTTATCACTCCTTACAACTCCCTGAAAGGAGTATATGTTGCCAAGTGGGGGTCGGGCTTTTGTCCCGGGTAACAAGTGGCAGGACAAGAGGACATAGTCTTAAGCTGGGTCTGGGGAGGTTTAGGTTGGACATTGGGAAGAACTTCCTCACAGCAAGGGTGATTAGACATTAGAACGGAGCGCCCAGGGAAGTGGTGGAGTCACCACCCCTGCAGGTGTTTAAGGAAAGACTGGACGTGACACTCAGTGCCACGGTCTAGCTGGCGTGGCCGTGTCCGGTCACAGGTTGGACTCGATGACCTCAGAGACCCTTTCCAGCCCGACGCCGCCACCCTGCTCCCAAGACGGAATGCGGATAACGCACCGCCTCCTCCCCCCGCTCCCCGCCCCTCTCCCGCTGCGTCTGCGCGGCCGCAGTGGCTCCTCCTCCCAGCCATCCCATCCCTCCCATCCCTGCCTTCCCCCCTCTTCCAGGCCCGGGCCGGGTTCTCTCCGCGTCCTTCCGGCCCCGGGCGCGCAGCCGCGGCGGCGCCTCCCGCATTGGCGGCGGCGGCCTCGTGCGATGGTGACGCCGTAGGGCC
>VYXB01002888.1:206825-257997 GCA_013397135.1 Pachyramphus minor | reverse complement strand
CGGCGGCGCTGCCCTGGCCCGGCCGTGTCTGGGCCCTGCGGGCGGGGGTGCGGGGAGGGAGCGAGCGGAGCCCGGGGGCGGGGAGTTCGCTCGGGGCACGGAGGAGAGCTCGGGAATCGCCGGCTGGAGGAGGCTTTGGGCCAGGGGAGAGCTGTTAAGTGGGTCAAGAGCACCGTAAGTGGGACTTGTTTATAGCCTTCCGTGCACTTGTTGCTCGCCAGGGCAGGGGGCTCTGCTGCTCCTGGAATCTTTCTGCAGAGACAACAAAAATAATAAGGCCTCCGCTTACACAATATGGGAGCCTTATTGTGCAAGCAGAGCAGTGTCTGGGTGTTTTAAAGTGAATATGTGCAAAAACACTGGAACTACCAGCAGTAGATAATGCAAATGTTCTGTACCGCAATTTGGATATTCTCAAGTTGTTTGGGTAACCACAATTTGGATATTCTCAAGTGGCAGCTGAATAAACTTTTTAAAAAGTTGTTTTTTATTTTTTTAATTTTTTTTTCCTGTGAGAATCAGACATTCATCTGTTTGCTTAGGATGAACAACAAAGACGTTTAAACATATGGTAGTCGCCCAGAAGACAAAGAAGATATGACAGCTGTTGTTCTTCCTGGGTTTTTGCAGCAGTGTTTCTTTTTGTGTCTGTTTTAACCTTACCAGTCGGTTGATTTCGTGGCTTTAGTAGTTCTGTGGGCATTTGTTTTGAGAAAAGTGGTAATATTAAATTATAACTTTTTTTGACATACAGACTTTGTCACCCTGTGTATGTAAAATCTTATGCACCTGTTACATAGCAGAAAAGCTTTTAGATACTGCTCCTTGTTTAAGGACACTTTCTGTTCATTGTACAGCATTGAAGTTCTTCAGGCGGGTGAATTGTGTTGTGTATCACAACCGTGTTGCATATTTTTTAAAATGGACCAGGTTTTGCTAAACTGGCCAGGCCCTCTGGGCAAACCCTTCTTGGTATAATCTGGTTTTCAAGACTTGAGGTCCTTAAAGTGTAATTTAAACTCTTGTTTTCACTCCCTTTCTGTAGTCAGTGCCGGGCAGTATTAAATTTCTGGTTCCGTCCTGGCTGTGGTCTTCACAGATCTGTTCTGGAAGCTGGTGAAAAGCTGTGCACTGCACAGCTCGCTTTCTCAGCACTGTGGTAAAAATCCTTCAGAGACCTTTTTCGTAGTAGTTCAGTGACGAGGTGCTTGGTTTCTGCAGAACCTTAGTGAACCTGCTACAAATTCGGTGGCAGCTGCTGTAACACAGGAAAATATGATTGACAGAAGTAGGTTGTTTTGTCATGAAATTATGGGTGCAGCACAGCCATAAAACCCAGCCTGTTTTCCTTGTTATCTTTGGCTATGAGGTAATATTATTTATATGAGAAAGGAAGTGATTGTGTTTTGAGTTTGTTTTTCCTTTTCCCATAGGGGTACAAGCCAGCTCCAGTTATGAAGATTTTATGCTGTGGTTCTTGCATTATTATGTGTAAACTTCATCTGTCCCATGGCACTTAATCCTGTACCAAGACACTATGTATGTGTGTTAGTAGGCAACTTTAAAGAAGTTCATTGTTGTGTGGGAAGTGTAGTATTAGTTGATAAAATATGGAAATGATTCCCTTGCCTGAGCTTACAAATAAATATGGCTGTGAATAAGGTTGTTGGCAGCTTTGCAGTGAAAACCATGGAGAATAGTTGGTAATGTGGAAAACTGAATCAGAGTCAGTGATGGAGGAGTTAAAAGCTGCATCCTAGCTCAGTCCAAGTTTTCAAAATTATGCTTTCGGAGTGTAAATCAGATACGAAAACATAATCTGGTGTGAAGGGCAGGAGTGTATTTTTGGCATACTTCTTAAGCAAAAGCTTTCATGGTGAAAATTCCTTCAGCAGATTCTCATGTATTGTATGTATATTCTCAAACATAAATACAAAATGTGATGGGTATATGAGCTTAAATTGTATCAGGTCTTCAAGAGAGCCAGACACAAACAAAGGTATTTCCCTTACCCCCCACAACCCCAGTTTGCACCGATGGAGTTGTATCAGTGCTCTTGGACTGGTGACATTACTACTAGTTTGCTAAAGCGGCTAGTGAGTGGTAGTTTTGGCAACAGGGGTGAGATTCAGACTTGGAGCCTGACTGCTGGACACAGCATTAAGGGCTGGGATTGGAAAAGCCTGTGCTTGCTCTAGGCAAGCGTTTCTGCTGATTTGTCATGAAGGAAAATTAATGGGAATTGGCAGGGCATGTAATGCCAGTGATTTTAGTGCTTGGCTCTCTGCTATCTCATGTCTTCAGCTGCATGTTCAAGGAGCTGTGTCAAGCATTCATGTATGAAAGATACTCGATATTAGGCACTAAAAATTTTGCAAGTTTTACAGGTTTCTGGTTGCATAACCATATTGTCCAAGACACTGTGCAAAGCAACAAGGCCCACTTTCGTCAGTGGAGATGCTGTTTGTGCATGAGGAAAATCTTGATAAGGAAACTTCAGGAGGTCGTTGGATTATGCCATCAGCAATTCAAATCCTTGAATAGAGGTAGTTCTGAAATGGAAATAGCAGTTTTGAGTATTTATGATTTGAAAGTGTCTGTGTCTGAGTCATTCAGTGAATTTTCTGACAGACGGTGTTGGTAGCTTTGAAAAGACGTTGCACAAGATAATGGTAGTGATTATGGAAAAGTATTTGGGACAGTGGTTAGGGGGAAGACTGTTAATTTAAACTGTATTGTTTTCTGATAGAACTCATTTTAAATGCTGTTTCCTTTGTATTGACACATAAGACATTATATTTAAGCTGGTTGTGCTTAATGTGGTGACTGCCTGCCTCTACAATTTAAAGCAATATGTTTGTCAAGACAAGTTCAACAAAGAAGCTGGTTTTCAAAAATTCAGAATATGGAGACAAATAAGATACTGGGTTCTGATTCTTCAGAAAACTGATTTCTGAAAACATTTTTAACTCATTTGTTTATTTGAATATGCTACCACTACTGAAACATTTTACTTTTGAAGTAGGATGCTGCAGATCAGTACGTAAACTAGTAAGAAGCGGGAGGTGAGTTGCTTTCACTTGACTCCTGTTGCAGAACTGTGAAGTGAACAACCTCCTGCCTTCTGTGTGGCAGAGTGAGAGGTTCAGACTTTCATCATGTAAAACTGAAGAGCAGTTTAACTTGCCCAGTGATTTTCTGGAAAGTTTGTCTCAATGGTCTGACATAAAAATATAATCTTTATCGTAGTCCAGTTTGAAGGTGGACCTCAAGGTTTCCTTTCAGGACACGGTGACAGACTTTCTGTTGACAGAGGACTGCTCACCACCCTGGGATGTGGTAGCTGGTGTGGTGATAAGCAGACAGCCTCTCTCAGGGAAGGAGGTGTCACAGCTTCTGCTGCTGCTTTATTTGAGAAGTAGAAGAGAACTTGAAGCGTGTTGGCAAAATTAAGGTACTTAGAAATTTGGAGAGCAAATATTACATATTTAATACTGTTTTGCATCCTGATTTAATATGATTTTCAATTATAACCTCTTTAGAATTTTCAGGTCCTCGTGGAAAGATCTTTGTATTTCACCATTTTTTGTTCAGTGGCATCTGTCCGAGTTATGATGTGGCCACAGTAGGAAAAAAATTACTGTCCAGGTTTTGTTTGGTTTCCTTTATTTATTTAGTTTTTTTAGTGATATCTTGATGGCAGTTCTATTTGTTGTTGCACATAGCCATGATTACTCATATATTCTGCAGTTGCAGATCTCTGCTACTCTGTTAGTGGAGAACCAGGCAGGTCCTCCTTCTTTTTCTGACCAGGCAGGATTCTTTTTGTACTTCTGTATGTGTGACAGTGAATGTTCTGGGGCTTCTCAGGGCTGCCTTGTGGTTCAAATTGGTTGCAGAAAGGTGTCTTCAAATGCACAGGCAGATATAAGGTTCCCAGGACACATAATTGTCAGTGTAGAAAAATCTGCTGCACGGTTCAGTTGGATTTCAATAGCTGTGAAAATGCTGGGATGTGCCAGCTGCTGTAGCGCTCTGTGAGCAGGACTAATTAAGCCCTTGTGAGAACAGAAAATAGTCAGTCACTATTTACAGGAAGAAAGTGTTGGAACAGGCAGAGCAGTAATCATTGGCTTTGAGCTACCTTTAGACAGCAGTAGGCAAGAGAGTAGACAATTTACTTGCAGAATGGGTTGAAAGTCAAGTCTGAATGCTTACAGTGGGTATTGCAGTGTTCTGCCAGCACATCTGAGGACATTGCACACTTCTATTGAGACCTGCTACAGGAAAAGCTACTTCCCTTTTTTTCCCCTGTTTTGTTCTCTTCTCTCTGGCAGTATTTTATCTCCAAACGGTGAACGTTCATGTTATGTAACGCTGAAAACCAAGCTATACTAGATAAAGATGTCATGAATGTCACCTGCGTTTGAATAGGTCCTGTAAAAGTCTGCCAAAGTGAATGGTTGTTTTTCCAAGTGTATTTTAAGCTTTTCTATTATCATCTGCATGTATTCAAAGACAAGGTGCGACTAGGCTGCCTCACCTTAAGTACACCAAAGCCATTTTTCCTATCTGTTCATCCAATTTTCCTCCTTCTAAACCAAATTAAAGGGTCTTTTCCCCAGTGTGCATGGCTCCATCTGCTTAGAGGATTGCAGGGGCTGCCATTCCTTGTTTGAAGACAAGATCAGTTGTGCTGCTCTGTTCAGGTCTAGAGGATGACACTTTATATGCCACAGATTTCCTGAGGAAATCACTGGATGTGTTAAGCTGTTCTACAGGTTTTAGGGAAGAGTCCTTTTAGTGGTAGGAACCTTTAGTGGGCTTTTCTCTACTTAAATGACAGCATTCTGGCAAGGTTCCTGCTTTAGCTCCTTACTGAGGGATGGTTTTGGCATGTCAAGTTTGAGTTTTCTCAAGATGCTGTCGTAAGGGTGTTTTAGTAAACTGGGTGCTTATGGATATTTGAATAAACAGGCTGTTCTGGAGGGAACAAGCCATGGGCCTTCTTCATGTGTGAAACATTTTCTTTAGACTTTGTCAAAGGCACTTATTTGTGCTCTTTTGATTTCTTGTGCAAACTACTTGGTGGGTGATACCAGGATTTGGGAGCTGTAACCATGATAAGGACTTCAAGATCACACTGTGTATACATTGTTTCTGAGTTTTTGTTAGATGCAGAACTTGAGATGAAAATGGAATAATTGAATTGAGGGCAGTAAAAGCTGCCTTCTGAGAGCAATTACCGAGTCTGGGTCCTTAGATTAAATCTGAATAGTAAAATTCCTTTAGCTGGTGGTAAAATTCCTTAAGTTAATCTTGAACTCCTGCTTGTGCTAGACACATATCCGTGTCTCCCAGTCTGCAGTGGGAGCTGTTTTAAAAAGCTGTGCAGTGCAAAGATAAGTGTAGCTGAGACTGACTGTGCTCTCAGTCCTGAGAGTACTGGCAAGCTTTTAGCTGCAGGGAAAGGGATTTTAGCATCTGGAACAAGGAAGAGGATGGCTAGTAGAACTTGGGATGAAGAGCCACTGAACATGCCTTTTGGCATCTCTCAGCTGACAGCTTAGGTGTGCTTTTGTTATGAAGAACCCTGCATGGCATTTCCTGGTGGGCTGCTCCTGGTTGCCATTCCCTGGTGTAAACGGAAGGATTTACTTTTTCTGTTTTCTTTCCTAATGTTTTAATTTGTATCTTGGTCTCCGTGACTGGTGGAATGCGTGGGCATGTATTACTTAGGCAAATATTAGTGCTGTGGGGATAAGTTAGTGGTGGTGGAATCTGGTACTTTTTGACTTTATGGGATGACACAAGTAATTTGCACATGAAGAACAGTGTGCTTTGCACATTGTGTTAGTTTAAGCAATTATTTGTGTGTCTGTGTATTCCCTAGAATAGCATATGGCATTGCAAGGCTGGTAACAGTGATTTTTCTGCTCTTCTCAGTGTTAATCCTTTGGGCAAATAATTTTTTGTTTTAATGGAACATGACCACAGAAATAAAAGTAAGAACCTGTTCATAATTTTTATTAAAGTAACTATGTGACAAAGTGCCAGCTACTGGCTTTCTGCCTGCTGTACCTTCAACGGGGAACAAAATGGGTTATTTTCTGAGGTGAGTGTTCTGAGAGTTGAGAACAGCACAACAAAGTCAACAAAAGCTTTACTTAGTGGTTTTCTGACCTTTATGTATTCCAAGCTAAAAGGAGGATGCTGAAAAAGGCTTGTGTCATGGTTATCTTAATGTCCATGGTTAAGTGCAACTGCTCTTTGACTTCCTGCTCTGTGACATTTTAATAATTGGCAACCATATGAATTCTGCAATGTTACAGAAATAGTTCAATAATAGATGTGTGATAAAATTCCTTTTCTTTTTGTGAGCTTCACTAATGCAGCAGGGGAAGTTGCTAGGTAGCTTAGACTTGATTTGTAAGATATTTCTCAAGGGGCAACTTTAAAATATGTTTTTGGTATGGAAGATGAATGCTGAATTTAAATAGGAATACTGTATTATTTAAGTATCGATATATATACCTGATAATTATGAATTATTCATTTCACTCCTGTGAAGGATATAAAGAAATAGTTTTTGGTGGTGTGTTTATCTGTTCTCATTTTAGATCATCCCCCAGAAACACAGAATGTAATTTGCTAAAGTCTCCTTTTCTTTCTGTTAGGACTTCTCATAGGTGATCTGGCATTCTTATACTACCCAGGACTGTAAAGAAAGAAGATAAGTGTTAAAACTTTCTGGGCTACAAAAAGCCAATGTTTCATTCAGTAGGAAGTGACTTGTTGCTCAAATACTTGGAGATGTATGTTGGTTTTAGCTACTGTGTCTGTAAAACTCTTTAATTTGGCCTTAAACCCATGCTCTGGAGTTCAAAGATGGGATGTTGCCTCTATTCTGCCTTGAAGGAAAACTCAGTTTCAAGTTAAGCTTAGTCCTTGATAGAAGCAAGAGAAGCTTGACCAAGTTTCACTTGCATAAATGTTTCAGTCCAAAACATCAAACTGGCGCGTGATGCTGCTGAAAATGCCAGTTGTGTCAACTGATTTGGAAGGGCTCCAGTGTTGGGGTCAGTGTAGGGAAAGGGGGATGGTACCAAAAAATCTCAAAGACTTGGATAAGGTCAGGGTGGAGGTAACAGTACAGCTCTGCGTGGCTGTGGGGAACCAGGACCTGCTTTGGGTGTGGAGCAGCAGAGTTTTAAGATGCTATTGGGAGGGTGGTACAAGATGTTCTCAGAAGGGCCTTAGATTTTCATTCCTCCCCATAAGCCCTTTCCAGCTGACTTTTTCTGTGCTGGTTCACCGGATCAAACAGCCCCTTGTTACACATCACAGTAAAGTCATTGTGAGAAACAAAGCCTGATTACAGAACCCATGACTGTTTTCCTCTGAAAACTCATGTCTTGGCTCTGTTTCAATAGTTCATTATTATGTAAGTGCCTGAGGGCTTATCTGCCTGCAAGACTCACATGAGTGTTGTCTGTAGGCTAAGGTCATCCTTGAAAAGGTTCAATTCCACATTCCTGTTCTTTTAGCAGTAAGTATGATGTGACCAGTAGTTCTTGTACCACTGCCTGAAATCTTACTACATTTTGAGAGAATTCATCCTTTGTAGACATTAAAACTCCCTTGAAACTTGGTGTTTCCTTGCTGGAGATCCTGTTTTGAGGTAACAGATAATTTGAATGCTTTCTCATTTCAAGCTGAAGGGACTCGTGAATTGGGCAGTAATCAAAGTAATTTCTTTGTAACAAAGGAACAGTTTATAAGCATATTATTTGTTGCAACATTCAAAGTCACAGGTAACAGTGGTGGTATTTGGGGTTGACCAAAGCATAGTTGCATAATTCCTGTCGTAGAATGACATTTAGTCACACTAATGATGGAGCAGTTGAGAATTACTGGCACTTAAAATTAATTACCAGGCAAACATAAAAAGGAAAGGTGGAGGATGTGCTTATTAACTGCTGCTTCCATTGGAGACTGCTGCTTCAGGGGATGTGACAGAGGTAATAGAGCTGTACCAGCATATTCTGCTGGTGGTGATCCAGTTGCTAAGCAAAAATGCAGGATGTGTTTGTTAAAACTGCTTCTCTTCAGTAATTGTCCAACTGCCCTTATTCATCTTTGAACTCTTGATGTAGTTGTACTGAAAATCTTGGATCATCTGGTAAGTTGTCTGGGGAATCGGTTATATTGGGAAGCAAGTGGTCTGTTAGTGAAAACCAGTTCTGCTTTGTGTTGGAAATGTTGAATAAGGAAGCCATACAACTGGAAGGTTTTAAACTGTTGGGAATAACACTTTGTGTAGAAGTATTAGCAGCACTTACTGCACGTAATGTAGTATGTGTAGTGTTTGAGCCAGATTTTCTGCCTTGTGTACTACGTGCAGTATGGATTAAGTAGGTTGTATAATGTGCAAGCCTTCCCTCCTCCACTGGAGTGCACTGAATGCCAGTTTGGGGCTGTCATGCTTCGTACTTTACAACTCCAGAGACACAGGATCCCAAGATAAACTCAGCCTTCATTTGGTGAAATTTTTAGGCTTTAACAGCGTGCTATGAAGTGAAGCAGAGAAAATGGCAATGGATTACAGGAAAAGTCTTCTGCATTCCTTGCTGTTTTCATGCTGTAAAATTTATGTCTTAGAGGATCTCTCCCAAGCTCTGATTTCAAACTCCCATGTGGACCAAAAGCAACATTTTATGTGGCTTGACAAAGGTCCCTTTTCACTAACTTTAAGTGACCTGAGGCAGATTAACATGCAGATTAATGTATTTGACAGTAATAAATCAGCTTTAACAAGTACTGAGGTAGAGATTTGTTTGGCAGAAGTTTTGGATAAGTTATGGTGTCTGGAGTTACGTTGAACATTTATAGAGGGAGATATCTGAGACGGTTGAAAAATTTCTTGCTTTGTTAGGTTTTGTACTGATGCATCTTCATGCAATTTAATTGTAACTATGTGGAGTTTTATTTCAGTCAAGTTATTTGTTATCTTGGTGAGCGAGCCTATAAAAATGGAAGGATTCTAGTTTAAATGGAATGCATGCATTTTGTCATCCGCTGTAAATGTTTACAAGCTGCTGTATAGGACATGTACTCTAAGGAGTTTTGTTCCCTCTCTGCATAAGTTTATTAACTAATTTGAAGTTTACTTGGAGGAACAGCGTTCATGTTGATTATACATCTGTCTTGTAGGAATTTTGACCTGTAACCTTCCCAAGATTGAATTCAAACAGATCTGTGCTTCCTCATAGGTAGCCCAGCTGTTTATCAGAGAGCAGTTACAAATTAGTGGTAGGAATACTTGGTGGTTTTTTGGGAATATTATTTTAGTGGTTAAGTAACTGCTGTATGTTACTCCATGGGGAAAGGTACAAGATCTGTTTGTTTAATTGTTCTGTTGTGTTTCTCAGTACTGAGGCTTAGAAGAAATTTGTACAGTTGTGAAATGACGTGACAGTGTGACGAGCTTGGCTTCCAAATAGGAGTTCATAGTTCAGGTGAGGATGGTTATGTGCAGGAGAATATAAACCAGTCAGAGACAGGACTTAAGGAAGTCATTCTTTTCCCCTTCGTTAGGGAAACTGTAGCAGTGCATGAAGTAATTGGCAGGATTGTTCTTTTGGATTTTTTTTTTAATGTGGTTTTTTTTTCCAGGTTTGTGAGTTTGGGGGTTTTTGTTTGTTTGTTTAGGTTTTTTCGCCATTTTTAAAAAAAATCTTTTATTGTTCTGACTTCTGTCAGTGAAAATTGGTGGCATCAAACTGCTGTGTGACAGGTTAAACACCATCCATGAAAGAAGTTAAAAATCATAGTAGTAAACAGATTTTATCTAATCTGTATGTAAGAACAAAATTTGGGGCACACTTGAGTGTCTTGATTTCCTTGAGTCTCTGGAAAAAGGTAAGTTAATTCCACTGAAACTTGAAATTCCAGAATAGCTCTAAGATAAACCAGTCAAACTAGAAATCCCTCTGGCTCAGGATTCTGCCTTTATTGTGGAGTTGCTGCTTAAGCTTCTGCCCCCCTCCCGAGGCTCTTTGACCACCGACTTGTGTGTGATGCACTGTGTGATACCTGCCCAGTGTGCCCTGCTACAGAAACAGCTTCATGTTCCTGTGCTCCACTTGCTCCATTTTCTTGCCCCTGTGTCTCACCTGTGCACAGTGACAAGACCTACCTGAAGCAGGGAGACCAAGAAGCTCTGGGTTGCTTGTGGCCAGCAGATTCTGTGTGTCACTGGTGCTGAGTTGGTGGGTGGTGAGAGCTGTGCTATGGGTCTGTTCATGGCACACTTCACTTGATGCATCCCCCTTTCTGCAGGATCAAATCCTGACGTGCATATGCCAAGTGTGCCAGGTTGCAGCACCTTTTGCTGAGGCTTTGACTCTGCTTTGTCCCTGACCTTTCTATTTATACCCTTTGAGTCTCAAGCCTGGCCAAGTTGCAGGACCACCTACCAGTCTCAGGCAAGCTGACCATTCAGGGGAGAAGGAGGAAACTTGGCAGCCGCAGGGTTTTTCTGTCCCCTTGTCCTCTTGCGTAAGTCGCTGGCCAGAGCATCTCAGGGTAGTGCCTGCTGGCTTCTGGGATGCCTTTGGGAAGTTACTGGTGGTGTTAGGGTGCTTTGCCTGGTGTCCCTGGGAAATTTTCTGTTTCAACCCTCATCCTTTCTTCTGTGCAGTTTTTAGTTTTCTGCCTCATAATAATTTGACTTTCGTCATGTTTGGGTTTGCTTTCATTCATTAGGCCCTTTGCTGTCCTTCCTCAGAGAGAATTCTGAAGATTTTAGTAAGGATGTCCATTCCCTAAGGAAGAAAATAGCTAAGCATGAATGCACAAGTGGTATATGCTAGATATGTACTCAGGGGCTTCCAGAGCTAGAGGTGGCTTCATGTGCTTCAGTGATTTGATGGATTTACCCTGTGCATTTGTCCACTTTCTCCATGAATCCTCATCCTGTAGCAAGAAGTTCCAAGGTTTACTTATTTGCTCTGTCAAAGCCAAGTCCTCTTTGTGTTTGAGTTTTCCATCTGCTAACTCTGTGACCTTACCTTGGTTGATGGGCAGTGGTTGGTATCTTCACTTTTTCTTGTTGTTTTGGGTGGTACTGCTGTTGTAGATGTGAAGATGAGGAAACCTTGTGCTGTGTTGAAATCTTAACTGCAATTTTGAGTGATCAACTCTGGTTTTATATAAAACTTCCTTTGCTATCACAAAGGAAACCCTTTCTCAAATAATTTAGTAGATGTGTGAAATGGGATGTAAGGCTTCTGAACTCATGTGCTAGATTAACTAGCACATGATAAAAATAGATATCAGATTTTGTATTTCATAAATGCAGGGCTTGTTCACTTCTTACTGGTTTCCTTAGCTACAGTTGCTTGCTTATCTACCCAGGCCAGGACTTGCCTGATTATCTGGGCAAGTTGGTTGTCCTTCAAAGTTTTACTTCTGCTTTTTCTTACATAGTAAATTCACAACACTGATTTTTTGCTTTTTGTTAGGACTTACAACCTGCCATTGTCTGCTTTTCCCCCCCCCAAATCATGTCTGCCACTACTGTGCTGTCAATACTGGAAGAACCTTTCATGCTTTTCCTAAAAGTGTACCTGGGGCTTTTGAAAGTGGATAAGGCAGTGTTTATGCTTTGTTTAGATCTGACCCCCTGTCTAGAGTTCTCAGCTGGGTTTCCAAGTACATTTTTGGCATACAAATTAGTGGTTGGCTTCTACATGTAGCATTTTGTCTCTGCTGAGAAGCTTGGCCTGTGTTTTCTGTCTGTGCACATCAGATAATTCTGAAGACCTGTGTTGCATCTCAGTCACAGCCATGGATACAATAGTTTGTCTTTGCATCAAAATTACATTAGATAGCTTATTTTTCTTACAGAAAGAGAACAAACTTTACTAGAATGAGATCCTTTATTTGCTAATTCCATTGACAGTAAATGTCAGCATAAGGTATTTTTTGTTCTTTCCAGAATAGTTTGCCAGAGTAGTTTTACACGTATTAACACCTCTTACAGGTGCAATTGTGTTATGATGAGAGTACTTTCAGTGAGTATTTGAAAACTAGGGCAAATAACTATTCAGTAGTTTGCTGACCCAGTTCTTGCTTTCTGCTCCTGTTCCTCCTGTCTGGGCCCTTGTCCAGGAAATCAACCGAAATTCCTACCCTTCCTACTCTTAAGATCATGAAGGCTTATCAGCTTGGCCATGTTTCCTTCCTGTTCTCAGGATTTCTTAAAGAAATGGAGTCTCTTCTGTGATGTCTAGAGCTTCTTTCTGCAAAACAGAAAATGCAGACAGTGGCTGCTTCGCTCCCTGTTTGTGTTTAGGTGCTGCTGTAGGGTTGTATAAAGGTGTGTGAAAGGCCCCTTGGTACAAAAAAAACCAACACTGACCAGGACGCTGCAGCACAGAGAGTTCCCTCTCAGGGCAGAGAATGTTGCTGGTTCAGGTGGCCCATGTAGTTGCTTTTCTTGGGTCTGTTTCAGAGCTTGTTATTATATTATAATTTTCCTGTAATGCTTCAAAGACAACAATGCTCTTCAGAGTTGGAAAACAGGAGAAGGAATGGAAGACTCCATCCATGTTGTTACATTTTTGTTGATGGGCAAAGAGGAAGTACCCTTTGTACATGTGTCTGTTTATGAGAGTAACGTGTGAGTAAGTAAAGCCAAGAATTTATTGTTAGTATAATAGAAATCTTAAGAGTCTGACTCAATTTGTTGTCAATAGTTTAAAGTCTAGACTAATGATTCTTAAGAGGAATGTTGCAGTTAGCGTACTTAGATATAGGAAAATGTTGCCAAACACAGCTAAAATTGTCTCACACAAACTTTTTGGTTCCTGTCCCTTCCATTGCTGCTTTGGGTCTTTAAGTCAGCAGTTTTGGACTGCTGGAGAGGATAATGGGAGGTAGTCAGCCTTGGGATTTGTCTGTTTGGAGGAGTATGATGTTGATTTTTGCCCATTTCTTCTTCTTCCCTCTAGGATCCACTTGAGTTTTCTTTGTATGTTTGCTAATATGTTTTACTCATCTTTCTTCATTGGTCTAAAGCTCTAGGTTATGTCTGAATTTACTATATATGGTGCCCTTTATGTATGTTAGTTAATATTTTACAGTAAGTAATAAAACCAGGTTTGTCCAGCTCCAGGTCTGTGTTTTTTTATTTTTTTTATAACTGTCCATTAGTAAGGTTTTTGGGCATGGGGTTTCCTGATGGCAAGGCTGTACCCCATCTCTTATTCCATGCCTGTGTTCCTCTGTACTGTATCTCTGTTTCTCAGGGCCTCTGCTGTCATACTAGGCCTGTATTTCTCAACATCGCTGTGAATTCCTCTTTCTGTGGAGAAAAAGTACAGGTTACATCGCACCAAGGTAAACAAAAGTAAATGGCATCTAGTCAATTAGGAAAGCTGCTGTCACTGACTAAAAGCCCAAGGAAAGTCTAGACAGAGCAAGCCTGATAAAGCTCAGTCTTTGGCCTTGTGTTACGATATGGAGCCTATGGTATCCTGCTGGTCCTGTAGTGCTGCATTGACAGGGCTGCATGGTTATGATTTTCCCCTTGTTCAGTGTCCCCAGATCCCTGCAAATCACTTGCAAATCCAGGAAGGGTGTTGCAGACCCTCTTATGACTCCAGGCTCCTGAGCAGGAATAAATGATCCTGGAGACATCCCCTCTCTTCTGTCTTATCTTGCCTTGTGGTGACCTGTGTAGGTCAGTGGGTAGCCAGGAGTACTTTATTGTAATATGTATCTGTTGTTGTTTGGTGTGCTTCACATAATACTGTGTTTTCTGTTGTGAATTTTATAGTAAATGCAGTATTCTATCCGTGGTAAAGGCAACCTGGCTGTCAACCTTTTCTGTTTATGTGAAATTATGGTTTTATTCCTGTTTTGTAATAAGATATTTTTATAAGTGTAAACACTGTGTCTGTTTCCCTTGAGGAATTTTTTTGCGTAATCCACTGCTGTTACTGTTATGTTGGGAGTTATCTGCTGTAAATAGTTTGATGTAAAAAAATAATCTTTATTTTCCTTTAATGGTGTTGATTGTCATTAATCCTATGTTACAGTACTTAACAAGCAGTGTAGCTCTGTTATTAAAGGCTGGATTGCAATTACCTGCTTCAAAGTAGGGACAGGATGTTTTTTTTACTGAAAGTATTTAGAAGTTAAGTGCTCCTCGTGTCCACTGCTCACTTAACAGCATTTTTGGTTCTTAGACAATCCACTGTGTGTTTGGGGAGCTTTTCTAGTTTTGTGTTTGTGGGGTTTTTTTAAGTTGGAAGAGACATGGATCACACACATACACACCTTCCCCCCATATGTCTACCTGAATGCATCAATAAAGGGATATTAAGTCATGCAAAACATCTAACATGTATATTCACAAAATACTTCCTGATTGCTTGTAGACTAACATGACCCAAGTTTATGGTCTTAAACTGTTCGAAGCCTGTAGGTGTGTTTTGAATTTAAGCTACGTCCCTGCTTAAAGGGCTTGCATGTGTATTGATAATGGTTCCTGAAATTTTAGCATTATTCTCACAAGTAGACTGTGGGTCTTTCACCATCTCTCCTTAGTTATGGGACAGTAGAAAGTAAAAGATTAACTTAACATTTCTACTTTTGAACTGCATCAGTGGTGTATTATGATACCAGTGTCTCACGCTAGGTCTTGTTACAGAATTGGAGATGGTTTCAAACAATGTTACCAGAAAACGTGCATATGTGAGAGTGGCACTACATGGTAAAGGAGACTGAAAGCTCACTTCAGCTTTTCTTAACTCTCAACAATATTTATCTTTTAAATCCCAAATTATTCTCTGGCTATTGCATTCAGGAAGTTAAGTAATTCATAAATAGCTTTACCTGGTTTTGTATAGAACTTCAGCCATTTGACTAAATTTACTCCTCACTGACATAAATTAGATACAGTCTAGTTTTGACAGATCTGCCTCTGTTATTTGAGTTTTGGTGGATAAAAAAGAATCTGAAAGATGATGAACCATTTTTTTAATCTTAGACTGATACAATTCTATGGATGTGGATGTTAGTTATTTCTGCAGTGTTATTGTGGCATTTTTGCTACAGAAAATAGCAAATTTTTAGTTGTCTGACTTGTGGCAAAGCAGCATTGTGGCTTTTGAGGAGAGGGATATATGTTGTTTCCAACTGAAGAAATGTCATTGCTGAGGATAAGTTAAATAATAACTTTGCTTTGTCCTTGTTTGCATTCCCATATTTGTAAAAAATATCTTGTAGATGAAACCTGTCAGCCACAAAGTAAAACACTGATGAGCAAGCTCACAATCTCATGAATAAAATTTGCCAAGATTATCAGTAAAACTAGAGAGCAGGTGTCCAAAAACTGGGAGGAGTGACAGTTTTTTGCAACCAGGCCTCTGAGATCCTCTCTACTCTATTATAATTAGTAATCTTGGTAAGGTGCCTGGCTTGCTATGCCAGGTGTGGTCTGCAGCTGGTCAACAATTCATAATAAAGGTCATGGTATGTACATATAAAACAATTAAAGGCCAGGCCCAACAGGTAACTGTCAGGTTTTAGCAGGTTAGGAAAATACTACCTATAAAATAGGCAGAGTTAAAATTTTGGGGGTGGGGTGCTGCCCTTTGTCACGTCCTGCACATCCACAGTGCTTCTCTGATAGTGAATTGGGTTTGCATGTTTGATAGCATTTGCGTCTTTCATGGCAAATGATGATCTTATTCTCCTCCCTGGGTTAATGTTTTTCCAGACTGTCACCTGGAATGGGTTGTGACAAACATCAGAGTGCCTCTGGGTGAGAAGTGGGGCTCTTTGCTGCCCAAACAAGGGAGAGAGGGGCTGTCCCCTCTTGGCAACAGCCAGCCCTTAGATGCATACAGTGGCAGCATCTAAGTCAAGAGGTGTCCGAGCAGGCCAGGAAGAAGAGCTGCAGGCAACTGTCCGAATGATTTGCTGCTTGTAGTTTGCAGCCTGAAACGTGTGTATTTCTCTTTTGGTTTTAAAAGCACAGTGGTAGTGTTTGTTTTTGTAGGGTTGCTCCAGGCCTTGGAGCAATTTCTTGGGTTATAAAAGATCTCGGTTCAGTTTTTACAGATTCAGCCTTGGCCTTCGTTGGAGGAGAGTGCTGTACCTGCCAGGGTAGAGGAATGTTTGCTCTCTGGATCACTATCTTGGTGCCCTTTATGTTGCCATGCAAAGATCCTCTGTGTAGAGGGGCTAAATGAATGTAGCCTCAGTTTAGTGCTCTAGCTCTGGGTTTCAGTCAGATTTGATTTCTTCATCTTCACGCCGCCTTTTGTGAACTGGATGTCCTTGAGGCAGTAACTAAAAGGATGTATTCTAAATTTTCACTTAAGAGGAAAGTAATGTTTAATTTCAGTCTTTCACTTTTAGACAGTCTGTGATCCAAGGTGTTACTAACAAAAAAGAACTGCATTTTTTGTTGTTGGCAACTGTGAAGTAAGTTGGTGTGAGTAGCATGCCATAGAAATAAAATCATAAAAGGGCAAAAGATGGAATGTGCCTCACTTGGAGAAACTGAGCCATTTAATGAAAAATTAAGCAAAAGCAAGTTTTCCAGGTCTGGTCTGTGGATATTTGTGAAATGTGATGTGGAAAGGATTTGAACTTCTATTCTTAGTTTTGTATTGCTTTTGTGACAGTTCTCTTGGTTTTGTTTTTTTAAAGACTAAAACTAATTTACAGCAGGTTATGTAGTCTGTAACAGCCGGACATTGTGCACTGGGGGTGGGCCGACCTCTGACATAACACTTAACCCAGTTACAAAACTGGGCTCCAATTTGCGGTACAAATTGGACAAATGTTGTAACAGTGTAATGGGATCCTCTGAAATGGAAGCATTTTGCTAATGTAGGCAGGCTGCCGGCTTGTTCCCTTTCTTTGGACCCAAATGCATCAGAATGTGCTTGATTGTTTGCCTCTGCAGCCTGCTGTGAAATAGCTTAGGCTGAAGCGTCCAGTGACAGTTTACAAGTTACAAAGACAGCTTTTTGGCCACTGACCCTCTGCGGGAGCCTAAGCTTTGTTTTGTAGATGCCTCTTTATCTAGGGAAATTACATCGAGAAAAGAGGTGCTGGATTACTTCCTCATTGTTCCTCATTGTTAAAGATGACCTCCAAAGAATTTTTACAGCCTGATTCATACATTTTCTTCGGTGTGCATTGAGAAAACAAGGTCTTCTGTGAGGTTTTCCTCCTCCTTTTCATACATACCCTTGTTTGCTTTGTTTTTGACTGTAGTTTTAGAGAACATTTGGAATGTTAAGTGTGGATGTTTAACTCCTTGATTGAAAAAGACAGCTCAAGTGTTGTAAGACTCTAAGAAAAAAAAAAAAAAAAAAGAGAGAGATCCCTTATTTCAAGTTATATTCTTGAATCTTTCAATAGAAATGTTTTGTTATCTTTTTATCTGTGGCCTACTGATACAGGACAATTCACAAATTACTTGAAGTGTGTGGATTTCTTATCTCCTTCGCTTTGCTGTTTGCATGATGAAAAAAGCAGCCAACAAGCAGATCCCACATACAGGTACCAAGTGACCGTGGGTCAGCTGGGCCACATGTGTAGGTGACAATGTCAGATTTAACTCATGTAACACAGGAGTGTAGGTAACACCCTTCCCCTTTCCCTTACCCACACCCTGTGCCCCTGCATTGTGCTGGTGTGCACCTGCTTACCCCTGTATGAATCAGGGTGGTCAAAAAAAAGTCTACCTGCCCCAAAGAATACCCAAAGCACAAAACCCAACACCTTGTCAGCAGATCCACCGCTCATAAACTCAGCTGAGCATCAGTGCCAGTGGTGGGGACTAAGGGAACCAGATGGGTGATAGGATGATGCCGTTGTCACCTGAGAATAAGTCAAGCTTTTGTGTGATGTTACTGAATGCTGTCCGTGTTACTATACCTTTTGTGAGGGACTACTTGTGACAGAACCTCCCTACCAGAAGACAGGAGTAGAAATACAATGTGCCGAGAAAGCTACATTTAATTTAGTATTCCTTATTTGCCAAGGCAGCCAGAATCCACATCGTTGCCCATCACCCTATATAAGCTGTGTTCTTATCACAGACCATTTGCCCCACCCTATATAAGCTGTGTTCTTGTCACAAATAATTTGTAGATTGAGAGTATTACTTACAAGATTTTTCAGGCACTCAAGCCCTTCATTAAGCCT
Source organism: Pachyramphus minor (assembly GCA_013397135.1). NCBI lineage: Eukaryota > Metazoa > Chordata > Aves > Passeriformes > Tyrannidae > Pachyramphus > Pachyramphus minor. Next base: position 239,760 of record VYXB01002888.1, on the reverse strand, counting down.
TAATGAATGTTGAGAGAATTGTATAGGCTGAAATGTTCATGATGGGCCTTTGTTGTTTTGATAATAGATTAGAGAGAATGGGCTAATCTTAGGAAGAATCATCCCGTGTATATATTGCTTATGCTGCTTTAATGGATGCTTTGGAAGAGGATTGGCAAGGAAAGAGCATGCAGTGAGTGCCACTGCCTACCTGTTCAGAAAAGTTTCCATCAGAAAGGCAGTTGAGAGGGAAGTATAGAGGGATGCAATGTTCATTCTTCCTGCAAATACCAGCTACAGACAGAATGAAATAGCTTTCAAGGGATCACTCCTGTGCTGCTTGTAGAAAAGAACACACTGACAATACTCAGGAGACTGCTTTGCTTAGGGATCATGGAAGGTAGTCTGACCATCCGGGAGTGTGTGTAACCCTAAAAAGGGAGTGACAGATCATTTAAATGTGATTACACGCTGTTAGTGTGCTTTCTGTGGTTTGCTACCATGTGACATCATTTAGACTGTAAATGATGACATCAGGTGACATCATTACTTAGACTGTAAGTCAGTCCTTGTGCCAGGTGAATCCTGGGAGGTTAGAAGGCCTGTAGTGCTTATCCTGGGGAATATCTTACAAAGAATAATAGCATTATCCCTGGTGCTTAAGTTGTGTAACTACTCTTTCCTTGTCATCTAGAGGAGCGAAGCAGTGTCCTGAATATGCTGCAGTTGTGGATGTTGACTCCTGTGACATTGCACAGTTGCAGTGAACTGCTGAGATAGTATTGCCTTCTGATTCTGTTTTTGGAAAGATGGCAGGTGTCTGTGTCCAGCCTCAAACTGGCCCTGACTGTCCTCGCTGTGGGGCTGGCTGCTACTGAACTGGGATGGGGGGAGCAGCTGAGGCTGCTCTGGGGGGTGTGGTGCCATGGCAGCAGCACATTGAGTCGAATAAGGGAGTGCCTGGTTTCGTGTTTATGGGCTGTGTTTAGAACTCTGGTTGTGTTAAACTGGTAAGTCCTTTCTAAAAGCTGACTTAGCATTTAGATGTTTTCTACATTTTAAAAAAAGCACCCCAAACACAACAAAGTTCTGTAGATGATTTTCTCAGCTTATTTTGAGCACATCAGGAACTCACTGATTCATCTAGATGCTGATATTATGCTTATTATGTATGCAGTCATTAAGTAGATTTTAAATTGTACATGGCAACTTCCTCTTTAAATGGCAGCTAATTTTAATGAAACCTTTAGTTTGCATGCTACAAAAAAAAGTTAAAGGACTTCATATATGAGATTTGTAATCTCAGTGAAACACAAAACAGTATTTTCCAAGACCTCAAGTGTTCTGTAGCTTTCCATTTTCTAGTTTTTGTTTTCATGAACTATAGTCTTAGAGAGAACGGGGCGTAAAGTCTCTTTACAATGTTTCAGCCATCAAATTTTGTCTCGATGCTACTGACCATACTTAATACTTTTTAGTTTGCTTACCTTTGCATGCTGTTTTAGGGCAAGCATATTTAGCACTAAGAGGATCCTGCATAAATGAGAACGTGGAAACGTAGTTCATTGAACGATTCCACTGTCATTTCAAGAAACAGCAGGTTCTATTCCTGCAGAGCTCTGAAGTTCAGCTCTACTGCTGAATGCAAGTCTGACTCTCTGGAGGTGAAATGCATCTTTTATTTTTAACCTTAGTGATTGCTTGGCAGCAGGTGCTAGCAAAGTAAATCTTCAAGGCCTGATTTAAAAGTCTCTTGGCATTCTTGTGTTAGAAGAACCTTTCGCAACCATCTTGGCCAAATGCAGTTAAGCCTGCTGTGTGGTTGTTACTGAGGGCATTGCTCTCCCAATGTCATAGAGGTGATGTAAGGGCAGGCTATTAGGCAATGTAGTTGGTAGTGCAGCACAAAGTGGCAACTCTATTGCTTAAAGCTGGTGGAAAGAAGAACTGGTAAAACTTGCCGGTTCAACGTTTAACGCAAATTGCACAATCCGTGAAGCTAACCAGGGCTGTTCCAACTAACTACCTCTTTGAAATGTTGTATGGAATATCAGGGTGTGTGTAACTGTTGTTTATGAACAGCTGCTCTGTTTGCTTGCATTTTTTTGGTTTTTGCTACAGCTTCAAATTGGTAGAGGGGACCTGCTGTGGTCTAACCCCAGCTGGCAACTAAGCCCCACACAGCCACTCACTCAGTCTGCCCCAGTGGGATGGGGGAGAGAATTAGAGGAGTAAAAGAGAACCTGTGGGTTGAGATAAAGACAGTTTAATAAGTAAAGCAAAAGGTGTGGATACAAACAAAGCAAACCAAGGAATTTGCTCACCACTTCCCATGGGCAGGCAGGTGTTCAGCCAGCCCCGGGAAAGCAGAGCTCCATCACACATAACGGATATTTGGGAAGAAAATGAGCTCTACCCCAGCCAAAGCAGCATAGTACTGTACTGAAGTTAGACTCCTGTAGGTTGCCTTTTAAATTAAGAAGCCCATGAGTGTCGTTTCAAACTGTAGTTGTTGTTGCATACTCTTTTCTTTTTTAGATCAGTTTTGCCAAATGGCAGTGTGATTATGTCTTCATCTTTTGTGCATAAAAATAGAATTGCGATTTGGCTGCTTCAAATGTGACACAAACAGTCAAGATTTCAGCAGTTCTATGGCTTTCTAAGTATTTGTTCTTGCTCTTAAAATCTTGCTCAACTTCTTCGTCGAGCTTCCTGTGTAACACTCCTGAACTTCATCTTAATTTTTCTGTGACTCTTGTGTTTACCAAGTAAACAGCTGTGACCCTTTTAGATGTTTCTTGTCAGATGGAGGTTGCTGACCCTATAGTGAAGGTGGCAGGAAGGGTGGGCACACCATCTGCTCTGCTGTCGTGTTGTCAGCATACCACCTTGGGTGATTAAAGCTGTGTGCCATGCTGAACTCAGACAACTTGAGGTATCATTTAGCTCTGCAGAGTCTGTTACCTGCTCATTAGCAGCTCTCTCCTCTGAGGATTGCCAGGCAGCTGAGGGGATATAATATTGCAAAACGCTGCAGCAAAATTAACTATAGCCCATTTGTCACAGCTGAGAATTATCTTGCAGTGATCATATGTAAATGAAATTAGTTCCTGTAAGGATGGAATGCACTGTTTATTGGCTTTTTGGAGGTGACATTTTATTATAAGACTGCCAATATCAATTCCCCATCTTATATTTTTAATTTTCTCTCCTACATTATGACAAATTTCAGCATCTTTATTGGGTACTAAAATTCCAATTTAATTATGCATCCTGGCAAGTTAAAACTTGTTAGATGGATTATCCTAATGTTATGTGTTAGTCACATCTGAGTACTTAGATGCTACAGTAATAAGAATGACACCAAGTGATTAGTGCAAAACAAATAGATTCTCATTCAGAGTGATTCTGAAGCCTCAACTGAGGCTTCATTCTGATAATTCGCTCTAATGCATTCTGGCACTCAGATTGTAAAGTTCTCTGGATATTGTGCCTCCCAAGGCTACCAGTGTCCAGCAGGCATCTCTTGGCTGACTGTTGAAGAGATACACAGTGATGTACAAGACAAAGGGGTAACCAATAATACTCTTGGATGAGAGCTCAGAATAACTGTTGTCATTAATTTTCTGCAAATACAATAGCATCTTTAGCATTTTGAGATAAATTTACCCTGAATCCTTTTTGCAGTGTTGTAAGTTAAAACTACAGTGACTTTTCTGAGTAGAAGTCTTGGGTTATGGTTTTCTGGGGGAACTGCCTGTGTCTGATTGCTCTGATGGAATGAACGGTGTTTAAATCTGTCTGCTCTAATTCCTTACACAAGTAAAGGTACAAGCCTATTGCCAGCAGTGATTGTGAGAATGTTAATTTAGGCAAGGGAAGCTTAATTGCTCTGTGTACTACTGCCCTCCTTGCAGCCTGTCTAAAATTAGTTGCTGCATGAGCTCTGCTTGCTTGCTATTACCTGAGCAGCTGTACCAGTACTTAATGACCTACTTTTGGTGAATCCTAGCCCAGATGATTGAGCTTGGCTATGAGCTTCATAGATGCAAAAAGCTGATAATTACAGAGTATTTGTGATAAGTAGTTTATTTCTAAGTAGTATTAACATCCCGGTGTTTGCAGCTTTGTAAAAACAAAAATTTCTAAAAAAAAAAGTACAAATTTTTAAAAAGAAGTTCTATGAAGCTCGCTTTCTATCATCCTTCAAAGTTGTGTTTAACTTATGTTAGGGTGTGAAAATGTTAGTGGTCTCAAGATGAGAATTCGTTGTCCAGCGATGTAGAAATCTGTGTAATTGGTCCTGTGGGAGTTTTGGCACATAGAAAAGCAGCTGTGGCAGCTGTCTGGTAGCTTTTAAGCATGCTCTTCTTCCAGCCAGCTTTTACACCCTTCCCTTCTAACTTCAGTTAAAATATAAACTGTTTGTCTTTCAGAGCCAACACGTAATCAGCCAAACTGAACCAAGAGGAAAGAGAATATTTGGGAAGGCTCCCAGCATCTCATGAATGAACTAACGGAACTCGATAATGCTGGTTCTCCAGAGCCAGGTCTACGGCTCAGAAGAGGACACATGTCTGACCCTGCAACAGCACAGGCAGCCTTTGAGGAGGACAGCTCTCAACAGAGGCTTCTTTTAGAGGAGCCACCTCTGTCTTCTGATCAGGAAAATGTAAGTTTGATAATGATTACCTTCTAGGTTTGCTGGGAAAAGGCAGTTGTGACATAAGTGCTTCAGTGTTTGAAATAACTCTCAGCAAGGTGGACTGTGAGCCTTTTAATGCCTGCTAAGTAGTTGTAATAATACCAGGAAGATTCCAGAAGTACTCAGTTGAATGTATGGGAGCTTGAGTGACAAGACTGGGCCTAACTAATTTTACCAGTTTTTAAATTTTTATTCCATCCTCAAGGAAATGGGATTTGTACTGATTTGTTCTCTGCTGAGATGCTGCTCATATGAAAAAATGCTTATTCTGTAACTTTCAGTTAATCGCAAGTGAAAGGGGAAGATGTATTGACTTTAGCTGAATGTAATCAGAACCTTGGCTAATTGCTGTAATTTTGGAGATTAGGACAGAAAAATCTGTTTGCAGGCATTGTTGTCAGAAGAATGGCCATACTGGATTAGGCCAAGCATCCACAGTGTACAATATCCTGTTTCCGGACAGTAGCCAGGTGCAGGTTCGTAAGGGTACAAGAAGAGTACAAGGGTGGGGAAGCACGTTGTGTTGCTTCCCTAGGACACCATCCCAGTCTTTAGCAGTTGGTGGCTCACAGATTTTCTGAGCCAGTGGCAGTGTCTTTAAATTTTTGGTGCAGGAGCCTCTGTAGATTTGAGCAACCACAACATCCTGCAGAAAGGCTCCACAGCTTAATTAAGTGTTACACAAAGGTAATGTCCAAGCACTGGACAAAAGCACCTTCTGGTTAGAGAGTTCCAGAACAGTAATTAATGCTTCTCCCAGGATATGTTCAGATGGATATCAGCACAGTTAAGTGGAAGAGGCATTCATCTTAGGCTCACTATTAAATTTATCATGGATTAATGACTTTACTGTATCAGCTCAGTCCCAGGAACTGTGTGGTTTTAGCCAGCAGCAAAAACATGCCGGTGCTACTTAGTGTATGTTGGGCTGTGGCTGTAATTGCATTTGCCACAAGTTCTGGGTATGTGTGTGGAGCACTGTCATGGATCAGCTGACATGAGAACCGGTATGAGCCTGTCTTAACTTGATGAGTTTGAGCTCTTACAGAATTTAGTTTCAAGTGTTCTTGTAATGAGAAGTCAGAACAGATATTCATGCCTAGTAAGCCATGCCAGTGTTGCACACTTCTCTGGGTCATTCTCAGCATATCATGACAACAGGAAATACCCAGAGTCTTTTTCCATTCTGTGGAAGATTCTGTATGAGGTGCAAAGTCTTGGCCAATATTTGACTTCCATAATGTTAAAAAAAGAGAAGTTAAATTGTGCTGTCATGTATTTTGAACACAGATTTATCTGACTGTGTTTGGGATCATCTGTTTTGAAGGATGTTTTTGTTCTCATCTCTGACTTTCCTGGTTGAGTAATGTGAGTTACCTGCTGCCTGTTGGTGGAGTAACCCAACATAAAAGCCCATAATTGATTATGGTCATAAATTCTTTCTGTACATTTGCTTAGCTAAACAGAAATTACCTGGATGAGTCAAAGTGTTTAATTTTTAAAAATTTTGGAAATAAAATGGTTTGAACACTTTCGTTCTCTCTTTCAGGCATTCTTATGCTATGTTTGTTTTTATTTGTTTGCTTTAAATTGTATGACAGAAGGATGTGTTTCTTTTGTTTTGGCTCACTACAAGTACTTAGCTTTCTTGTGTTCCATGTCTTTTCTTTTTCCTGGTCTTCTGAAATGCTGTCACAGAAGTTTGTTGTTGCCATTTGGACCTTGCTGTTCTGTCTTAATCTGCATCACTTTCTCTGCCTTTTATGGCTTCGTGCTTTTTTGACTTTTTTTTTCTGCCTTTTGTTCCTGTCCTCTGTGATTTCTTCTTTTTTAATAGTGTGATGTATTTAAATTATTTTTCATCATGAAAGGCTGAATAACTGATGCTTCTGATGGATCATCCCAAAACACTCTGCTGTCAAAAAGTACCAATATTATCTTGCCAAATGGCCATTATTATGTGATATTCTGCAGTGTTCTAAATAATCTGGAAGAAACATTACGCTCTACATCTTCCTCTGTCTCGTTTAAGCCTCAGCACAGCTGTTACTCAAATGTCAGCTGGGATTCACTCTTTTGCTCTCCTGTCCGTTCTGGCTGTGTGCAACTGCCTCAGCAGAGATGACTTATTAGTTCAAAAGCATGATTCTCCTGCTTTTGATGAGGTTCATGTTTATATAACAGTAATATAAGGTTATTGTTCTTGGCTAGATGGCAGTAGTACTCAGCCACTCAAGCTAAACATAGCCTTATAAAAGGACTCAAGTGGTGCCCACTGCATTAGTATTCCAGAGGCTAAATGTGACCACAGTGCAGCTGATGGTAACAATTCCAGTGTTTGATAAGGGATGAACACACTTACAAGGATGAGAGCTGTGCAGTGTCTTGGTGGAAGAACCGCCGTCATCATTTAATGTGCTTTTAAGTGCTTCTACTTAGGAAAAGCTAGCATCATAATATAGATGTATTCTAACAGATACAACACTTCCCAGAAATGGACTGGGCCTAAGACTTCAGGTTTGAGTGTAAAAAATGTATTTCTAAAGTGTATTTCTATCCTGTGATAATATTGCATTGTTTACTTTTCCTGTCACCTCCTAGTACCCTACTTATATCATTGCAGCCCCTTTATTTATATAAAATCTTCCCCAGATTCTCCTATACAAGATTCCTTTGCTTCCCTTCTGCTCCACTTGTAGGAGTAAGTAGTCTGAGCTCTTACGAGGTAGTAGCTGAATTTGATAAATTATTTTAATAGTCTTACTAATATACTGTGTATTTCTAATTTTGATGGGCCAGTATGGTTCCTCACTAGTAATAAAGCATTTTTTGTGGAAAGAAAATGGGAGTGATACTAAAAAATAAAATTAACTCCTAAAAGTTTTTCTTTGTTTGTTTTTGAGGCCTTGGACCCTGGCACCAGTAACCTACCTGGGGGGTTGCATAGCTGTGAACTAAAAATTACATTAAGGATCCTACTTTCTGTAAATAGCAGCATTCACTGAATACATACATCAGAGATTTACTAGCCATATTGAACATGCTTATTCAAAATAGTAATAAAACAGCTGCATCCTTCTGCCAGTGCTGTTAATCTGCTGGTTTTACAGTGATTCTTACGAGAAGATAAAATTAATATCCTTTTACTCTCAAACCTCTCAGTCCGTATTTTATCCCGTAATTCTCAGCTCTCTCCTAGAGTGCATATGTGTACACAGATAATCCCCTCTTCCAAATACCTGTTCCAAAGAATAGATACACATCTTACTCTTTTGTTTAAACATGCAGTTGAAGTAGTGGCAGGTGAGCGCTGAACCTTCTGTGACTTGGAGAAACAGTGGCCATTTATCTGCATGTTAAGCATTTGGTGGTGAGAAGAGGATCAGGCATAATTCTTCTTGTTCTTTCAGCTTAAATTTTTTTCCCCTGTTCTGGTTTGCATGTGCTGTGTATGTGCTGATAAGGCGTTTTTCAGCAGGTGCTTCCCTCCTGTAGCATGCTGGATTGCCTTGCCTTTGGGACGGCATCCTTTCTCTTATCCTGGAGTTTCTGTGTCTTAACTGCCTTTGTAATTCCAGCAGTGATAGTTCCTGAAGAAATCTCTCTTACTGTGGCTTTGTTAGGCTGACACAATCAAATGCATGTGACTTCTCACAATGTGATGAATGGGCTCTTTATGCAGCCCTGAAACCCTGTGCTTGACTCTTTCCTTTTGTACTTTAACCTGTCAGTAACAGGAGGTAAACAAAAGAACCATTTTTTTGTTACCTTCATTTCAGTGGTCGGGTTTGCGCGGTGTAAATACCAAAGTGACTTGAAGGAGGAAGGCAGAAGGATGTGTGAGAATTTCAGGTACAAACCAGAATTTTTAGGGTAATGGAAGGCGAGCAAATGACTTGAGGCTTTTCGCTTGAATCATAGAAATTAAAGCCTTTTCTGTTACGGAAGTGTGTGTGTATTATCTGCAAAAGCAGACTACAGAAATACTTTCGGTATTGACAGAAAGGTGCATGTAAATAAATGAAATTGTCACCCTCTCTTTATGGTACATGCCATCTGAGTGAAAAATTGAGGTGTTAAGTCTTGAAGGTCACAGGTAGACATTTCAGTCTTTCTGAAGCTGATGTTTGTAAATTCTGATTGCCTGAAATTTTGTCCTTTATAGATCTGCTTACAAGTTTCTTGCTCGGTTTGAAACCATTTAGCTTTATTTTCAGTCTGGCATTTTACTATTGGTACTTTGGAATTATGATTAAAAACTTGGCATCTGCTTCTGTATTTTCCTTCTTTTTGCATTGCATTGCAGGTTTTGTTAGTGGAGGCTTTTTTCTTAGAGTGAATGGGAGAGGCCTGGAAAAATAAAGTTTGAGGTCCCACTAAAACATGTTTGCTTTTGTTTTAAAGCAGATTATGTTCAAAATTTCTGTAGATTTCTTTACCACATCTTCTTTTCCTCCATTTTTGCAACTCTTGGGAAGGAGTGTTATTTCTTTAAAAGCATGTGAGCTGGCATTATACTTCAAATCAAAAGATCTTAACATCTGAATTTATCCTTCACTTGCTGTTCTAAGCACTGGAAGTAATGTGTATTTTACTCAGACTGCTAGTCACTAAAGTAAGTGCTTGAATCTAGTAAATATGCCCCTTTTTTTTTTTTGTACAGCAAAGCATTTTTGGATACACAGAGCAGAATATCTCCAAGTATTCCCACTCAAACAGTACAAAGACATGTGATACGTTTATGGAGATGGTTTCCAGGCTCCAGAGGCTTGAGCTGGTCATATGCTGATGCATCCTTCACTGACAGTTGATGTGCCTGGGTTATTAACAGACTTTAAGAGCTAGAAAGTCTGCAGAGAAGACAAAAAACTGGTGACCTAATCAGCCATGAGTAGGCAGTGCCCAGAAGGCTGGTAACGTGTGTGAATCGGCCATGTCTCTCTGTCTCTCTCTGCTCTGTCTCCCAGAAAACTCTCATTGAATTAACAAGAAGCTTGTCAGAGGTTATGGCTTGTTGAGTTGCAGCTGGGTTCAACTGTCTCCTATTAGTGTGGAGTTTCAGCTCTTTGGGAGGGGAAGTGTTGGTACTTGAGGGTTTGCTGCCTGCCAGCAGGTTTTGTAACCGCTGCCTGCTGTGCTGCGCTTTGAAACTAGGAGAGGGAGGGAGCAGTTTTGTTTATCATTCACTGGCACAACTGTTTCCCTGGACAAGGGTTAGATTCCGTGGGCTTTGCCTTTGTTCTCCTGGAGATCATATCTGTCTGATTTGGGCAGCAGTGGGGGGACATGTTGGCCTTTCACAGTGATATAAGAGGAAACACTGTTGTACTGGTGGGTTAACTTGAATCTTCCTCCAGCTGCTTTAGATTGAATGACTCTGCTCTGATGTTAAGTTCAGCATACACTTTCAGTCTCTCGTTGTTTATTTTTTTAACAGAGCATTTATTTTTCCATAAGCCCAGCATGCTTGTTTTCTTTTCCTGCTGTCAGGACTAACAATGGCAGAGGAGCGGGAAAAGGCACACGAGACTCTTCTGCAGTAGAAGCAATTTCTGCAGGCTGTCCCCCAAAGAGTGCTGATGAGCACATGTGGGCATTGAGGCCTGTGGCCCTTGTCAAATACTGGCCAATGGACAGGAAATCAGTGGTTGCCACTGCTCAGAGATTCAACAGACCTGTTTTCATCTGAAGATATTTAACAAGGGAGCAAGTTCTAATAAGGGTTTATTAGCCAGGCTGCTGAAGCCAAAATGTGACTTTGTCCTAGGACTATTTGCTACATGAGTTTTGAATGTTAGTGCTTGTTTTTAATGAGTGCCAGCAACCAGTCACCCCTGACCAGTTGTATAAAGCTGTTTCCAAGTGCTATGTTAAATGGACTGTATCTTTTATAAGAAGGTGACCTACAAAGGAAAAATACTAAACTCCAGGAACCTCCCAGTACTTAACATTTTGACCAGGAGGCTGAAAGGGTTTTTGGCACAGTGCTAATGAAAGACTTTTTTTTGGTCCAGTGACAGCAAACCCAGCTTTGCACACCCGGCTTGGAGGGTGGATATAGTCAGCCTTTTTGGAAACTGTGGCATGGCTGTGTTTACAAAAGCCTGTCAGAATGTGAATTCTAAAGGACAAAGCTGTTATTTTAGAATGTATGCAGAAGTTTGGGGAAGTCAGGGAAAGTTTTATGGTACTGTTCATTTCCAATTAAGTTCTTTCAATCCAAAGAACATAAGCTGATGAAATTCTGAAAATTGTGCAACAGGCTTTCAGGAGAAGTGGTGTGGCACAGCAGCGCCTATTGGTCCTTCCCCTTAGGAAAGGCTGGTTACTGAAGGTCAGTTGACAGAACGGGCACAGAGGAATTGCTGAAAAAAAGCAATCTGAGGAGCTGAAAGGGATGATACAGGACTGTGATAAGAAAAATAACACTTTTATATTATGGCCTTGAACATATCTTGGCCATTGTGCTGAATGCTCTCAGGTTACTGAATCTGGCACGCTGCCTCAAGGAACATTAAATGACTTGAATGTCATGTTAAGCAGTATTAATCATTCATCTGATGAGATCAAGATAAAGAAGAGCAAAAACTCCTAGTCATGTCTAGACTTTGTGACTTCAGTATAATGTGGGGGATAACAGTGGTATTGTAAATGCAGAAACATATGTTTTCTAACTTCCATTTTAAGAAGAGAATAGTGTATAAGTACCGTGTCATATAATATCTCCATGACTCAGTGTTAGTCAGGACATTTGGGTTTTCTGAGCTGTCTTGCCTGTATTAGTTACAATGATGTAACAATAATGTGTTCCTACCAAGGCAGAGAGTTTTGTCAGGACACATGAAAAGAAGAGAGTGGGGGGAGTGATGTCAGCAGGTGAAGGAGGCAGCAAGAATTTTAGAACAGATTCAGACTGCATCATGCTTTGGAAATTCCTGTGATGGTCGGTTTAGGCCACTGGTGACATTTTGATGGTGAACTGGCATCACAGACACTTGAACTTTGAGACATGGGAGTTCATTAACTCCAGAGCTTAATACTGCATAGATATGTGCATGGTCAGTTAGGCTCTTGGGTAACTGAGTAATGACTGTCTGAAAAGGACCCCTAAACCAGAAGACTTCTGCCCTTTCTGGGGTTTAGGAGAGTTTTATTACAGTTACTACTTGTCCTGTTTTGACTGGGGTAGAGTTAATTTTCTTCCTGGTAGCTGCTACAGTGCTGTGTTTTGTGTTTAGTATGAGAATAACATTGATAACACACTGATATTTCGGTGGTTGTGAAGTAGTGCTCACCCTAAATCAAGGACTTTTCAGTGTCCCCTGCTGGGAGGGGGCATGGCCAGGACAGCTGACAGCTGAACTGTCAAAGAAATATTCCATACTACAGAATGTCATGCCCAGTTTGTAAACTGGGGGGGAGTTGGCTGGGAGCCAACCTGATCACTGCTGGGATATAGACTGGGCATCACTCAGTGGGCAGTGAGCCATTGCATTGTGCAACACTTACCTGTCCTGGGGTTTATCCTTCTCTCTCTCTCTCCTTTTTATTGTTATTATTACGATAATATTTTACTTTTTTCCAGCTGTTAAACTGCTCTTATCTCAACCCACAGGGTTTACCTTTTTTCTGATTATTCTTCCTATCCCAGTGTGGAGGCAGGCAGAGTGACCAAGTGTCTCTGTGGTACTTGGTTGCCATCTGGGGTTAACCTACGACATGCTGTTACTGCTTAACGTGTGCACTTCTTCAAATACTGTGCATGCAATCCAGAAAAACTCTGGAATTTCAGGAAGAGCAGTCCTGAAAGCTGCAAGAAGTTTTGAGAATACAGCAGTCTGTTGAAGTGATCATCGGTTTAACTTTCCTTAATCCATGCCTAGCTGGGTTCTTAGGCTCCTTGGTAACTTATGAATGCCACTAAGAGGAGGGCTGTAGATCATTTGACATCCAGCTGACATGTGTTGAAGAGAAATTTGGCCTTGCATGTGTTCCACAGAATGTATTCTGTGGTGGATCTCAGTAAAATGGGAGCTCATGCTCCCTTTGTTTCTGTTTTACTCGCTTGAGCTCCTGAAATCCCCTGGTTATCTGCACCAGCTTTATTATCTAGTAGGAGGGTCACCTAGCCAAAAAAGTGGTAATTTCTGCTGGATTGGTATTGGATCAGCTAATCAACCCAGGGATCAGAGGGGTGCCAGTGTCAGTGTGAAGGAAGATGGGGGGTGAAGGAGAAGACCACTTTTGACAGGGTAAACTTCTTAGGTAGCTTCATTCAGATTTGATTTATGTTTCAGTTTGCACACTCTATTCAATACTGAGATGACACTTTCTGAAGTGATGAACCAGAACTTTCTTGTCACCTGTGCAAACAGCAGTCATGTGCAAACTGAAACTTTATAGACATTTTTAAACTGACATCAAGAAACTACAGACCTCAAGAAAATAAACTTTTACTGCTTTAAGTCCAGAGGACACAACTTTCGAGAAAGTGGGAAAAGTGTTTCTGGACTCTTATTCTGCAATTGTGACTTGACTTCTGACAGGCTTTTCCATAGTAAGGACATTATTAAACAGTGTGTCTGTTAACAGATTTGAGAGTGATAGTATAGAAACTGTTAATCTATGTGAGAAGGATAAGCTGTTGTAGTAGACAAGAGAAGTATAATGCATTTACAAGAGCAGGTTTTACTGCACTTTTCTCTGTAACAGGATCTTTGGCTATGTGATCTGACATTTTTGGACTGTGTTCAGGCAACAAATTCTTGTACTAAATGTAAACTTTTTTTTACCTTCTGTGCCATTGCTATAAAAGAGTGAGATTTTGTTCCTAATCTTATTTAATGATAGGCACTGTGCAGTTGAGCTCTTGGATTTCTTGCTCTTGTTTGCTCTGGGTGCTGTAAGTCTTGGTTTTGGTATCAAACCTTTTTGATCCCTACCAAAATATGCTGTGAAATTCTTGTTTAGACAATGTGTTGCCTAGTTCTCTGTACAAAGTGAATATAATTGTTTCTTTCTCCCTCTTTCTTTTACATCCTTGTCTATCCCTGTTATCACGAAAGAAACAGTAAAACTTCACAAAATAAAGTGGATATGGATAAACCAGTAAAGCTGTTTTCTTTTGGCTGCTTTCACTTGTCCTTCAGATTGGGTTTATTCTCTGGTACCATTCCTCAACTCAGGCTGTGTTTATATATCTGTTGTATAATTTCCATCTCATTAGGTATCCATACTGGTTTTTAGTAGTTTTACCACTCTGTGAATTTAAAAGGGAGTAGGACTAAAACTGGAATGATTGCTTGGCATTTCCATGGAATTAGGAGTCCAGAGCTATAGGAGCATAAGTATCCAGAATTATGGATAGTGTCCCTGATTTCTGATTTGTGTGAACGGCTGGTTGTACGCCTTGCTGCATTTGTGCGGCAGCAAAATGGTAGCTGATGATTGCAACAACTTTGCTTGTTACAAAGAAATGAGGGGTTTTATCTAAAGATACTCTAAAATGCCCTGAAGACAGAATTATTTAGTCAAAATCTGAGGCACTTTAAAAAGAAATTGAGGAAAATTAGGTGACATAAAAGACCATCTGAAATATTAGCTGAGTGAAAATCCTTTTGGCCTATGGGCTAGATACTGCAAAGGCAAAAGTTATTCTTGAAAGCACTTAATTCAGGATATACCATGCCTCCTTAAAAATGGAGTATCAGAGTTTTCTTCTGGGCTCTCATTTCTTGCATAGTCTTAGGCAAGTGATACTATTTACCCAGTATGTTTCTGTGGGCAGGACTTTGAAATAGTTGAAAACAGGTCCTAAAGCATATGCTTGCTTGCTTTGTTACAGTCTGGAATTGTTGTTGAATTTCTGACACGATCAGCCAAAGAGGAGAGAATGTGGGAATCCTGAGATATGAAGGAATGTGTCACAGAAGAAATTCTACAATATGCCTTCTGTACAGAACAGTGGTATTCCTTTCTTTCAGTCACTGGAGAGCTGAAGGTCAATAGACTCCTTCAGTTTTCCAGATGAAAGCTGCTGGTGGTGTTGCCCTCCACTGTAGATTTCTGGCTTTCAAGAAGCACAATTTACTGTTCTTTCCAATTAGATGTTACGGGAAGGAGTCAAGAGAGGACGGACGTTCCAGAACGGACCTTGGTTTTTCTCCTTAGTGTGGAGAGGACTAAGAAGCTGAGCTTTAGTTTTTTTCCTTGAATGCTAATTTTGCTGTTTAATGGCAGGAAGGAGATAGTAAAATCAATTCCATTTTCTGGCAGTCATCTGGACTGTGTATATGATATGAATTCCTTTTATCACTAGAAGAAGCTCAGTAATGATTTGTTTGTAGGCACGTTGCCAAAATGCAAAGATTTTGGACTAGTTCATAAATAGCTGTGCTCTTCAAGCTTTACAGTCTGTTCAAATTTAAACCTTCCTATCATTCTAGAAATGGGAGTATGTGCAGTGCAGAGGGGGAAATGAACATTTTTTGGCTTTGAGTCATTGCAGACTGCAATGAATACAGGCTTTGATTCCATAAGGGACCTTTTTTCCCTTCAGTCCACCAAATTTTGTAAATTGAGGATTACTGACTGGTTCACCCCATTTGAGCTGGTTATTGTGTGGTGCTGGGGGAGGGAATTCTAGGGTAGCTAAAAGGCATAGCACTGCCTTTTTGTCAAATGCATTGTAACTTAAATGCCAGCCTTGCTTTTCCATAAGGTGTGCCCTTGGAAGTGGAAGGTTTCTTTGGTTTCTAAGATTGTGCAGACTCTCATGAGCATCTTATGCAGACCTCCGTGGCAGGGGACTTGGACTAGTTGATCTTTAAAGCTCCCTTCCAACCAAACCATTCTGTGTTTCTGTGACCTTGAGTTAATTATTTATAATACTGAAAACTGAGAATCCTAACCAGAGAGCTCCATTAGTAGAAAAAGCCAGTAAAATTAACAATGTGGTAAATAATGTGAGTGAATGTTGTTGAGTCAGAATGAAACTGAATTTGCTTTTTATCCTTATGCCTAACAGGGAGTGTGCCTATTTTAGAAGGATATTAAACCTATTTGCATCTTGGTGTTGCCCAATGCCTTTCTCAGTAGAACTAATGGGATAATCTAGGCAGAGTGAGTGTGTTTGATATTCTCTTAAAGTGCTGTAGAGTCTGGTTAGAGCTGATCAATATTTATATCAAACATTGATATAAAATATGAAATATTACTCAGAGGGGCTGTTCACTGGAATGATAAATGAAGGTGAGTAGGCAGTACTAGGGACATGGTTTATCTACAAAGATTTGCTTAGTCAGTTCAGTTTTCCTAGTGTGGACAAATGTAAGGTCATATGTAAAAAGCAAGGGATGTATAATATGTATTAGCAGAAATTGCATTCTGGATAAGCAGAACTGGTTCAAGACCTATTTGATGGTGGGACCTCTTTGAAAGATGGAGCTTCAGTGGCTACTGCAAAAACAGGTATTAGCATATCATTTCTCTTTTGGGAAAACAAGAGATATTGAAGACTGTACCTAGCTCACTGTAAGCTGGAAGAAGTCTCCTTTTATTTCTTAAAAACCTAAAATTTTAAGCAGCTTATTCAGTTAACTTGTTGACGGAAGCAGTTAATAAGGCTTTACTCTAAGGAGAGAGCTGTAAAGTGGGACAAATGCACAACCACATCTGAACTCGGGCTCAGAGTTCGGGGCATTAACCTGGACATTACTGCTGCTACTTTGTTTGTAGGTAAGGTATGAGAGGTTATGTACCACATCCTCAGTCACTTCAGATGGCATTATTGATACAGAATCTTGAGTTTAAAGTTGTTAACCTTGATAGGAGGGAAAAAGAGTGTTTTGGCAAATATGGAGGAGGCCGGTCTTTGTACGGATTGTGGAGCTTTCTGGGTCATGAGGTGAGTGGCAGCTTTCTGCATGAAGTCTGAAGGGTACAAAAAGCTCATTCTCTTTTTTCCAGCTTTCTCAAATTTGTTTTCCTTGGGAGCTGAAGTGTTGAATGGAGTCTCTTGACAGGTCATGAGCATTGTAGTAAGCAAACAGGAATGTAGGACTTCTGTGGCCCCCTTGCTTTTTTCCTAAATGGGAAGCTAGAATGTATCATAATATGTAGATGATGTGATCACCATAGGGTAGGAAACTACTGAACCTCATTTCTCTAAATTTATTAGTGATCTGTACCAGCTTGATGTCCCCTCTCAGTGGATTCTTTTAGCTTTTCTTTTCATAATTTTCTTGGTACACCTTGGGGATATGGGTGTTTCTCTTTATCTGAATTTTACTTAAAACTCTGATGCCTGTTACTGCTTTTCTTTGTTAACTTACCTTTGTGTAAGCGGCAGAAGTTTCATGCTAGTTTCTGAAATACCTTGAAAATCAAACAAATGAGTGAATGTCTGTTACTGGGTTATGGGCTGAACAGAAGTGTCAGTTAAACAGATCTTTAGATTTGGACTGAAAGTTGAGGTGAAACACTTATAACAAGGTAAATGGATTCCTCTCCTCAACTTACCTTTTATTACCCTAAAATGCCAGATATGTTATAGAGGCATTAACACCAACATAGTGTTATTGAAACATAAAAAAGGGGAGTAATCTTTCCCTAGAGTGGGTAGGCTGCAAGCCTCAGACTCCATATCTGGGCTTTAATGAAGTGTAACTTGCAGAGGAACACTGCTTGCTTCCAAACCTGGTGAGAACACCAGAATGGATTAGACATGTGAGTCGTTCTCAGATACCTCAGAATGTAATAATTTTTTTCCTTGTTCTTTTGAATTCCCCTCCTCAGTGCTGTACAAGGAAAGACTTCTTTATTTGCCAAGACGCCAAGTTATAGTTTTGTATGGAAAACATCACCTTTCTCTGTTAATCTTTCTACAAAGCATTTTCTCTGTTTTTTTCTCTTCCCCCAGTGTTCTGAGGATTGCAAACACAATGATGAGTCACCTCAAGAAGATGAAGGGTTTATGGGTATGTCACCTCTTCTGCAAGCCCACCATGCTATGGAGAGAATGGAAGAATTCGTGTGTAAGGTAAGGGCATGTGGAAACTGCTGAACTAGTTTCCTTTTTTAGGAAGCTCCATGGGCAGCAGGCTATACTTGCAGCATCTGTTCTGCTGATGTGAGGAAGAGGAGGTACACACCGTCCCTGAATGAGCATCCCATGTTCTAACTAGCAATACTACAGTGTCTCAGGATGTCAGTCTGTCATATGTGATTAAATTGTAAAGCATGGAACCATAGGGATTACAAATGAGACTCTAAAGCTGATCATGCAACTCAGGTGTGTCTCTTGAGAAACTCCTGTGAGTGCAAAGCAGAATAAAAGCCTTCTGGTTCAAGGCACTTTAATTTACAAGGTCACTTTGTCCAGGTTTCATCAGACTTGCAAATATTTTGCTTTTCCAACACTATTTGCATCCGTTGTAGGATAAGCTTTGTCCCTGACTTGAAAACAATGCTGTATTAAAACCATATCTAAGTAAATCCATTGTAGGTTTTGTAATTGTTGACCTTGGCTCAATTTTTGCTACTTTTGAGAGCCATGGGGCTGTATCAGTCTCTGGCCCTCCTACCTTGCTGAAAGGAATGCTCCCCCTTTATACATTGGTTCCTGCTGTTTTTATTACCTATTTTTGATGTTTTTACAGAGGGACTGTAGTTGCTTGGTGGTCTTTTGTGTGTGTGTTTTGTTGTTGTTTTGTTTGTTTGTTTTTTTCCTATGCGTCTCTTCCACTTTAAAAATGTTTTGCAGAGTGGATTGTGTAAAATGAATTCCCTCCTTCTGTTCCTACCTCAATTCAAATTTTTAGTTCAAGAAGTAAACCAGTTATTTTCTTGTTTAATGTATTTAAGAACCAAGTCTATAACTGGGTTGGTTATTCTGAATGGCTTTGTTTTGCTTCCACGCATGAGTGTGGAGAATTGATTTTAAAACTCTGGGCTCTTGTTGTTGAAACTGAAATAAGAATGTAGCCTTTTAAACTCAGTGTTTCAGGAATCTTCAGCCCTGCTCCTGTAATTCTAGCCAGACGGCAAATCCAAGGAACACTGCAGAAACAACCCCGGTACATAAAGCAGTTCCCTGATCCCCCTCTGCTTGGCAGTGCTGCTTCTGACGCCCAACTGAAGACTCCATGTGTCTTGTGTTACCAAAGCAGTGCTAAGGACATCTGTGCACACTTATTTCATGTGGAACCAGCTGCAGGAGTAGCTGTGTGCACATACACTCCCTCCCTGTTTAAAGAAGAAATATGGTGGAATTGAGTCACCAATCTGTTGCCTTAACTGATCCGTTACCATTTCTCTTGTGAGCGTGGCAGCATTTTTTGCCCTGCCTGAAATAAGGGGTTGGACACTTGTTGCTGGGTTCTTGCCCCTTCCTGCTCTCTGGCCCCTGTTAGTGCTGATGATGGGTAGCTTTTTTTGCTGGACTGCCCCAAGTGCTAGCAGATCTGTAGTCAGGTTGGCTTGTGGTGGAGGAACAGGCTTATTTATTTCTTTGAAAGAACTAGGTGTAGGCTTCTTCAGTTACATGGAAACGATGACCTGTAAAATAACAAAACATGGAAATTGAATGCTTTCCCTTCATTAGCGGTAAGAAAAGCCCGATATCCTTTCTGTTCAATGAAATGCTAAAGCATTTCTTTTTCTGGTGATGCAGGTCAGCACAGTGACTAAACCCTTATATTTCAAGTGTAAAGCCTTTTTCCCCAGAGATGTCCCATCAACTCCTTTCTGTTCACTGTACTCACAGAGTAACACTTTTACTAACAGGGGTTTTCTTTGGCCATACATTGATGGCACTCGATTCTCTGCATTTAACTGAAATCTTTTGAACTTCTAGGTATGGGAGGGCCGATGGAGGGTCATTCCCCACGATGTTCTGCCTGACTGGCTGAAGGACAACGACTACCTGTTGCATGGACACAGACCACCCATGCCTTCCTTCCGGGCTTGTTTCAAGAGTATCTTCAGAATACATACAGAGACTGGTAACATCTGGACACATCTTCTAGGTATTGTCAGCTTACTCTAATCTAATGCCAGTTGGTTTCATTGCTCTCAAAGAAAGAGGGCAAGATAGAAAGGGGCGTGGCATTAATCAGCATTATTGTTCTACTGTTAAATTAGCAGGTTGGTTTCCCTCTCCTAATTTTATCCCGTCAGAGTTGGATGGGACTTCCTTAATCATGGCATATAATACAAACAAATGCGTTAAAAATTGCCTAATTGTTGATAAATTATTGGTAGATACTTTTTTTTCCAAGTGTGTAGGTGTTAATTCAGATCACATTTATTACCACAAGAACATGCTTATGTTGCAGCTTCTGTGACTGATTTCAACTTGTGAGGAGCCTTGAAGGGAAAGGGTTTCTTTGAACTTTGCCCTTTTCTTTCTACATTTTGCAACTTATTGCTATAGTTGTCGGGCATCTTGCTAAACAAGTGAAAATACAGGGTCTGTCCAAGTCTGAGGCAGACTGTGGTTGGGATGTGTAACTGAAGTAGGGCAGCACTCAACTCTGCATGTGCTGCTGGCTGTCAGGCAACTCCTGTTTAGTGGCCCTATACATTACAGTCATGCTTCTAAAGAAAAGCTCTCAGTATGCATGAACTTGACACCTCTCTGCTTTGCTGTTTTTCAGGATGTGTGTTCTTCCTCTGCCTGGGAATCTTCTACATGTTCCGGCCAAACATGTCCTTTGTAGCACCTGTGCAGGAGAAAGTGGTCGTTGGCTTGTTCTTCTTGGGAGCCATACTCTGCCTCTCCTTCTCATGGCTCTTCCACACAGTTTATTGCCACTCAGAAGGTGTTTCCCGGCTCTTCTCCAAGTAAGTGCCTAAGGAACAGGGTAGGCCAAATAGGAAACAGGTGGGAAAACAGGGCTGGGATTTGTGCCTGGAGCCCCAGTGTGGGAGTTGTTCATTTCATGACTGCATGTACTTTGGAACAGAGTTGAGCAGAGATTTAATGCAGCTTCTTCTAATTATAGTTTGTTTCAGCGTGAGTTTTTGTGCTGTCATTCTAGTCTTAAAACTCCATCGTTTTCTGCTGCTTGGCAGGCATGTGCTTGCATCTTGCTTCTGTAAGTAATATACCTTCAGCTTAGTTGCAGGACTTTGAATTTTTAATGCTACTGTCACTTCTTATCATTTCAACTGTTTTGACTAACTTTAAATCTTAAACTTATGTAAGACAGTTCCACAGCGTGTATCAAGATGTTTTGGTCTTTTGGTTTTACCCCACGTTCTTTTTTGGCTGGCTGCTGAATATCTCATATTTCCTAAGATTACTCAACCTAGGATTCTGTAATCTGCAAGACCACCTTTAAAGTAACCCAGCTATTAAGTCCCCTACTGAAAAATTAACTCCACCAACTTCTCTAGAAGTGTTTTGTCAGTTTGGGGTAAAAAGCAGTGGCTGTGGATTTCCTTTTTCACACTGGTATGTAGAAAAACCAGCGTGGTTTGAAAAATTGTGACACTTTTCCTCTGTGCCCACTTAAGCTGGTGCATAACTAAGTGATGCTTGTCAGATACTGAAGGGTTTGCATGGGCTGTGCTCTGGCAACATACTGTGTGCTCCGTGTTTAGGGGGCTCTTGTGCTGCTTTTTACCTCATCTGAAACTCCAATTTGAGTTTTCCTCAAAAAGCTTTGGTCTAAAGGTTGCTGAAGGTATTGCTGATGACTGTCCAAAAATGGCCTTACTGACTGTCTGCCAAGGGAGTCCATTGCTGTAGGAGGGCATTGGTAGAAGAGTTGCCATCAGGAAATAAGCTGCAACAGCCAGAGTAATTTAGTTTTGCAGTGAGAAGTAGACAGTTGGTCTCTACTAAAGAAGGGCGTGTGGCTGAGAGGACTTCTAAAGGTTTGCATTTCTTACGAAACTGATTTTTTGTTTCCTTCTAGGCTGGATTATTCTGGCATTGCACTTCTCATAATGGGCAGCTTTGTACCGTGGCTGTACTACTCCTTCTACTGCAACCCTCAGCCTTGCTTCATCTACTTGATTGTGATCTGTGTCCTGGGCATCGCAGCCATAATTGTCTCACAATGGGACATGTTTGCCACCCCTGAATACCGGGGTGTAAGGGCAGGTAAGACCTCAAGTTAACTGTTTGGCTACTTGACTGCCTTTCCTCCTTCCTACTTGCCACTTGGACAAACCATCTGGGGAAGACTTAAGAGAGCTTAATTTTATAGAGACCTAATATTCTTGGATTGGGAGCTTGATGGGTTTGCTTTCCAGCATGTATTTTACATGGATATGCACAGGCAAGGACAAGTGCAAGTCCTGGAAGTGCCTTCCTGAAATGAGCAGTAACACATGCAGTAGGAAAGGTAGTGCAAAGTATTTCTAGCCACTTTGCTCCCAAAAAACGACTGACTGCTTGGTGTGTGTATGTGTACTTCTGCTGTTTGTCTTGGTTTGGTAACACTAGGCTCAGACACTGGCAAATCATTGGATGACTGAACTAATCTGTATGATTTGCCCAGATAAAATACACAGTCGAGACAAAAACTATTTGTGCTCTTTGTCAAAAGAACAAAACCAGATTTTGTTTCACATTTTGAGGTAGGGGAAAAAGAGAAAGCTTAGGGGGCAGCTGTGGAATGTGCACACAGCTGGGTTGAATAGTAATATTTCTTGTTTCTTAACCTGCTCATGCTGTCTGCAGTAAAGCTAGATTTCCTGGACAAGTTATTGGTGTACCTTCAGAGAGTTCAGCTTTCCAAACTTAAAATCTCTGTATGGGTCATGAACATCCCCCACACGCCCACTTTTTTTTTTTTTACAAGTTTTCTGTGCTTGCTGCTAAAATCTAAACAAACAAACCATGTTTCTCTTACGTGGCAGATGAAATGAGCGCAGTTGCCCCTTTTCTGTTTCCTAGGACTGGTTGTGCAGTGTATGATAAACAACCCCTTTGTTGTTTCTGTTTGCCTTGCTCTTGAGAGATGATGGTGAAGTGAGGCACAGTCTGCGTGGTCTCAGTTCCCTCTACAGGCCAAGAGCAGTAACTGGCCTCACGTACACTGAAGCTGGCAGGAGCAATCAGTAAATGAAATATTTTGGCTATCTGCTGGAACATATAGCTGAGTAGCTTCTGGTAGATGAAGGAAGTCTGTGCATTCTTTAGCTTCCTTCCCAATAAATCTCTCCTGGGCACCTCCAGCTTCAAGAGCTGTCACCTTCCTGCTGCTTTGGCAAATACTGAGTTTTCCTTCCGTAGCTTTTGTGTTTTCGTTGTGTCCCTTTACCGCCACCGTGCTCAAACCTGACTCTCCCGCATTTTCTTTACCTCCCAGGAGTATTTCTAGGTCTGGGTCTTAGTGGGGTAATTCCCACTCTGCACTTTGTCATCTCTGAGGGGCTCCTGAAAGCAGCCACAATGGGGCAGATAGGCTGGCTGGCACTCATGGCATGCCTGTACATCACTGGTGCTGCGCTATATGCTGCCCGCATCCCGGAGAGATTCTTCCCTGGCAAGTGTGACATCTGGGTGAGTCTACAGAAGGGCTGGGTGAGGAGACCAGTGTGAAAGCTGGTTCCCCTTGAGGCTGAAGGATGTTGTGTCAGTGTTTTCTTATTGCAAGTATCAAAATACTGCACCAGGAGCAATAGGTCTTCAAGGGCCAAATAACTGGGCTCTCTGAGCCTGGCTTTCCTGGTGCCTCTCTTCCTGAGTTGTCACAACCTGGCTGGTCTGAGGTAACTGCTGGTGTGCAAATTCACCCCAGCACATGTACTAGACACCTTTAACAGATGGCCAAGCAACTCTGTGAACGTGTGTGTGTGTGTGTGTGTGTGTGTTGAGGATCCTACAAACACTCATCTTTATCTTGCTTCTGTGCAGAATAGTATGTGGTTGTTCTGCTGATGTTCATTGAGTTCTCTGGGATCTGCACCAGGGCTGGCTCTTCATCTTGTGCAGCCAGTGAAAATGCTGGATAGAGATGGTGGACTTTGAAGGGATCTCTGGCCTAGGAGAAGGGAAAGTGGGGTGAGCAAGTGGGTGGGTGGGGTAGATTTGGTATGAGGGAAAGAATAATGAGGACTGAAGGAGAAATACATGGGGAAGATGTAAAGAAAGAAATTGGGTGAAGCGAGAGTAGAGATGAGGGGGAGGTGGACTTTTGGAAGGCCACTGTACTTCCATGAGCATAATTAAGGCCCGTAAGGGCTGGAAGTGAGACTGAGGCTTGAGTTGTTTGAGTGGCTTTTGCACAGCACCAGTTTGCTTGACCAAAGAAAGCATTGCTGCTCTAGGTTCCAAAAGCACTGGTGTACCACCAACTCTTCTCCAAGCTTTCCATGAAGCCTGCAAACACACATTTGTAGGAATATTTCAAGAGCATTATCCATATTGGTATGGCTTCCCTCAAACAAGGGTGTGCTTTGTCAGGTAACTGCCTCACAGTTTTCATTCTGCTGTACTGTAATCAATAACATCCCGGGCATTCATTCAGAACATTTAGTTGTTTCTAGGTTTTAATATAATACCATTTTTTCCCCTGTTCTGTTTTGCTGTGGTAGCGAAGTAAAATAACACCATTCAAAATCCATTTGGCAAAACTTACGCCTGTGACCAGAGCAGAGTTTGTACCTGTTATCTGTATGAGAGAGACCTTTTTATCAATAAATCAGCAGTGTGTCTTACGAGGGAGCTAATTTTAAAAGTGTCCTGCTTAAGCCTCTTGCCTAAGGCTCTGAACTCATCCCTGTCCCTTCACAAAGATGAGTTGTAGCACTTCCATACTATATTGACTACATAACTGACCAGCTGGTTAAGATGACGCTGAAGGGAAGGGGGGTGCTGGGGTGGGTGTAGAATTCAATTATTTTGCTAATGACAGGAGAGGGATGGGCTTTAACACACAACTTGGAGAACTCTGCAGCTCGTGGTGTGAGGTTCTGCTCCCTGTCACTGTGCACTTCAGTGGAATGTGTGGCTGTTTGGGAGGCAGGGTTGCACTGGACCCCCAGGTGCCCCGGCTGAACAGGAGTGTTTTCTTTCCCGCAGTTCCACTCCCATCAGCTGTTCCACGTCTTTGTCGTGGCTGGCGCCTTCGTGCACTTCCACGGAGTCTCGAACCTCCAGGAGTTCCGCTTCACCGTCGGAGGAGGCTGCACAGAGGAAGATGGGATGCAGTAGAACCAGCCTTCAGCCCACGACCGTAACCAAAACAGCCGCCGGCGCGGTGAAGCATACAGGCTAGCAAAAGGAATACCTAAGAAGAATCCACGTTTCAGCTGATGAGGCATGGAGCTTCATGGGGATTCTGACTAACCAAGATAAAAATCTATACCTCAAGCAATGGAATAAATCAATTTGAAGACCAGGAAATTCTGAAACCCTAATTTATTCTTGGGATCTACAGATTGAGCTACAGAGGACCCTTTCCGAATCGGCTTCTGTTCAATGCCATATTTATTTGTAGAATTGGGGAGGGATAGCTTAGCAGTTTCTGTTTTTTAAAAAAAAAAAGAAAAAAAAATCAAGGTTAAATTTATATCCTCTTGGAGGGTTCGGGCGTTGATTTTAGATGCTCTTTTGGGAGAAAAACAAATTGTAAATAAGATTTCTAACTTTCTGTTTAAATAAAATTTATATAAATGTTTTAAACAATGGGTGGGGGGAAAAGGGTTTTTGTAAAGAATGCAACATGCAAGTACCACACACTGTTTCAATTTTGCACAAAATAAATGATTGCAGGAGGACCAGGTAAAATTCCCAGGAGTGAAGCACGTTGGCCCTGCAGATTTTCCTGGTGGCCACCACGCCCTGGGCAATGTGGGGTCCTGGCCAGCACTTGGAGTAGGCTCAGTACATGTACACAAGGGTTGTGAAGGCTGGATCAGTCACGTTGTTATCCAGGTCACAGTGTGAGCACAGGTATTTACTCGAGTAACTTGAAGGATACATCCCAGGTGTGTGGGACTGCTGCCTTCCCGGCGTGCGTGGTGTGTGCAGTTGTGGATGATGGATCTTACAGTTCGTTGTTTTGCCTCTCATCGTGTGAGTTGTGGTGTGATGGGGTAACTGCACATGAAATGGCAAACAGTCCAACTCCCTCAGTGCCTGCCTATACCCAAGGGCCCCCGTTGAGAAGATGGTTGCCATTTGCTTTGTTTGGTCTGAAGAAATGATGGTAATAGACTTGTCAGGAGATAGTTGAGCATGTGAGGGGAAACAGAGGTGGGGTTAAGATGGGCTGGAAAGAGGAAGCTGTGTGCTCCAGGACTTGGAGTTAACAGTTACTGCAGACCTCAAGCACATTACCTTCTCGTGTGTCAGGCTCCATATGCCAAGGGAGTTTGCAGGTTTTTCTTTTTAAGAGGAGTAAATCCACAACCAGCCCAGCGCAGTTCCTTTTTTTTTTTTTTTTTTTCCCTTCCTTTTTTTTGGTCCTTAGTAAGGTCTGCTTCCCATCTATGCCTTAGCAATGGGACTAATGGGACTGCTGGTATTTCTAAACCTAAAACTTGAGAGTTCAGCTGGATTGCTGTGGAGCAGACGCACCTCCTATATAAGGGGAGGCCTTTACCCTTCTCTTATGTAATTGATGTGGCTTGATCTTTGGAGCCCAGTCAGAAGCCAGTCTCAAGGAGAGTCTTTGGAGTCGTAAGATGAAACTTGAACGTTTTGTTTGTTATGGCACAGGTATTGCTTGGAGTCTTTAGTTGGAAATTCAGAGCAATTACTTCTCTCACAGATGAGTTAAACAGCTCATAATATGCTGTATTTCACAAGGAAGGAAGGTAAGGGGTGGTTGGTTGGTTGTGTGGGTTTTCTTTTGTTGTTGGGGTTTGGGGTTGGGGTTTTTTTTGACTCCTGCAAATTTCCGTTTTCACCCTTCAAGAGAAAGATACGGATTGCAAAGATCTTCCCCTACCGTGGATGCCACGGAGTGTGTTTTGGGGAGTCAGACAGAAGCAGAATGCCTTCCTAAAGTTGACTGGATATTAAGCTTCTCCCCTTGAATGGAGTAAAGCCTCTGAGAGCAAGGTCAGCTGCAGAAAGAGGTGCTGCAGCAGAGCCTGCAAGTTTAGAGGGACATGTTCTAAGTAGGACCATGACACAGGGTGCCTATAGGGCTGGAAGTGGTTTGTCATGTGGTATTGATATGAAGTAAAGAGCAGTATTAACTTGGGTGTAAGGGCTAAATGGCACTGGCATCCTGGACAAAGATGTGGAGTTGCCTGGAGGAAGTGTGCTGGTGCCTGAGAAAAGCGTGGTACATATCGCAATCAGAGCTGTCTGTAAGGTGCTTTGGGATACCTCTGAACAGTACCAGCAGAAGCGACAGTCTCCATCCTGGATCATCCCACGTTCACTCCTTGAAGGGTGATTGTAACCTGGTCCTACACAGCACAGAACTATTACAAAAACACAGTACTCCACCTGCTATTCTTAACCCAGTCAGTCTCTCCGTTCAAGAAGTTTGTGTGTTCCAATAAAAACAACCTAGCTGTGCACTTTTCTGTAGCTTTTGCTGAGAACTCTTCCCAGGTTGGCACCTGAATGCCTTACTCTCAGCAGTCAGAGGCTTGCTTGCTCTGTGTGCAGGTTATTGCCATAGAATAGTTAGGACCTACAGCTTTTTTCCTTCCCCATTAAATAGTGGCCTTGTTCAGTATATTTCTTTTTAAAAATTGCTTACTGTTGGAAGCAATGAAGCACATTCTGGGGTTTTGATGGCTGGGGACTCTGGTGATGGTTCCATATAAGATGGGATCTTATTACTTGCTGTATTCTTAACTTCTGCTAATAAAAGAACCAAATGGATTACTGTCTAGTTTGGGTCCTTCTGTGCTATGTGTGAAGCTCGAGAGAGTCGCTCTTGCTTCCTTCCTTCCCAGTGCATACCAGCAAGGTTTGTAGGGAAGAGGCTTCTGTTGGTGCAGAGACCAAACTGATGCCTCAAGGCCTGTTCACACAGCTGAGGCTTCCTGTGTGCCTCCTCTGGCAAAAGCCAGCAGGTGGGAAGTTTGTGCAGCTGGAACAGTAGTTCTGCTGTGTGGCATCCTCTTGATGTCTGTGATTCACATCAAGCGTGTGCCTGGTCTTGCTCTAAGATTTTGGTGCTGTCTGGTACAGTTAAACATTGCAGCCTACAGAGCCTGGACTGCGCTGCCTCTTTGTCACAGTGCTGGTCTCCAAGGAAATTATTTTTATGGAAGTCCAGACTGTGGTGCCCAGTGGAGTTGCCAGTTGTCCTGTGGGGGCAGTGGTGGTGTGAGGGAAGGTGTTGGGTGTGTCTGGTGCCACCACTGCATGAAGCTGCTTGTCATAAGAATTCCCCTGACGTACATTTATTCCAGACTGGCAGAGAATGATGAGCCTGGGACAGTCTGTTGGTTTTCACCTCTGCCATATTTTAAAAGTAACTTGAGGAACAAAGTGGGAGTGGTGGATTGGTGTTACTGCTAAGTTTGGTCTTTCATTTTGGAGAGCTGTGCTGAACTCATGCCCAGGGGCATGCCCTCATGAGTGAGGGCATAGAGCAGCAGTGTGGTCTTGGGGCTGGCTATCCTCAGTCAGGACTCTCCAAGCCTTCAAAGCTGGACTAGCTATAATTTAAAAAATTACCCCTTTTTTTTTTTTTTCTAGAGATACAAATTTTTAGTGCCTCAGTTTTCCAGTTCCTGGTCTTGCAGATTTTAAAGCAGACTGTCCCCTTACTCATTCCAAGGTTTAAAAGGGCTTTTGCATACCACTGTGGCTTGGGTGCCACGTGACAACAGGCAGACAAGCAAAAGGAACGGGCTGACCAGGTGGAGAATGCGTTGAAGCGTGTTCAAAAGAGCAGAAACTGTGATTTATGGACACTGGGAAGCCAAAGGTGAAGAAGCACTGGGAAGGACCACGGGTGCAAAGAAGAAGAGCAAAGAGGAAGAGGGTGAGTGCTGGAGACCTTGGTGGTTGTGGGCAAAATTTTGGATCAGTTGAAATTGAGAAGAGACATTCAGGAGGGCTGGATTTAAATTCTTTGTGTTAAGGGAATGCCTCCTATGCTGCACCCCTGTAAAGGATTGACTGTCTTCTGCTGGTATGCAGGCTTAAGGACTGGCAGGAGGGGGAGGGAGGGGGATTTGGCTGGGAAAGGACTGACCAGAACAGCCCCGTGCCAGGCTGCCTTCTGCTCTGTCATCACTGTTCCTCAGCTGTCAGCAAACATCTGGGAACTGCCTGGGCAAGATATGCCTAATCCTCCTCTTGTGCTGGCTCACACCAAGTCTGGGCATCCACAGCTGAGCTGTGGGTTTTGGCAGTTACTTCACTCAAGGGCACGTGTTTTGCAGTGACATTGTGAGAGACACAGCTCTTGTAAATGACCTGGACAGCTTGAGGACTCAGGATGGAGTATTATTGTTTTATTTATTTTTCTTTATGAAAAGTAAATTCAAGGAATGGTGGAGAACGTTGCCGTCAGATTTCACACAAAAGTCACTAAAAGTAGTTTCCACAATTGAACATGAATTAGGCTTATTTTGTTTTCAGAAAGCAGAGTGATACTTTAAAGTTTTCTGGGCAGGCTAAAATTGTGTGTCCTACCTCCTCTGCATGTAGTTGTGGTCATGCTCTGCCCTCTCACAAGAATCACTTGCTTCATTTGTTGCCAAGTATCCTGAGTATGGATTAAGGTGCTGCAATCAAGGTGAGTGTCTAAGGCCTAACTTTTTAAGGAGCTGGAAGTAAATGAAGCTTAGGATTAGGATGGAGGAGCTGAGTTCAGTTTAGTTGAAGCTATTTGAGGCTTCCCTGCAAAACTGAGGGTTTTGTCCTTTTTTTCTTTACCCCTGCCTCCTGTGTGGCATCAAAGCAACTTGTTTGAACTAAACCCTCCTGCTGCTCAGTGCATCTGTATCTGTCCGGATTGCTGAAATTCTCCAGGCTGATTTCCAGGAGTGCTGAGCACTGAGGTGATTTCAGTGAAGCTTCTTAAACAGATTAGTTCCTTGGAGAGGATGTGTGTTCATTCCTAGGTGCGTTTTGCCCTGGAAGAAGAAATACTGGCCTTGAGCTCATGGCAGCATCGAGTGTGTCCCACCTGATCATCCTCAGCTATTTTAACAGTGAGCAAAGTAGGAAAAATGCTGGAGGAAACTGCCAAACATCACGTGGGCAGTTGCTGCAAGTGGATTGCAGTGTAACCAGTTCCGTGTTCACCTCTGCTGGGAAGGTAAGTTCCTTGGGGAGGGATGGTGGGATGTGAGCCTAGTGCCCCGTGTGTGTGCAGGGGGATGGTTTTCCAGCTTGGTCTTATCGTGGAATCACAGAATGGCTTGGTTTGGAAGGGACCATAAAGATCATCTGTTTCCAACCCCCCTACGATGAGCAAGGACACTTTCTACCAGACCAGGCTGCTCAAAGCCCCATCCAGCCTGGGCTTGAACACTTTCAGGGATGGGGCATCCACAACTTCTCTGGGCAACCTGTGCTGGTATCTCACCACGCTCATAGTGAACAAATTTTCTGGTATTTCCAGGAGCTTCACCTTTGCCTTTAGTAAAATTCATCTTTAAACAACTGAGGTATTACTGTTTCGGAGCTGGGAGACATTTGCACTGGAGATTCACCATGATTCTGTTCTGTTAGCAGCCTCATCTCAGTAGTGGTACAACAGGGCAGGGAGGCACTTCACAGCTGGTGTAAAATCTGAACCAGTCTAGTTGTAAATGAGATGGGAAAATCATTGGCCTGGCTGGGTTCCCAGAGCAATGGTGTGTTTCCCTTACAGAGGCAAATGACACCCCGGCCACTTCCAGTAGCTGTCTTTGCTTTCACCTCCAACTGTGCCGAACCTGTGCCTGTGGTTTGGGGTTTGCCTTGGCGTGGCTGGAGCCAAGCCCCGGGCTGCAGGAGCTGTTCCCTGTGTCTGAGGCCAGGCTGTGGGGCCGGCGGGCAGCCAGAGCTGCTCACTGTGGCACAGGCAGACTGGGACTGTGGGGTGGCAGCTGCTGCTGGGACAGGATGCCATCCCCCCTGGGAGGGAGCAGCTGCTGCCACCACCTCCTTGCCAGCTCCTGGCCATGGTGGCCAGCCTGGGGCTCTGCCCTGGCTCTGGCTCAGCAACCCCATCCCACTGTCTGCAGGGCAGCCAGGCTGGGATTGCTGCCTTTGCCAGGGAGCCTCCTGCCAGCTTTTAAAGCAATACTGTGTCCCTCAGGGCCGGGCAGGAGGGGGTGACAGCATGTTCTGGCCCTGCTGCCAGGGGCTAAAGAAAGTCACTGCTGGCTGAAACTCAGAGGAGCAAGAGCAGCCTGGGGCTTTGGCCGGTGTGTGACTTACACTGTCAGCACACCCGCTGTCACTGGTGTGGGGGCTTCCCCAGAGCTCCTTTCCCTGCCACCTGTGAGAGGCCAATCCTCAGTGCAATGGTGGCCTCCAGGAAGGCTGGCAGCCCCCTGCCACTATCCCTGCAGTTTGAGGAAGGCTGAGGAAGCACCCACACACATCCCTGTGCAACACAGGCACAGCTCCTCATAATGCTGGTGGGAAGGACAGCAGCAGCTGCCTGGCCCTGGAGGAGCTGAACAGGTATAAAGACAGGGCTTGGTGCCCAGCCCTTGCTTGCTGCCAGCAGGGGCCTGCCTCGGGAAAGGCAGGGTGCCCAAAATTTGAGGCAGCAGCAGCAAGCAAAGCAGGAAGAGCTGATGAAATTTCCTGCAGGGCCTGGGAGGTACTTACTGAAGAAACGTGCTTGGTGGCGTTCGAGCGGGGCCATTACCTTTGGCATCACGCGCTGATGAGGAGCCACGTGGCTGCTCCTGAGGTCACGGGAGGCAATGACAGAGAGGTTTGGCTGAGCCACAGAAGGTGTAAAGGCTCCTGTCATGGTAGGCAGAGGTGGTGTAGGGGAACCTGTGGCTCTGGCTGGGGCCTGAGAAACAGGGGAGCCGCCCAGTGCCCAAGGGGGACAGGAGCAGCCACCCCCCTCAGCGAGGGCCCGGCTGGTGATGGAGTCATTCAGCACACGGGGATTTGATGCTTCTTCCCCACTTAGCACAAAAGTGTGCTGTGTCAGGCTGCACTCGGCCCCCTCCCCTACAAGCAGAGGCCTGAGAGAGCCCAGGGTTTCTGTTGTGATGGTGCCATTGGGATTTATCAGCTGAAAAAGCATCCTCGAAAATACTCTGTGGGTCCCGAGCTTGAGGTGTGCATAAAACCAAGCAAGACTGTGGTACTGGTTCTTCACTGTGGCAGAGATGGGCAACCTTAACCCACTTGGAGCATGCAGCTCCTCACTAGGACTGTTGCTATCCCCAGCTCAGGATGTGCCAGGCTCTTGCTAAGTATAAGGCGACTCCAGCCAGCCTGCTTTTGTGCCCAATCTCAACTGCAAACAGCTGCTGTAAATCCAGGACTGATTTTCCAACTATTTTGCAGGATGAAGTCATCCCTGTCTGGCCACACTTGAAGGTCTAGTCATGAGCCTGCCGTGTCCCAAGGCATGAGTCAAGGGAGGGCACGTGTATGCAGCACTGTGCAAGGTGTGTGTCCCTGCCTGCGGCTCCGACGCCCTCATTGCCCACCACAGTGTTTGGGGGAGATCCAGGGTTACCTCAGCCTGCAGTGGGGTGTTTCTGAAGCCTGCAAGGAGTGCAGTGAAGAGAATTCAGGCCCCTTCCCAGCTCCCTGTCCCCTTGTCTGCGAAGAAATTGGCTGCAGATTTAGGGCTTGTGAAGCCTCCAATTCTTGTGGCAGCCAGATGTGGCCGGGTGGGTCTGATGGACACCCCTGGCTGCAGAGCACCAATTGTGAGCTTTCACCCCTTGAGTCTTGCCCTGACAGAATAAACCCTGATGCCTACAGTTTGTGTGCTTATAGGGATGGACAGGGAGGGACAGCTGTGATTTCTATGCTGTACCAGGATGGCAGCAGGATGCTGCTCAGCTGGAAGTAAGAGATGGCTCCTCTCACAGCTGCTCTGCTGCTGGTCAGATCCTCTGGCCTCAGCTCGCTGTTTGCTTTTGCTGACCTATTTTCAACTGCTGGGCCCAGCACATGGCTGAAGATGTTGGGAGCTAGGGCAGCTGCTCTTCCTGGGGATTTTTTTCTCACTGTAGGGCCATGAGTCACTATCTCTGTCAGAGCATGAAATGGAATTTGCTTAACCCCATGTTGGAGACCAGAAATGGGTAGGTTTGCTTATGGTCTGCTTTGCTGGGAAAAAAACCCCAAAAACCAAACCACCCCCCCCCAAAAAAAAACCCCACCACCAAAAACAA